>VFSX01000277.1:129172-144172 GCA_016618255.1 Chlamydomonas sp. UWO 241 | reverse complement strand
GTTGTGTGCGTGTGTGTGTGTGTGTGTGTGTTGGCGGTTGTGTGCATTTGTGTGCGTGTGTGTGCTGGCGGTTGTGTGCATGTGTGTGCATGTGTGTGTTGTGCATGTGGCGGCTGGCAGCGACCACTCCAGCCCCCCCACCCCGGCGCGCCGGCCACGCTGCCAAGCTGCGCGCCCTTTGGCGCAGCTCCTTCAGCGCCCCCCCCCCCCCACACCACCACACACACAAACACACCACACACACACACACACACACACAGCGCTCCGGCCATGCTGCCAAGCTGCGCGCCCTTCGGCGCAGCTCCTCCAGCAGAGCGCGTGCGTTTGAGCGCAACCACGCGGCAAAGACGATCCAGCGCGCGTGGCGCGCGTGCGCGGCGGCGCTGGCGGCGGCGCGAGAGGCGCAGAGGGCCGAGGCGGAGCGGCTGCGTGATGAAGCGGAGCGCTTCTCGCGCGCGGATATCAGCAACACCAAGGTGTGTGTGTGTGGGGGTGCATGCGTGTGTGTGTGGTGTGTTTGGTTGTGTGCATGTGTGTGGGGGTAGTTGTTTTGGGGGACAGGGGGTAAACGCACACACGGAGTGCCGCTCACATTTCATCTCCCTTCTACTCCAGTGTGCATGCACATGCGCCTGCCCATGCCCGCTCTTGCCCGTGCCCCCGCACGCCCACCCAGCCAGTGACCCCTGGGAACGATTTTAGTAGTTAGTTTCCCCCCGGCTCGAGCAACTTGGACCGCTCATACCAGGCACAATCCATATTGGGTGTCGATGCAACGCATGCCGCTGTGCTGCTCTCAGCAAGAGCTTTCCAACGCACCCCTCTGTGCCCTTTCCCACCAAGTGTAGTGTGGTGGTTTTATGGGAAATGGGAAATCCGGCCCCGAGCGGCATACGGCTTGCAGGGTGATCACTGCACCCCACCCCATCTGAACCCCCATGCCAACCACCACCACAACGAGGAACATAACAACACGCCAAGAGGGCCCTGGGAGTGTATGATGCTGAGCCCCGTTGGCCCTTACAACAGCCAACATAAGCCGATTGCCGCTTTGGCCCGTGCAACCAACATACAGCCAAGTCAGGCGCTTTGGCCCTTGCAACATACGGTCAAGACGGGCGATATGTTACCTTTACCCGCCAACACACCCACACCCACACCCACACCCACCCACCGCCTGTACACGCAGGTGCTGTGCGAGCTGTCGCGGCAGCGCGCGATGGAGCAGGCGCTGCGTGCGTCCGCATCCACCGCGTGGCAGTCGATGCTGCAAGACTGCCCGCTCAGCCGGAGCTCGTCGGAGAGGAGCAGCGGGGGAGGTGGGTGTACTCTGTCTCCGATGTTAAGAACTGCCCGATGGATCCACCTGCCAATGGAGTTCACTCCGGGCATGATGGCCCTTGGTCCAGGGACTGGTCCTGAGCTGGTCATGGGCCCCTGGTTCTGTCTTTAAGAACCTGGTCTACGGACCTGCTGGGGAGTCCTGGTCCCTGGATTACACAGAGACCACTTACGTGCTGACGACGCATGCAAGCGCGGGCCATCGATGCGAGCGCAGCTCACCACCGCTCTCTCTTGCCCACACCGATCCCGGCTCACGCACCGCACCCGCGCGCCATGCACTCTGCAGTACTGTACGCTGTGCAGTCAGCAAGCCACATCCACGATCACACACACCGCGCAGTGCACGCTCACCTCACCACTCACCTGCCCCCGCCACGCCAACCCGGCGTGCGCGCAGGCGTCGGGAGCACGTCGCACCGCGAGCGTGCCACGCGCGCGCAGAACGCGTTCTACATGCGCGGCACGTCGCTCAGTAAGTCGCGCAAGATGCGCGCGCGCATCGCGGCCGCGCGCGCGAGGCTCGCCGTTGGCGCGCCCAAGGGGCCGTCGGCAGGCTCAGACCCACAGGGCCCTGCCCAGCATGCCGCCCAAGGGTGCCCCTGGCCGGGATCGGGACCGGGGGCCCCTGGCGGGGAGCGCGCGCCCCGTGCATCCAACAGCGCGTGCGTGCCCAAGAGGGCGTTTGCTGCGCGGGCGCCCCGCGTGTCGAGCAGCGCGAGTGTGCCCCTCGCGACGCTCACCACTGCACCCTCGGGCAGTGGGAGCGAGGGGGGCGCGGTGGCAGTTACGGCGTCGGCGGCGTCGGCGACGGCCGCGGGGCAGCAGGGTGCGTGCCCACAGGCCAGCACGCATCCCGCCAGCGGCAAGTGGGGGGCGCCCGACCCTGGGGGAGGCCGTCCCTTCACACGCCCGGCCACGGCTGCGGCGGCGGGGCGAAAACAGGGACCACCCATGTCGCCAGCACGCGCGGCGCGGCAGGCGCGGCAGGCGTCGAACGACGCCGCCGTCGCAGCGTCGCATCAGTCCGCGCGCAAGGGCACGTGGGGCACGCCGTCGACGTCCCGACCCGCGACCGCGCCCTCGCCGCCGCCGCCGCCCTCGCCCACCAGGCGCGGCCCTGGCGGCGCCAGGGGCGGCTGCAGCGCATCAGCTGCACCCGCTGCTCCCGCTGCCGACGTCATCTGCATGCCTCACTGGGACGCGGCCGCGGCGGCCGACCGCGCGGCGATGCTGATGCGGGCGCGCATGTCGGCGTCGGAGCTGCTGCAGAAGATGGACTACGGGCTGGGGGCACTAGAGGCCACCGCGGCTGCGGCTGCGGCTGCCGAAGCCGCTGACAAGGCGCACGCGGCATCTGAACGGCACGTGCAGGTACAGAGCTACCTGCTGGAGGTGCGGGAGCGCAGGGCGGCCGCGGTGGTGCACGCGCTTGCGGGTTGTGACGGGTCAGTAGGAACAGATGTCGATGCTGCAGGGCTGCAGGCGGTGATGGAGCAGGTGGAGGTGTCGACGGCTGAGGTGGTGGTGGAGGAAGAGGAAGAGGAGGAGGAGGGGAGGCAGAAGGAGGTGGGACAGCAGCAGAGGGAGGGGTGGGGTGGCCAGCTGGTCGGGAGTCTCCCGGGCATGCAGGAGGTGGACGAGGAGTGGGAGGAGGTGTCCGACTCGGGTGTCGACAGCCTCAGCCCTGAGGAGCGGGCGGCACTCGCAGCCGCGGCGGCGGCTGCGGCCGCGTCAGATGAGTGGGTGCGGCCGCAGGCAAGGGGGGACGGCACTGTGTCCGCCGAGGTGTCGCGCGCGGAGCGCGCGTGGGAGGCGCTGCTGGACACGGCGCAGGCGCTGCCGCCACAGGCGTTTTTCCACGCGCTCGCGGCAGCACAGGACGAGGCCGCACGAATCGGGCTGGACGCGCGCGCGCAGGGTGAGGTGCTGGCGAGCCTCGCGCGGGAGTTGTTGCCGGGGCGGGGCGCAGCAGATGGCGTGCTGTCGCGACGCGGCAGCGGTAGTGACGCCAATGGCCGCGATGATGCCGACGTGCTTGCCATCATGGCGTCGTTCTATGAATGGGCAGAGCGCGGCGATGGCGATGATGATGATGACGACGACCACGGCGCGGTGTCGCCCGCGGACACCGACCTGTTTGCGGCGACCGCGCTCGCGGCCACGGTCGCAGCGGTACGGCACGCCAGCATCAGGCGCACTGCTGCGTCTGCCCCTGACACCAACACTGGCAGCACCACCGCACCGGTGGCAGCAGCAGCAGGTGCCGTGTGCGGCAGCAGCAGCGATGGGCTGCTGGACGAGGCCGCGGTGACGCCGGCAGCAGCAGACGTGGGCAGCGGTGAGCGCGCCGGCCGGCTGCTGGAGGCTGCCCTGACGGCGCTGCAGGCCCGCCTGCGGGCGCGCCTCAAGCGCTCGTTTTGTCGAGCGCCTGCTGGTGCGCTGGCCACACCTGATGCGTTTGCGCTTGGCGTGCTGCCGCGAGGGCCGCACAGGCGGCTCATGCGCGGGCTCTCGCCTGCTCTGCAGCTGCTGCTCGACGCGGTTGCGACCAACCCGGGACTGTGGGGCCGCTGGCTTGGCGGCTGGTCGCTCGCGCTCGGCTGCCCGTCTGACACTCACCAGGGCAAGCAACGCCTGGCCTCGGCATCCGACACGTGGCGCGAGCGCTACCACCGCATGGTGAGAGAGAGAGACCATTCCACCACATTGCACACACGCGTGCATAGCGCATACACATGCGCCGGCACAGACGCATGCAAAAGCACAAGCATGCAAACCGCCACCACCACCACCACCATCGCACACACGTGCAAAGCGCATGCACACACACATACACAACATGCAAAAGCACACGCATGCAAACCGCCGCCACCACCATAACCATCGCACACACGCGCAAAGCGCATACACACGCACATACACAACATGCAAAAGCACACGCATGCAAACCGCCACGACCATCACCACCACCACCACCACTCGTAGGCACGTGGGCGCGCGGGCCTGGTGAGCGTGGGCGGCGGCGGCACAGTGGATGCTGACGCGTACCGCGGCCGCGTGGCGGAGCTTCTTCAACTCTACCGCATGCTGTCTGGTCACATGCGCCCGTGCGGACGGCGCGTGTTGCGCCACACCGCGGACCTCGTCGCGCAGATGCAGCGTAACCTGACCAGGCTTGCACTCGACAGCCTCCGCACGGTCGCCGTTGGGGGGGCGTCGATGTCGTTGCGCGCAGCCGCAGAGGCGGGTGGCGTCCACGGCCATGGCTACGGCCGTCCCGCGTGGCTCGGCAACCTGTGGCGCTCGGAGCCTGCTGGGGCGCCCGATGCATGCACCCCGACCCCGATGGGCCTCATCACAGGCACGCGCATGGCCCTCTCCGCACGCCCCGCCCGCTCAGGTGCTGGTGCCGCAAAGATGTCGGCGCGTGCGCTGTGGCGCCGTATGTCGACAAAACGGCGTTGCTTGAGCAGGCGCTGGGCGGAGCGAGTGGTCCTCGACCTCCACGCTGTGGCTGCGTCTGCGAGCACACAGGAGGAGGGGGAGAAGGAGGGCAGCAACAGGGTGGCAGCCACGCAGCAGCAGCGGCAGTGGCAACAGCAGCAGCACCAGTGGCGCGCGACCAGCATGCGCGTCGGAGGTGCGTCTCTGGCTGCCACGCGCAAGACCGGCGGCCCCGTACACGGCCGCGGCCGCATCGGCATCGGTGGAGGAGCGTCGAGGCACCGCCCGGCGGCAGACCACCAGTTGGCGCGCCGCCAGCGCGCGGCCGCCACGTCCACGACAGAGGAGGCCCGCCTGGCAGAGGCGAACATGGCTGGAGGAGGGCAGCAGACAGGGGACGGCATGTGGTCTGCGGGGCGCGGAGCCGCTGCGGCAGCCGCACTGCGCAGGCAGGCGCCACCACTGCAGCAGCAGCAGCAGCAGGAGGAGGGCGTGATGGCGGCGGTGCGCGCAGAGGGCGGCACTGTTGCTGTTGCTGGTGCTCCTGCTCCCGCCGCGCCGCTGCTGCTGTCGCCGCAGCCGCCCGCGAGCCCGCCCGCAAGCCCCCATGCCCGCCGCTCGCCTCACCAGACCAGCGCAGGCGGCAGCGCAGCCGCACCCCGGCGCAGCCGTCCCACTACCGCACCCTCGCCCACGGCGTCGCTGCTGTCACAGAGCTGCCCGCCGCCCGGCCCGATGTCGGCGCTTGGGTGCCTGAGCGTGGCGCGCGTGGGCACACCAGGCGCGGCGCCGCGCGGGCGCAGGCCCAGCTGCGAGCTCGGCGCGCCTCCGCCACTGCTCGCAGAGCGCGCGCACTCGCCCGAGGGCCCGCTCGACTTCCTCATGTCGCTCTCCGACTCGCCGCGCTCGTCGGTGCACACCACGCCCGGGTCAGCGCGCACGTCTGCACGCGCGCACACCGCCACCGCCACGCCGCCCGGCTCGCCCACCACCGCGCCCAGCGGCGGCCACGCGCCGCGGCTGAGCAGCGGGACCAGCGACGCCTGCGTGCCACCCACCTCGCCCAACAAGATGTCGCTGATGCGGAGACTGAGCGCGCCCGGCCCGACCGTCGCAACGGCAGGGCCACCGACAGCAATGGCGCGACTGCACGCACAGTCTGTGTCGCCCTACTTGTCGTTCCAGGGGCTCGGCCTGCCCGTGCCGTCGCCGCAGTCGCCGACCAGGGGAAGCAGTGCAGTGACACGGCGCGGGAGCGGTGGCGGCACAGCAATGGCGCGATCGACGGACAGCAGCACGCCCGCAAAGGTGCTAGCACCGCTGCCGGAGCAATAATAGGCTGCTGCGCGTGCGCGTGCACATGCGCATGCGGCATGCGCACGCACGAGGCTGCTGTGGCGCGTGCCTGAATGGACTCCCTCAGCTCGTGCAAGTCCATTCTTGAGGTGCTGGTTTGGTGGCGGCGGGGGGGGGATTGACGAGAGACGTCATTATGGCAGGATCTAAGCGTTTAGTGGCCCTTTGTATCAACACTGACAGCGTCCAGCAGTTCCATCGCACCAGTTTTCAACACCAGTTTTCAACAGCTTGGAAGTCGAAAACGAGGTCTGGAATGGCCCGCATCTGCCGATCGTCGGTGGACCAACGATTCTTCGGCGATGGTGATGTCGTCGTCATTGTCATCGGCCCCATATATATTAGCGAGCAGATCGCAAGAATCCACACCAAATCCACACCAAATCCGACCCATAGACGCATCGCAGCGTCGCCTGCCGGGTCAAACACACTCCCCCTTTTTGCATCAAAAACCCATATCTCACAGCGTTCAGAACAGACGCAGGAGTCACGTGCAGCAGCACAATTATGCTGGCCCACGCGGCGGGGTCGCGCCCGCCTCGCGGCTGCCAGCCAGTGCGCCCCACGACAGGTATCTCCATGCGGACCATGACGCTGCTTGTCAGCAGCGGTTCACTGCCCATGCGCGCCCCATGCGCGCCCCATGCGTGCCCCATGCGGGCGCGCCCCATGCCCCACAGCGTCGTCACGGCGGCCACGAGCGAGCAGGCGGAGGACAGGCCTGGTCACATTACGAGCCACTTCAAGGGTGTCAGCTGGCACAAGGCCTCATCGTCATGGCGAGTGGAGCTGTGGCACCCGGACACCATGCACAAGGAGCACATCGGGTCCTATACCTGCGAGGAGGACGCAGCGAGGGCATACGACTGCGCGGCTGTGAAGCTGCACGGCCCAGACGCCAGGCGCAACTTCTCGGGTGAGGTTATCAGCCAGCCGCCTGTGTCACTGGGAGACGAGCGGAGGGAGCACCAGAGCTCGCGCTTCACGGGAGTCAGCAAGGTCAGGGGAGGCTGGTCGGCGCGACTGTGGGACCCGAAGACCAAGACGAGAAAGCTCATCAGGGGCTTCTCCTCCGAAGAGGATGCAGCGAGGGCATACGACTGCGCAGCTGTGAAGCTGCATGGCCTGGAGTCCAAGAAGCTCAACTTTCCATGCGAGGTCGTCAGCGAGCCGTCTGCTACGCTGGCAGAGGAGCGCATGAAGTGCAAGTCCTCGCGCTTTCATGGCGTCAGCTGGGACAATTCCTCGTCTGCATGGGTGGGCCTCTTGTGGGATACGGAGACAAGTCAGAGGCAACACATCGGGTGCTACGCCTCCGAGGAGGCCGCGGCGAGGGCATACGACTGCGCGGCCGTGAAGCTGCACGGCCCGGAGTTCAAGGAGCTCAACTTTCCGGGCGAGGTCGTCAGCAAGGCGCCGGTGCCACTGGGGGCCGAGCGGAGGGAGCGCAAGACCTCGAGCTTCATTGGCGTGTCGTGGAACACAAAGTCGCGCAAGTGGGTGGCGAAGCGCGGGCAGCAGCACCTCGGTTACCACGCGTCAGAGGTGGAG
Organism: Chlamydomonas sp. UWO 241; assembly: GCA_016618255.1. NCBI lineage: Eukaryota > Viridiplantae > Chlorophyta > Chlorophyceae > Chlamydomonadales > Chlamydomonadaceae > Chlamydomonas > Chlamydomonas priscui. The sequence goes on along the minus strand of VFSX01000277.1, from coordinate 136,477 downwards.
GCCGCGTGGAAGCACGACATGGAGGCACTGCGACAGGACCCAGGCGTGTCTGACAAGAGGCTCAACTTCCCCAGCCAGGTGCGCGCCAGCCCATCAGGACCGCCGCCGCAGTGGCTGCTCGACGGCGAGCCAGAGCCGCAGCAGCCGTAGCTGGGCTGTGCACCGTGAGTAGTAGTGGCTGCCTGGCTGGATGGCTTGTTGGATGGATGGATGACGCGGCACCACCTGCGCCCTGATTGCGCCAAATTTTGCGCGGCGTTGTCTGTGGTGCGTGCCGCGCTGCGCATTGAAAGGACAAACGGTTGTAATCTCGGCAGTATTTCTCGACTCTCCTCATTCAGACGGAAACGCATACAGTCAAATATGCTCCAAATCAGGTGCCATCCATGTGGGCACGCTGCGCGCGGGCACCTGTGGGCAAGAGCGCCGCTCGTGCACACGACGCATAAAACAGCTGCAGCTGCGGGCGGGCGTGACGGTGCGGCCGATGCGCGCTCACTGCTGCCACACGCGCTGAGTCTTCACTCGGTCGCCGCCTCAACACTTGCAGCGCGGCGCGCCTTCCCCCTCAGGGCGTGACTCAGGCCCTGAGGGGGCCACACCTCAGTGAGGTGTGGCCCTGCGCGGCAGTGTCGCCCTCTTGATATGTCCCTTTAAAGCTGTCTCCTCACGTTGCCCACGCCTCCGCACTGGTGCAAGAGCACAGACGGGCCCACCTGTGCGTATGTGTGTGTGTGTGTGCGTGTGTGTGTGCGTGTGCGTGTGCGTGTGCGTGTGCGTGTGCGTGTGCGTGTGCGTGTGCGTGTGCGTGTGCGTGTGTGTGCGTGCTGGTGTGTGTGTGTGTGTGTGTGTGTGTTCACGCGCGTGTGTGTGTGCGTGTGCGTGCTGGCGTGCTGGCGTGCGTGTGTGTGTGACTCATGCACGAGCTCGGACACGCTCTGTTGCGGTGTTGCGGTGTGTGAACAGTCGTTGGTCGGATGCGCGCGCCGATCACAACTGGGCGCTACGTGCCCAGCGGGCAGCTCAGCAGCGGCACGATGGACACCTTTCGCAGCGAGCCTCCTCCCAGCTCCCTGTCCTGCTCAACAGTGGCAAAAGCTGGGTCGTCACTCAACAACCTGCAGAGGGCCGGCTCAGAATCGGATACCAAGCTCTCTCGGAGAGACAGTAAAGTCTTTGGCTCGTTGCGCTCAATTTTTAAGAGCGGCAAGGACGCGACGACGCTGCAGCGATTACCCAGTCGCGGCATCTTTTGGGGCCTTAAGGTGCAGGGATGCGTAGAGGACAAGTACACGATGAGCGAAGAGATCGGGCGCGGAGCGTTTGGTGTCGTGGTTCAGTGCAAGGTGAGGTGGAGACGAGGATGCTGTTGTTGCATGGTTGATGCCATGCGCGCCATGCACGCCATGCGCGCCATGCACGCTCTCCCCCGCGTGCACCGACCCCCCCATCCCCTCCGCCGGGCCCCAGGACAAGACCACTGGGAGCATGCAGTGCTGCAAGTGCATCAACAAGGCGTCCCTCACGCCCGCGCAAGTGTGGTCGGTGCAGCACGAGACGCAAGTCATGGTCCACCTCAGGGGCCACCCCAACGTGGTCGACATGTGAGTGGCCAGGCATGACACGTTGGGACACACAGTGTGTGTGTGTGTGCAGTGTGTGTGGCAGTACAGTACAGTGGTCGGTGCTCGTTTGACGCCTGGTTGTGTGTTGGTTGTGTGTGTGTGGTGTGTGTGTGTGGGGGGGGGCAGGCACCCAGAAAGAGAGGCCGCCTCTTCTCGATCTAGTAGGGCCCCGCCGGCGTCCAACTGACACGAACAACCATGAAACCAACAACAATCTAGGCGACTCCCACCGTATTGATCAGAGGATGTGGTGGAGCTTAGGTTTGGTGGAGCTCAGGGTTGCACAATTTGACATTCAATCCATACGACATTCGACATTCGAAATACGACATTCAACGTTTTTTCAAGAGGTCATTCGGTATTGGACATTTGACGTTTGCTTTTCTAACTTTGGCCTCGATTTTCTCATCGAAAATCTTCATAGATTTCACTTGTAAAAGGAGTTGTGGAATCCTGGTGTCACGTTGATGCTTCTAGCTGTCAGTTACAGTTACATCGGCTTTCCAGCAAAGACTACCTCTAGTCCTAGTACCACCGCCTAGACCCAAGTCCAGTTCTGGCCCTAACAATTACTTGTGAGGGGCGGTAGCCACCAGCCGGCTGCCTGCCAACGTGTAGTCCCAGAGCAAAAAGGAGAGCTATTGTGCGACGCCTCCAAAATAGGTCCTAACTGCTTCTAGGGGATAGGAGGTCAAGTGGCGCTTGCCAATCTACTTGACCGCCGTGGTGGAGGGGCCGGCGCCTGAGGGGCAGTCGGACCGTACACCACGGCTCTCCACCCGACCCTATCCTGAGCACACTCAAACGCCGTGTCAAAAAAAGTCTTCCAATCAGAACGAGTGCCACTTGTTTCGCGTAGCTGCTGAATCAGTAGCTTAAGAAAATAGTGTCGGGAGGAGGCTGGAGGCCGGCCTTGCTGCCGAGCCACATCCATTGTGCAGTCAAAAGTTGTATGAGGATGACGAGAAGCCGGCATGCGCATCACATGTCCTAGCCACTGCATTGATCGCTTTGCCACAAGGCTCTCAATTGGCTCAGTGTCAGAATCGTTTGAAACAGAGCTTTGGTTAGAAGTTGAAAAAAATGTGTGAAAAGTGTGAACTCGTCGTCGAATGGTGTTCGTATGCGTATATACGACATTCGACACACGCATTCGATCATTCGACACTCGATGCTCATCAAATGTCGAATGGTGCAACCCTGGTGGAGCTCAGATTGGTAACCACCAACCAGCTGATCACTTAAGTGGTTCAGTGGCTGGACCAGCAACGAACCAACCCAGCAACCATCCAGCCCGCCGCAGCACACCCAGTAATTTTATTTTCGGGATTTTCGGGATTTTATTTTCGGGATTTTTAATTAACTTCCACAGCCGGATTTCGCTTTGACCGCGTTGACTGTTGACCTCCCGTTGACCGTCTGTCCTCATACATAGGTCATTTGAAAGCTCTTGACGAGCTCTATCTGCCGGGCGTGTCAGACTAACAATCCACTGTATGGGTTGAGCTTTGTGAAAGTTCAAAGTACAGCCGGAATACAGCCAAATGGCTGTGGACAGCCGAAAAGGAAACCACTGAGCAGCAGTGGTCCCTGGGAAAGATTTTAGCGATTAGTTTTCCCTCGGCTCGAGCAACTTTGACCGCTCATATTAAGCGCAACACAAATCATTAGGCGCAATACATAGCGGGTGTCCAAGCCATGCGTGCCACTGGGCTGCTCTCGGCGAGAGCTTTCGAACGCCCCTCCACGCTTCCTCCCACCAAGTGCGGGGTGCGTTTCTGGGAAATTGGGAATCCGGCCCCGAGCGGTACACGGCTTGCAGGGGGATCACTGAGTAGCAGCAGCAGCTGGGCGTGTGCGGGGCCAAGGCACAGGTCCACATCAACCAACCAACCGCAACCAACGGACCAACTAAATGCAAGCAACCGACTGCCATCAGCTAGCTGCAACAACTGCAAACAGCTAACTGCAACAACTGCAAACAACTAACTGCAACTGCAAACAACTAACTGCTACCCACTGTGACCAACCACCGCAACCAACTAAATGCAAGCAACCGACTGCAACCAACCATCTGCAACAACTGCAAACAACTAACAGCAAAAACTGCAAACAACTAATTGCAACAACTGCAGATAACTAACTGCAACCAACTAACTGCAACCCACCACGACCAACTAACTAATTTACCGCAACCAACCCATCAGAGGGGGGGGTCCACCCAGTGGGGGCGCCAGCCCAATTTCGGGGGCCAGGTCCCACGGGAGGGGAATCGCCACTTCTAGGGTAGATGCAACTCGCCACCACGCACAAAGTTGCTATGAGTAGCCGCCAGCATCATGCACGCGCGCACGTCGCGCCGCGCGAGGTCTGTCATACTACTTGCTCATTTGGCTCGCACCACATCCCTGCCTAAGTTCATAAGCTCTTCGCCAGGGGCTCCCGCCCTGGCGCCGCTCGATGGCGGACAACCGGGACAACTGCGCTTGGTACTGGGCGGCTGAAAATCTGGAAATTTACCCTGCGCGGCTCTGACGCACAGCGCTACTGATGAACTGGTCCTGATGGGGCGAGGCTATGTGGCAGATGGGGCAGCGGTACGATGGAGAGCACGATGCACGATGGCGAGAATTGCGGCGAGCATGCACCCCCTCTCACAACGATCGGAACTCAAGCAGATTGCGGCTCCTAATGGTTTACTGTGCCTGGATGGAAGAGAGAGACGGATGGCGAGAAATTGAGAAACATGGGAAGCGAGGCACATGCGGCTAGGCTTTGTGAGGAGGTTGCGGCGCAGGGGTTCCCTGCCCCAAGGCGCAGATTATTAGATGGCGCAGCGATCGATGCACCAGCCGTGCGGCATGGGGCGAGGCGAGGCCCCACCAGCGGGCGGGCACCATAATGGAGATGGCGGCTAAGAACGGGGAATGCGGCTACCGGGGATGAGGCTACGGGTTATGCATGCCAGAGGACGGCGGACAAGGCTAATGCGTCACGGCGCATGGGTAAAGAACGGGGAATGAGGCTACGGGAGCTGGCGGGCGCGGCGCGCGCATGGCGCGCGCGGCGCATGGGGGTTGCATGGCGGCGCTCTGCGCGTGCATGCATGGAGGAGATTGCTGGCGGGCATGGAGGAGATTGCTCGCGGGCGTGGAGGAGATTGCAGGCGGCAGCATGGAAGCGGATGGCGAGAAATTGAGAAACATGGGAAGCGAGGCACATGCGGCTAGGCTTTGTGAGGAGGTTGTGGCGCAGGGGTTCCCTGCCCCAAGGCGCAGATTATAGATGGCGCAGCAATCAATACACTAGCCGTGCGGCATGGGGCGAGGCGAGGCACCATAATGGAGATGGCGGTTAAGAACGGGGAATGAGGCTACAGGGAGAGGATACGGGTTACAGATGCCAAAGGGGACGGCGGAACAAGGATCAGCCATAGGTGTCACGGGGAATGGCTAAAGCACGGGAATGAGGCGGGTGGTACGGGTGCTGGCGCGCATGGAGCGCGGTGCGGCGCATGGAGATCGCATGGCGGCGCCCATGCATGGACGAGATTGCTGGCGGGCATACAGGAGATTGCTGGCGGGCATGGAGGAGATTGCTGGCGGGCATACAGGAGATTGCTGGCGGGCGAGGAGGAGATTGCTGGCGGGCATGGAGGAGATTGCTGGCGGGCATGGAGGAGATGGCTGGAGCCAATGGCGGCGGCGGGACTAGTAGTAGAACACAGGCGCACACCAACAATGCGTTGCTGTCACTACCTGGGTGGTATAGGGTGGATCTGGGGGCCCAGTGTCCTGTCTAGGTCCAGTGCGTGCGCGCGTGTGGGGGTTTACCCTCACCCCTACCAGGTAGCCAGCCAGTTTCCCACTGAAACTGAGTTTAAGGTGTCGGGCGCTAGCGCCGACACCGGTCTTATACATCATTACTGGTGTCACACAGACTGTAAGATCCATCATCATGAGCGGAACTCCCCTCCCGTGGGACAAGTAACCGAAAAGTGTGGACGAACGTTTCGTAATCGATGACGACCGAAATTCGGGCGATGGGCCTGAAACCAGGAACGCTGGATAGCTGACTCCATTCCGCGTCTATGGGTGTTTGTAGTACCTCGGGGGGCCAGGGGATGAGTGAGATATGGCCTGTGGCGTGTGGGGTAGTGGCGAAATGAGCCACGCCGTGCCCTTTGTGCGCGCCTGGTGAAAGGGAACCCCAGATCTTTGGGCATGAGCCCTTACTACGTGATATAGGGCAGCTGTGGTCCGGGGGGCGCGACTGTGGGCGCAGCGGTCGCCGCGCTGTTGCTGCGCGCGTGTGCGCGCTGGCACTGCATGGCGCATAGCGTGCCCATGCAGCCCAGTCCAGAAGGTGCCTGATGGCAGATCCGGGGCAACAAATGAACAACATATGGTATATGGGCCATGCTGGGTGGGTGTGCACGAAGGGAGGGGCCCTACACACTGTTTTGTGGATGTGACTGGGTGTGGGCAGGGAGCGACAGACGGCGCCAGGCCGCCGCCCTGGCGCCCCCGACCAGCATCTACTGCAGCGCAACGCCATAGTAGACTCATATGATGTCTCTGCAACCGCGGGGGAGGCCGCGGGCCGCGTCGTCGCGACGGCGGGAGTCGCGCTGACGGGTAGGTCCCCGCCCCGCGCCCTGGCCCTCGCCCGCTGCCCCACCGACACAGACAGAGTCGCTTGGGTTATAAGAAAGGCGATAGGGGGGGCTGGGCGGAGTGGGGTGGCCTATGGAAGAAGCCAAATGTGGGCCTCATGGTTGGCCCAGTTTTGGTATGGACCCCCCTAGACCCCCCTAGACCTCCCCTCTGCCAACCCACCGCAACCAACAAACTGCAACAACTGCAAACAGCTAACTGCAACAACTGAAAACAGCCAACTGCAACAACTGCAAACAACTAACTGCAAGCAACCCACTGCTACCCACTGCGACCAACTAACTAACTTACCGCAACCAACTACCGTAGTCACGCTTTGCCTATGTGCCTAATAAAGTCTGAAAATGCCCCGCAAAGGCTCCGTAAACGTGAAATTAAGTCCGAAAACGCCCCGGTAAGGAAAAAAATCCCCGGCGGGATTTGAACCCAGATCAATGCTCTACAGACCTTCAAAAAGCCGCCGCAAGGGCCGCGCGCCAACTAACTGCAACCAACCCACTAAAACAAACCCACTGCAAGCAACTAGCTGCAACCAACTGCTGCAACTGCAGCATGGGCGTGTTTGAATACGACGCACCGGTCACGATGTGGAAAAACAACTCATGCAAGCCACCCACTGCAACGATGTTACTGCAACCAACCAACTGCCCCGCCCGCCCCCCGGAGGGCCCCGCCCGCCCCGGTCACCCTGTGGCTTGGGTTTTGATACTGACTTGCCGAGTATGCGGGTGGCCTGCCCCACGGGGTTAAACTACGCCGGACGGTTGATGCTCTGCTAGAGTGTGCGCGCACATAAACTACAAAAACACAAAAACAATTGACAGTTGACAAGCGCATGCCATTGAGCGTGCCCCCGGAAGTGAGACCCCTGAGCCTGCGGCGCACCCCTTCGCCTTTCCTTTTTCCATCCCTTTCCCGTCTCCCCGCACATACAGTGAGCCCGGCGTCCCCTCGGGGGTGTTTGGGAAGTACCATCGGCACGTGTAACCAATCTCTCTCTGGAA
>VFSX01000277.1:121672-124172 GCA_016618255.1 Chlamydomonas sp. UWO 241 | reverse complement strand
TGTGGCTGATGTTCGTACTGTACCGCGTCTTCAAGCCGGGGCACTTTCTGCTGTCGAGTGAAAAGGAGCTGGCGCAGCTCAAGGTGTGTGGGTTCTCGACTGCTCCGCCATTGGGGGGGTCATGCCCTGGGGTATAAAATATCGATGTTATCTCCCAATGTTAACTCCCCCAGCTTTATGTGAGGGAATCTGAGGTTGAAGCCGCGGCAATTTCTGCTGTCGAGTAAAAAGGAGCTGGCGCAGCTCAAGGTGTGCGTGCGGGCTCCCATTCATGGCCGATTCCTCGTGCATCTGACAGTCGCTACGTGTCTGCAGCAGCGTCACAATTTTCAAGCATTGCAGCCTTCATCCGCGATGTGAGGCCGATCCACCGTCCAGATATCAGAGCTGGACATGGTCGCAAACCCCTTCGGAAGTGCGGTGGCTGCCCGCCCCCCGCCCCCACATACAGACACACTCACGCACGCACACTGGCCATCGACTTTGGCATCTCTGTCTTCCTGAGGCCTGGCACGCAGATCGAAGGCCTGCCGACTACAAACACACAGACGCGAGAGAGAGAGAGACACGCACGCACACACACAGACACACACACACATGGACACACACGCACACACACACACAGGCCATCGACTTCGGCATCTCTGTCTCCCTGAAGCCTGGCACGCAGATCGAAGGCCTGCCGACCACACACATACGCGCACACACACACACACACACACACACATGGACACACACGCACGCACGCACACAGGCGATCAACTTTTTGCATCTCTGTCCTCCTGAGGCCTGGCACACAGATCGACAGCCCGCCGACCACAAACACACAGAAGAGAAGAGTGAGAGAGAGACACGCACGCACACACACACATGCACACACACACATGCACACATGGACACACACGCACGCACACAGGCCATTGACTTTGGCATCTCTGTCTTTCTGAAGCCTGGCACGCAGATTGACAGCCAGCTGACCACAAACACACAGACGAGCGAGCGAGAGAGAAAGAGAGAGAGAAACACGCGCACACGCACACACACACACGCACACACACATACGCACAACACATGCACGCACACAGGCCATCGACTTCGGCATCTCTGTCTTCCTGAAGCCTGGCACGCAGATTGACAGCCCCGCGGGGACACCGAGCTACTGGGCCCCAGAGGTGTGTGTGTGTGTGCTTGCGTATGTGTGTGTGTGTGTGTGTGTGCATCAGATCGACAGCTCCGCAGGGACACCGAGCTACTGGGCCCCAGAGTTGTGTGTGTCAGTGATGGCGTTCTTGGCGTAACGTTCTCGGTGTTTCCGTTGGCCAACCAGCAACCCGTAAACCTGCAACACCGGGTTGAGATTGGCCAATTCGAGCTGGCGCTGCGGGTTGGAACTGCGCGAATTTTGACCCAGAAAGTGTGAGAACCAGGGTGGGGCCTGTAACTCCACACCCCCATTCCCGCAACCAGTAACTCAGGCCCCCCTTCCCAGTAACCTCCAGTAACCCCCGTAAATCCCGTAACTTGATCGTCTGTGAGTGTCAGTCAACGCGACGGCTGGTCGACCGTAGGTGGGGGCTGAAGAAAAAAGCCCGATCTCCTCCCTTGACCCTCCCTGGCCCTTCCAGAGGCCGAATCGGCCTGATGCAGGCACGCTGTGGTCATCTTCGGGCGCTGCAGGGGCTTGGAGGGCGCCGATTCACACTTTCAGCAGGCGTTTCACACTTTTCTGAGTTACTGGTCGAGTTACTGGGTTCTGGGCACGACTCTCCCGTATCTCCCGTAACAGTTACGGCCGGGGTCGAGTTACGGGAGTTACAGTTACGGGCCCCACCCTGGTGAGAACGACACACTCGCACTTTTCCAAACGAAAAATGCCTCCGGGTTTCTCCGGCGGGTTGACAATGAGGACACCCCGCAACACCGTGCGACGCCATGCAGGTATTGGACGGCTCCTACGGCTTCCCAAGCGACGTGTGGAGCGCTGGCGTGATGATGTACCAGCTTCTAACAGGGCACGTTCCGTTCAGCGGCAAGTCGGAGAACGACCTCTACCGAGCAGTCTGCGTGAGCGAGGGTTTGCTCGGGGTTTGGAAGCGTCATAGGGTTTCACCTTGAATTGAAAGGTCAATCGGGTTCCAAGAGCATGCCGGAGAACGACCTCTACCGCGCAGTCGGGGTTTAGTTGGGGTTTAGGGTTCCCTCCCCACCACTACATGCATTCTGCCAAGCTCAGCCTGGATGGTGATGCTGTCAGACACATACACACACACACACACACACACACGCACCCGTATGCAGTCTGCCAAGCTCTGCCTGGATGATGACGCGTTATCAAATGCGCTGCTGTCATCACACACACCACACGCCCCCCACACATGCAGTCTGCCAAGCTCAGCCTGGATGGTGACGCATTCTCCAAGGTGTCACCCCAATGCAAGGTGCGAGAGTACTTGAGAAGGTCACACACGCACATACACACACACAGGCACACACACACGCG
>VFSX01000277.1:94172-116672 GCA_016618255.1 Chlamydomonas sp. UWO 241 | reverse complement strand
ACATCGGCGTTCCAGTGAAGAATGCCTTCTGGTTCTAGTACTACCGCCTGGACCGAAGTCCAGTTCTGGCCCTAACAATCACTTGTGAGGGGCTTTAGCCATCAGCCGGCTGCCTGCCAACGCGTAGTCTTAGAGCAAAAAGGAGAGCTATCAAGCGACGCCTCCAAAACAGATCCAAACTGCCTCCAGGGGATAGGGGGTCAAGTGGCGCTTGCCAATCTGCTTGACCCTGGGCTAAACCTGGGCTAACCCTGGCCTAAAACCAGTGGCTGATTCCTTGACCCATCTCCACATGCCAGGGCCACGGTGCGGCCGTTTTGCTGGAGGACGTGACGGAGCTGCCCCTAGAGATGGCTGTGACCTTGAACCCCTGGGCCTGAACCCCTGGGCTTAAACTGGGCTTAACTTGGGCTGAACCTGGGCTCAACCCAGTTGCCAATTCCTTGACCCATCTCCACATGCCAGGGCCACGGTGCGGCCGTTTCGCTGGAGGACGTGACGGAGCTGCTCCGAGAGATGGAAACTGATGCGGACGGGCGGATCAACTACCGCGGTGAGCAGTGTGTGTGGTGAGGGAGAGAGGGAGAGGGAGAGGGAGAGGGAGAGGGAGAGGGAGAGGGAGAGGGAGAGAGAGAGAGAGAGAGAGGGAGAGGGAGAGGGAGAGGGAGAGGGAGAGGGAGAGACAGAGGGAAAGAGAGAGAGGGAGAGAGAGACTGAGAGAGAGGGAGAGAGAGAGAGCCATAGGAGAGAGAAGGAGGGAGAGACAGATGGAGACAGAGGGAGGGAGATGGGGAGCAAGAGAGAGAGAGAGATGGACACCGACGCGGACGGGCGGATCAACTACCGAGGTGAGGAAGCTGTGTGGGACATGCGTGCTTGAGAGAGAGACAGAGAGAGCGAGAGAGAGAGGGAGAGTTAGGGGTAGAGGAGAGAGAGAGGAGAGGGAGAAAGAGAGGAGAGAGAGGGAGAGAGAGAGGAGAGAGGAAGAGACAGATGGGGGGAGATGGACACTGATGCCGACGGGCGGATCAACTACCGCGGTGAGCAGTGTGTGTTTGAGGGAGAGAGGTACAGGGAGAGAGAGAGAGTAAGAGACAGACGAAAAGAGAGAGGCGGAGGGAGCGAGAGACTGAGAGAGAGGGCGAGAGAGAGACAGAGGGAGAGAGAGAGAGCCATAGGAGAGAGAGACGCAGGGAGAGAGAGTCAGAGGGAGGGAGATAGGGAGCAAGAGAAAGGGAGAGAGATGGACATTGATGGAGACGGCCGGATCAGCTACAGAGGTGGTGTGGGACGTGCGTGTTTGAGAGAGGGAGAGACACACAGAGAGAGGGAGAGAGCGTGAGACAGTGGAGAGAGAGAGGGAGAGAGCGACAGAGGAAGAGAGACAGAGGGAGAGAGAGAGGCAGAGGGAGAGAGGCAGGGAGATGGGTAGAGAGAGACACCGACGCGAGACCCCTGTGACTCATAGGTTCGGACAGGTGACGAGAAGCCCCCCAACTTTTGGTGGCCTTCCCCTCAGCGTACGATAGTGAAACTTCTAAGGTGTCTTCTAAACATGATTTGCGAGCTGCTGACGGCGAGGCTAGATCGTACGCTGCGGGGAAGGCCGACTTCCAGAGGCGCCCGTTTTTAGGGTTTAGGCACCTCTGGCGACGTCCAGACCACACCTCGACGCTCCTCCGTCAAGAACTTACAACCTAGTATGTACACCTCGATGTGGTATGCGTCGGCGGGGGCGGGGGTGCGTCCCAGGGGGCGCAGTTTGATCGTAAAGTTGGGTCAGAAATCAGGTGCCCCAAAACCATGCAAAACACACACCAAAACACGATCTGCGCCACATCGTCACCCTCTCCGCCCCCCGCGCCAAGGGAACCGCGAATGTACATATTTGTCCCAGCTCATGACACTTGGTTTTGGGCCACTAGAGCGACGCCATTTCTAGTGGTGCACTGGGGCAGAGGGAGTTCGGGTCGCCCCAATCCGTCTCTCGTCGCCATCCGCGCATGCGATCGACCTATGAATATATCATGAGACTCATATGGGACCGCGCGGTGTGCCGGGACGCCCTGCGTGGCGTTTGCTGTGCGCGGTCTTGCATGGCAGACTCGAACACGCCTCCATGGCCGCCTGGCGCAGCCCGGAGCCGTGCGCCACGCCATATGGACGACGCATAGCATGTGCAGCAAGTCTGCCACGTCTGGGTGCATGCGGCGGCCTCCATGCGGCGATGCTGCTGCAAACAGGTGGCCCAGTTTTTAGCACACTCTCTCTCGCCCTGTGCCACCCAGGCAGCCTCCCCTCCCCGCCCCAGTGATGCACACAGCTACCTGACACCTATGGCCACGCTTTGTGACGCGCGGCGGCGGTGAATGGCCCTCGTGGGCTGCGCCAGGGTCGTGCAAAGCCTCCCACACACACTTTTCAGTCCCCAAACGCCCCCGCTGCACGCACAGCGTCACCGCGACTCTCAAAACAACGGTAGAGTCATAAGGGACGCGTCTGGTGCGTTTTTGTCTCGTCACCTCGGGCCTCAGTGTCCGAACCCTGGAGTCATAGGGGTGTCACCGACGCGGACGGTCGGATCAACTACAAGTGAGCAGTCGATGTGGGAAGTGCGTGTTTGAGACACAGAGAGAGAGAGAGAAAAAGGGAAAGAGAGACAGAGGGAGAGGGAGAGAGACAGAGAGGGGGGGGGGAAGACAGAGGGAGAGGCTACGGGGGAGGGGTCACAGAGCAGGGCAGCCCCGCCGCCCACCGCCCATTGTCCACCCACCCACCCACCACAAACAGTCCCAACCCTCCCTAAGCCACCCTCCCTTTAAAAAAATACCCCCCCCACGCCCACCCACGCCCGCAGAGTTCCTGTCAGCGGTGCTCAACCGCTCGCTGCTCGAGAAGAAGGACCTGCTCGCAGGTGGGCAGTTTTGTAATGGGCGGTCCCTGGAGAAGCTTCTTTCAACTTCTGAACTTCTCTAGTTAAAAAATCACATTTCGTATGAATTCACGGACTTGCGCCGCTGGAACCTTTGCAGCCGAGTGATGTGAGTGTGACCTTCAGAACGCATGCAGTGTGTGCATGGCAGCAGCTCACCACCAGCACCACCGCGACTCGTGCGCGCGAACGCATTCCAACAGTTTGACGCCGCAGTTGCCCAAACCCTCCGGCACGGAAACCCTATAGAAGACGGAGACCCGTATAGAAGACGGAAACCCTATAGAAGGCGGGAACCCCTATCCTTTACCATGAACTCTTGTTTTCAGCAACTCACCACCTCTCTCTGACTCGTGCGCACAGACGCGTTCCAGCAATTTGACGCTGACGGCGACGGCGTCATCACGCAGCCCGACCTCGACGCCTTCGTGGCCAAGCTGGCGGCGGCTGAGGTGCGCGCCCTTAGGTGTCGTGGGCTCAGAGCTTGGGGAAACCCCGACGATTGCCTGAAGATGCCATCAAAGAAACTAGGAACCCCTCGAGGCGCCATCAAAAGAAAGTAGAGAGAAACCTAGAGACGGCGCCGTCACGCAGCCTGACCTCGACGCGTTTGTGGCCAGGCTGGCAGCGCCCGGCTGAGGTGCGCGTTTGTAGGGTGCGGGGTCGAGGTTCTGGGGGTCGGGGCTTAGGGGACCCCTAATTTTAGACGGCGTCGTAAAAACAAACTAGAATGGACCCTAACGACTCGACGCATTTGTGGCCAAGCGGGCGGCGGCTGAGGTGCGCGCCTTTGGGGTGCAGGCGGGGCTTCGGGGAACCCCAACTTTAAACGGCATCGTCAAAGAACAACTTGAAGTACCGTCCGGGCGGTTAGCCCTTGCGTACAATCATCGTTTTTTGCCCCCCCGCGAAGCTAAGAAACTAATATAAATCGTCGGAAATCGCGATGTGGGGCGTCAAAACGACTAAAAACGACGAAAAACGACCCCCGCAATCGCATTAAACAACTATAGTTTCGACCCCCCCCGCGAAGGCAAACAATATAGACGGTAACCCTAAAGACGCGACGTCTTCGTGGCCAAGCTGGCGGCGGCTAAGGTGCGCGTCTTTGAGGCGTGTGGGTTCAGGGCTTCGGGAAACCCTGAAGATGCCATCAAAGAAACTATGTTTGTAGTTTAAAAAAACTCGAGGCGCCATCAAAGGAAATCAGAGAGGAACCTAGTGACGGCGTCATCACGCAGCCCGACCTCGACGCCTTCGTGGCCAAGCTGGCTGCGGCTGAGGTGAGCGCCCTTAGGTCTTGTGGGTTCAGGGCTTCAGGAAACCCTGACGATTGCCCAAGACGCCATCAAAGAAACTAGGACATCCCTCGAGGCGCCATCAAAAGGAAAGCAGAGAGAAACGGCCGTCACCACGCAGCCCGACCTCGACGCCTTCGTGGCCAAGCCGGCGGCGGCTGAGGTGCGCACTTGGGGTCTTGTGGGCTCTTGTGGAGTGATTTCCCTGCGAGCCGTATACCGCTCCGAGCCGGATTTCCCATTTCCCAGAAAACCACCTCACACTTAGTGGGTGAGGGCGTGGAGCGATGCGTTGGAAAGTCCTTGCCGAGAGCAGCACAATGGCATGCACTGCATGAACACCCGCTGTGTATTGTGCCTGGTATGAGCGGTCAAAGTTGCTGGAGCCGGCAAAAAACTAATTACTAAAATCCTTCCCAGGGACCACTGCTCTTGTGGGTCCTTGGGTCTTGTAGGTTCAGGGCTCGGAAAACCCTAAATGTGCCGTAAAAGAAACTACATTTGTAGTTAAAAAAACTCGAGGCGCCATCAAAGGAAAGCAGAGAGAAATCTAGTGCCAGGGGCTCGCGCCCTGGCGCCGCTCGATGGCGGACAACCGGGACAACTGCGCTTGGTACTGGGCGGCTGAAAATCTGGAAATTTACCCTGCGCGGCTGTGACGCACAGCGCTACTGATGAACTGGTCCTGATGGGGCGAGGCTATGTGGCAGATGGGGCAGCGGTACGATGGAGAGCACGATGCACTATGGCGAGAATTGCGGCGAGCATGCACCCCCTCTCACAACGATCGGAACTCAAGCAGATTGCGGCTCCTAATGGTTTACTGTGCCTGGATGGAAGAGAGAGACGGATTGCGAGAAATTGAGAAACATGGGAAGCGAGGCACATGCGGCTAGGCTTTGTGAGGAGGTTGCGGCGCAGGGGTTCCCTGCCCCAAGGCGCAGATTATTAGATGGCGACGCGATCGATGCACCAGCCGTGCGGCATGGGGCGAGGCGAGGCCTCACCAGAGGGCGGGCACCATAATGGAGATGGCGGCTAAGAACGGGGAATGCGGCTACCGGGGATGAGGCTACGGGTTATGCATGCCAGAGGACGGCGGACAAGGCGAATGCGTCACGGCGCATGGGTAAAGAACGGGGAATGAGGCTACAGGAGCTGGCGGGCGCGGCGCGCGCATGGCGCGCGGCGCATGGGGGTTGCATGGCGGCGCTCTGCGCGTGCATGCATGGAGGAGACTGCTGGCGGGCATGGAGGAGATTGCTCGCGGGCGTGGAGGAGATTGCAGGCGGCAGCATGGAAGCGGATGGCGAGAAATTGAGAAACATGGGAAGCGAGGCACATGCGGCTAGGCTTTGTGAGGAGGTTGTGGCGCAGGGGTTCCCTGCCCCAAGGCGCAGATTATAGATGGCGCAGCAATCAATACACTAGCGGCATGGGGCGAGGCGAGGCCCCACCAGCGGGCGGGCACCATAATGGAGATGGCGGTTAAGAACGGGGAATGAGGCTACAGGGAGAGGATACGGGTTACAGATGCCAAAGGGGACGGCGGAACAAGGATCAGCCATAGGTGTCACGGGGAATGGCTAAAGAACGGGAATGAGGCGGGTGGTACGGGTGCTGGCGCGCATGGAGCGCGGCGCGGCGCATGGAGATCGCGTGGCGGCGCCCATGCATGGACGAGATTGCTGGCGGGCATACAGGAGATTGCTGGCGGGCATGGAGGAGATTGCTGGCGGGCATACAGGAGATTGCTGGCGGGCGTGGAGGAGATTGCTGGCGGGCATGAAGGAGATTGCTGGAGCCAATGGCGGCGGCGGGACTAGTAGTAGAACACAGGCGCACACCAACAATGCGTTGCTGTCACTACCTGGGGGGTATAGGGTGGATCTGGGGGCCCAGTGTCCTGTCTAGGTCCAGTGCGTGCGCGCGTGTGGGGTTTACCCTCACCCCTACCAGGTAGCCAGCCAGTTTCCCACTGAAACTGAGTTTAAGGTGTCGGGCGCTAGCGCCGACACCGGTCTTATACATCATTACTGGTGTCACACAGACTGTAAGATCCATCATCAGTGCCGGCGCCGCGACGCAGCCCAGAGGTTGAGGATTAAGACTTTAGGGTTGAGGGTTGAGGGTTAAGGGCCTCGACGCGTTTGTGGCCAAGCTGGCGGCGGCAGAGGTGAGAGTGTGCACATACGCACACACGCCACGCGCACATGTGCGCACACATGCAAACACACACACGCACACACACACACACACATGCTCACATGGACACACGCACAGCGCAAGACCAGCGCCGATTCTGCCCCTCCGCCGCACCCCACTTTGACAGGGGACTGGCACGCACACACACACACACACACACGCATGCACACACCCCTCCCCCCTCCCCCACACACCCACACACGCGCAGCGCAAGACCAGCCCCGAAGGCGCGCCCCAGTTCGATGGAGCGACTGGAGAGGCGACCAACGTGCACACACGCACATGCACACACATACACGCACACACACGCACACACACATGTGCATGCGCACACACACACACACACACACACACACACACACACACGCGCGCACAGCGCAAGACCAGCCCCGAGGGCGCGCCTCAGTTTGATGGAGTGACTGCAGAGGCGACCAGCGCGTTCCTGCGCGGCAGCGTGCAGCTGCGGCTGCCGGAGCCGCCAGCGGGACGGCGCGGCGGCACATCGCAGGTTCGTGTGGTGGGCCCATGCATGGTGGGGCCGCTCTGATGGTGTTTCGACTGATGGGGTTTCTGATGGGGTGTTCTCTGATGGGGCGCTCTGATGGGATGCTCTCGTGGGGTTTCTCTGATGTCTGATGGGGCGCTCTGATGGGTTCGGATGGTGGCTGCCGGCGGCGCATGGGCCAGCGCAGGTATGCTCCACAATGGCAGCGCCACCACCACCTCCTCCTCATAATCACCCTGAAGCCTTCGATGCAACCTCGTTACCCCTGTTAACCCCCCAACCCCCTCAAACACGCGCAGATGTGCTCCGAGGACTTTGTCTCGATGATGCCCGATGACGGCAGGGCCACCACCACCTCCACCTGAAAACCCTCAGAAAGAAACCTCGTTACCCCTGTTAACCCCCACCCCCCTAATCAACGCGCAGATGTGCTTCGAGGAATTCGTCTCAATGATGCTCGACGACAGCGGCACGTCCCTGAGCACGGCTGGTTCCGGCAGCGCCAACGGCGGCGGCGGTGGCGGCGCGCTGACGCCGGCCGCGTCGCGCATCGTGCGCTCCTCGACGATCGGGCGCTTGTCATTTGCCAACACCAGCACGGGCACCGAGGAGCGCGGCAGCAGCGGCGACGGGCGCGGGTGTGCCGTCATGTGACGACCCCCATCGTGACGACCCACCACGGACCGCCGCCGTCCGCGCGCCGCGTAGCGCACCGTGCGATCCTCGACGGTCGGGCGCTATTCGTTCGCCAACACCAGCGCGGGCACCGAGGAGCGCGGCAGCAGCGGCGACGGGCGCGGGTGTACCGTCATGTGACGACCCCCACCGTGACGACCCACCACGGTCGCCGCCGTTGGCGCACCGCGTCGCGCACCGTGCGCTCCTCGACGGTCGGGGCGCTTGTCGTTCACCAACACGAGCGCGGGCACTGAGGAGCGCGGCAACAGCAGTGTGCCGTCATGTGACCAGCGTGACCACCCACCGCGGACCGCCGCTGCCGGTGCACCTCGACGGTCGGGCGCGCTCATCATTCACCAGCCCGAGCGCGGGCGCCGAGGAACTGCGGCGCGGTGGCGGCAGCGGCGACAGCAGCGGCAGCGGGTGTGCCATCATCTCTACCACATTCACAACGTCTGAGGCGGCGCCTGAGGCGTCCCATTCCATGGCGCGGATCAGGCGGCGCCTCAGGCGCTCCGACCGCCTGAGGCGCCGCCTGAGGCGCACCCACGATCGCCTCAGGCGTCGCCTTGGGCGTTATCCAAACCGCCTCAGGCGCCCACCACCGCCTGAGGCGCACCCCGGACCGTCTCAGGCGTTATGACCGCATTCCATGGCGCGGATCAGACGTTGGGATTTGGGTAGATTTTTGTACGACCCACCCTCGGACCGCCACCGCCAACGTGCCTTAATCTACTGAGACCTGCTGAAAAAACTTGTGACGAGGTCGGCCAGGCTGAGGCCGGCAGCCTTTCGCGCTGCCGATGCCCCGGTTTTCCTCACTGGCCCCCCTCCTAGTTCGGATGACGGGACTTATTAACCTGACTCTCTTCTTTTTTCAGTTGGGACACCGCGTCGTAAGAAGTATTGGCCGCAGGTTTGCACACAGGATTAGAGTCACCTCTCGAATCGCTAGACGCCGGGTCGGGCCTGGCGGTATGTGTGTGTGGCGGTCCACCGGGCCATCTGGTCGGGGCCTTGACACAACAGTTGCATCGGCCTCCCAGCAGAGACATCTTGTTGACCTAGTCAGTACTACCACACAGACCTGGTAGGCTGGCGCGCTGTGTGGCCTTGCGGGATCTACTAGTAGAGCTCCCCTAGAAGTGTAGTCTAGGCCTTGACTCACGCCCCAGGGTCCTCCGGGCGCGCACATGTAAAAACTGTAAAAACTACCACACAGACGGCCAAAGTGCAATTCTGGCCTACGAATCACTTGTGAGGGAAGGTTATGCCAACCGGTTGCCTGCCAACGCGTCAAAGAGCAGAAATTATACTGACTTGTAAATCATCAACTGCACCGAAGCACCGCGGCATGCACACGCGCCCAGCTTGCGCCACATCAGCCTCTGAGTGCTGAGCCGGGAGGGATAAACGGCTAAGCTGGGACACGTGGGTCGCGTGTGTGTGTGTGTGTGTGTGTGTGCGTGTGTGTGTGCTGCACCTGGCACTGCAGTGGGGCACCGCGTGGGATAAGCGGCCGATCTGGGACGCGGGGGTCGCGTGGGTGAGTGAGGGAACATCTAGGGGAGGGAGGGGAGGGAGGGGCGGCCAATATGGCGACAAGGCAGCCCTCCAACTCTCCTGCCCCCCTCCAATCCTCCCACCATCCACCAACCACCCTTCCCACCCCCCCAACTTCCCCCCCCCCACACACAACCCCTCAACTCCCCCGACCCATGCAGGTGCGCGTGCTGCTGCACGCTGCATACTCGGGCGTGGCGAGCGTGGCGACGGAAGGCGGCGCATCACGGGGGCGTGGCCGGCGGCCGACAAGCCGTTTGGGATGATCAACCTGGCATGGTGCCAGACCTGGGGTACTGAGCGTGTGGCAGATGGCTGGGGTTTGGAGAGGAGTAATTGAGTCATTTAAGTATCTAGGGAGTTGGATAACCCAGAGTGGTGGTGTGGAAAAGGAGATCAGTGTGCGTGTCGGTCGCGCGCTGGGCGTGTTTGCGTCTTTTGATAAGATTTGGGCCAGCAAGAAGATGCAAGTGCAGTCTAAGATGCGGTTTTACAACACTTTCGTGCTGCCCCACTTTCTGTACGGCTGCGAAACATGGGCCCCTACTAAAACACAACTGACTCGATTGGAGGTTGCCCACTCTAACTGCCTTCGTCGCATTCTGGGTGTGCGCCTGGTCGACCGGCACAGATTAACTTATATTCGGCAGGCGTGCGACACTGAGCCAATTGAGAGCTTTGTGGCAAAGCGATCAATGCAGTGGCTAGGCCATGTGATGCGCATGCCGGCTTCTCGTCTTCCTCGTACGACTTTTGACTGCACAATGGATGTGGCTCGGCAGCAAGGCCGGCCTCCAGCCTCCTCCCGACACTATTTTCTTAAGCTACTGATTCAGCAGCTAGGCGAAACTAGTGGCACTCGTTCTGATTGGAAGACTTTTTCGGACACGGCGTTTGAGCGTGCTCAGGATAGGGTCGGTGGAGAGCCGTGGTGTACGGTCCGGCTGCCCCTCAGGCGCCGGCCCCTCCACCACGGCAGTCAAGTAGATTGGCAAGCACCACTTGACCCCCTATCCCCTAGAAGCAGTTAGGTCCTATTTTGGAGGCGTCGCACAATAGCTCTCCTTTTTGCTCTGGGACTACACGTTGGCAGGCAGCCGGCTGGTGGCTGCCGCCCCTCACAAGTAATTGTTAGGGCCAGAACTGGACTTGGGTCTAGGCGGTGGTACTAGGACTAGAGGTAGTCTTTGCTGGAAAGCCGATGTAACTGTAACTGTAATTAAGTCAGCGGTGGTGGCGGTGGTAGCATCCAGCAAGGCGGAGGGGGAAGGGGGCGAGGGGAAGGTGCGAGTGGGAGGGGCCGAAGGGGTGGCAGGAGGAGGCTGGCGGCGGTGGAGGCCGCAATGTTGTGGCCGATGCGTGGGAATTTGGGATGATCAATCCTGGCATCGTGCCAGACCTTTGGGTGCTGAGAAGGTAGAGGAGGGCGGGCTGCGGACACAGCACCGTTGTACTGCGTGTGTTGTGTTGACTTTGTCTCCTGCTGCAAATGGACAGAGACTGGACGTGTGCTTCCAGAGCAAGCACTTGCAAGTGGCTTTCTCTCTGAAGTAGCTGCACGTCGAGGGCTGCCACCAAGTCTCAAAGGGCTGCTCATCTTTCATACCCCCCAACTCCCTCACACTTGCGAGTCACAAGACACAAAACCACAGAAGGCCGGACTCTTCTCCCAAACGCACCATGCAGACCCGCCGATTCGCTCACCTGGCAGCGGTTGCATCAGCAGAGGCGGCGAGAGCTGCGATGTTTGAATCCGCGCATGCCGTTCTTCTGTCCGAGGACCTCTTCGTGGCGCAGCTGTGGCGCTGACTGGATCGCGGCAGCAAGGTCGCGCTGCGTGGCGTGAGCAGGGCCATGCGTCGGCAGGTGGATGGGGCGGTTGAGGTGGTGGCGAGCCCTGTCTGTGGGTTCTCTGCCACTCAGCTCAGCCACGCCCTGGGGCTGTGGCCTGCCGTCAAACACCTCACCCTGCTGGGAATGAGCGACGAACGAGACCTGCAGCCGCTCGCAACGATGCCAGTGGCAGGCTTGAGGAGCCTCACGATCCGAGAGGTGGGTGCTCCGCATGGGCGCGCATGGTTCGCATGGCAATGCATCATTTCACGCGCGCGGTGCAGTGTATTGCATACATGCCACCCCATCCCTCGCATGCAGCCCTCGCACTCTGAAGCAGACCGCATGCCACCTACGTTGCCCCCCTCACCTGTGATGCGTGCGTTTGTGCAGGCCCCACATGATGCAGCAGATGGGGCACCACCGCACCCGCCATGGCCCATGATGACGCCCAGCAGCGCGGTGGCAGCCACGCTCCAAGTGATCGACGTCAGCGGCTGTTCCCACCTGACCTCCATCGACGCCGTGCGCAGCTGTGTGCAGCTGAGGTGCCTGTGGATGCCCAGCGTGGGCTTGTCAGATCTGTCGCCGCTTACAGCATGCAGCAACACGCTTGAGGAGTTGTGGCTGGCTGGCAACGAGCAGGTTGAAAGCCTGGTGTCGCTGAAGGCATGCCCCAGGTTGGCAAAGCTCGATCTCCGTGACTGCTGGCAGTTTGAGTCTGAACAGGTGGAAGACCTGCAGCTGGCCTGCACCCAGCTAGCAGACCCGTCGTCAGTCGAGCTTCAAGGCCTGGTGCATGACCTCCAGGCCAACATTCCGCCCGGTATGCAGGCGGCTGCAGCAGGTGAACTGGGAGTGATGGCTCACGAGGGTCATGAAGTTCGGACTGACATTGCTGCCGCTGGCGCCATTCCCGCTCTCGTGCAGCTGCTGGTTCTGGATTCAACGGCACACGTGCAGGAGGCAGCAGCAAATGTGCTGAGAAACCTGTGTTTCCACCATGCTGAGAACACGACAGCCATTGGTGCTGTTGGCGCCATTCCTGCTCTTGTACAGAGCTGTGAGCTCTGCTGGCGCCGCATGCAACGCCGGCCGTACAGGAGTCAGCAGCAGGTGCACTGTGCAATCTGGCTGGCGACCATGCTCAGAACCAGGTTGCCATCACCGCAGCTGGCGCCGTTCCAGCTCTTGTTGAGCTCATGGAGGAGGGGCCCGACTCGTCGGCAGGCTTGCGGGAGGTGGCACGTATGGCACTTGATAACCTAGGCTTATTTGATGATTGACTGATGATTGGCGCGCAAAAAGAGGCCGGGTCGACGGAGGGTAGCAGGCATGCACACGATTGGGAATCTGCAATTCCAGTCCTGTTCTCAGGCTGGGGCCCGGCTCATCGGCAGACGTGCAAGAGGCAGCAAGAGGCATGCACTGCGCAGTATCGGCTTCTTTGTCGATTGAATGAGTAGGAGGTAGGCACAAGTCTAGAAGACAACTCGATTGGTGAGGTTGTTCTGCGGCAGGGATTTGCTCGCTCGCGGTGATGATTGGTGCGATATGGCAAACTTTCTGGTTTCGTGCCTCTACATACGTAACACAGACCAAAGTCCAGTTCTGGCCCTATCAATCACTCGTGAGGCGCGGTTGCCACCAACCAGTAAGTAGCAACGCGGCATACAACAGGAACTGACTTGTAAATCATCTACCTCACCGATGCACTGTGGCATGGCGCGCGGACCAAGCGCCACCTCAGTGTGACTGTGACTGTGACTGCTCGTTTTCTTATCAAGTGTGCTGCTTGCACTTGCCGCGTCCCGCGCCAAAGTGCATGCCCGGCTCGCGCCCGAGCGTCGCGCGCGGAGCAGCGCGCACGCGTGGTTGTTGCACGCACATCAAGCCACCAAGTGTGCCAGCCACGTCGTCACGTGTGCTGCTTGCACTTGCCCGCGCCCATGCCAAAGTGCGCGCCCGGCTTGCGCCCGAGCGATGCGCGGCACAGCGCGCAAAAGTGGTTGTTGCACGCCCAGCAGCGCACGTTGTTGTTGCCGCCCTCGCGCGCGTTGAGCTGCCCGCACGCGGGGCAGTTGGCTGGGCGCACCTGAGTGTGTGTGTGTGTGTGTGGTCATTTTACCGTCCGTCGGACGCCTTTGATGGTGTATTAGACCCTACTATACCCTGAGTGTGTGCGTGTGTGCGTGTGTTGGCAGGTTGAACTGCCCGCACGCAGGGCAGTTGGCCGGGCGCACCTGTGTATGTGTGTGTCTGGGGGGGGGGGTATAATATGTCATCAAAGGCGTGTGTGTGTCTGGGGGGGGGGGTATAATATGTCATCAAAGGCGTCCGACGGACGGAAACATCGACCACACACACATTCACACACACACATGCTCACGCTGGCCTGCGCGAACATGACTGCGTCGTGGCGCTGCCGCCGCGCGGCCACGGCCTGCCCTCGCACACACACACACACGCATACACTCACGCACACACACACACGCACACGCATACACACATGTACACACACACGTCTAACACGACAGCAACGGCGTCCGACAGGCTGCAACATCGACCACACACACGCACGCACACACACATGCACACACACACACACACACACACACACACACATACTCACGTTGGCCTGCGCGAACATGACCGCGTCGTGGCGCTGCCGCCGCGCGGCCACGGCGCCGACGCCCGGGCCGCCCTGCGCGCCCACGCCCGCGTTCCAGCGCGCTACGAGCTGCGGGGCAGGGTCCAGGGTTTGAGGGTTTAGGGCGCCACCAGTCAGGGTTGAAGGCGCCATCAGAGGGGTCCATTAGACTAAAGTGAATCACCAGGACTGGCACTGACGCCCGCGCCGCCCTGCGCGCCCACGCCCGCGTTCCAACGCGCCACGAGCTGCGGGGCAGGGTCCAGGGTTTGAGGGTTTAGGACGCCAGCAGTCAGGGTTTAGGGATTGTTGTTTTTGTTTTTGTTTTTGTTTTTATTTTGTTGTTTTTGTTTTTGTTTTTGTTTTTGTTGCTGCTGCTGTTGCTGTTGTTGCTGTTGCTGTTGTCGTTGTTGTTGTTGCTGCTGCTGCTGCCACTGCTGCTGCTGCTGCTGCCGCTGCTTCTGCTTCTGCTGTTGTCGTTTTGTTGTCGTTGCTGCTGCTGTTGTTTTGAGTTTCATCGTAAACTATATAAAAGGTGAATCATGTGCAGGAAAATCCAGCAAACGTACCCCCTCCCCTCTTCTCTGCCCCCCCCCCCACCTACCAGTGGGTCGAAGAGGTTGCAGAATCCCTGGAAGTGGTCGTAGCCCTCGATCGTGACGAGGCACAGCCAGCAGAAGTAGGTGCTGCACGCGCTGCAGTGCACCTTGTGGCATCCGTCGTACTTATCGATTGCCTACGAGTTAGAGTGATGGGAAGAATGAGTGATGCAGGCGCACAGGATTTAGGGTTTGGGGTTCAGGGTTTGGGGTTCAGGGTTTGGGGTTTAGGGCAGACGCATGTGCTGCACGCGCTGCTAGTGGGCCTTGTGGCATCCGTGGTACTTATCGATGGCCTGCGAGTGAGAGTGAGAGTGAGATGAGAAGAGTGAGTGATGAGAGAAGTGAGTACCAGCAGAAGCACATGCTGCACGCGCTGCAGTGGACCTTGTGGCATCCGTCGTACTTGTCAATGGCCTAAGAGTGGGAGAGTGAGAGTGAGATGGCAACAGTGGGTGATGCAGTGCACCTTGTGGCATCCATCATACTTACGAGCTTATGGGCCTACGAGTGAGAGAGTGAGAGTGAGATGAGTAGAGTGGGTGATACAGTGGACCTTGTGGCATCCGTCGTAATTATCGATGGCCTACGAGTGAGAGAGTGAGAGAGTGAGAGTGAGAGTGAGATGAGAAGAGTGAGTGATGGAGGAGTGATGATAAGAGTGAGTACCAGCAGAAGCACGAGCTGCAAGCACTGCAGTGGACATTGTGGCATCCGTCGTACTTATCAATGGCCTACGAGTGAGGGAGTGAGGGAGTGAGAGATTGAGAGAGTGAGAGAGTGAGAGTGAGAGATAGGAAGAGTGGGTGATGCAGTGCACCTTGTGGCATCCGTCATTCTTATCGATGGCCTAAAAGTGAGAGTGAGAGTGAGATAAGAAGAGTTAAGTGATGCATGAGTGATGAGAAGAGTGAGTACCAGCAGCGTGCAGAGTGAGTACCAGAAGCAAGTGGACCTTGTGGCATCCGTTGTATTTATCGATGGCCTACGAGTGAGAGAGTGAGAGTAAGATGAGTGATAAGAGTGATGCAGGAGTGATGAGAAGAGTGAGTAACAGCAGACGTGTTTATCACTGGTCTACGAGAGAGGGTGAGAGTGAGATGAGAAGAGTGAGAGATGGATAAGTGATGAGAAGAGTGAGTACCAGCGGAAGCACGTGCTGCACGCGCTGCAAGTGGACCTTGTGGCATCTGTCGTACTTATCGATGGCCTACGAGTGAGAGAGTGAGAGAGTGAGATGGGAAGAGTGACTGATGCAGTGCACCTTGTGGCATCCGTCGTACTTATCAATGGCCTACGAGTGAGAGTGTGAGTGAGATGAGTGAGTGATGCAGGAGCCCAGGATTAAGGGTTTAGGGTTAAGGGTTTGGGGGTAAGGGTTAACGTTTTAGGGCAGAAGCACGTAGCAGGCTGCAAGTGGACCTTGTGGCATCCGTCGTACTCATCAATGGCCTACTAGTGAGAGAGAGCGTGAGATGAGAAGCGTGAGTGATTCAGTGGACCTTGTGGCATCCGTCGTACTTATCAATGGCCTACGAGTGAGAGAGTGAGAGAGTGAGAGAGTGAAAGTGAGAGAGTGAGAGTGAGATGAGAAGAGTGGGTGATTCAGTGGACCTTGTGGCATCTGTCGTTCTTATCGATGGCCTACGAGTGAGAGTGAGAGAGTGAGATAAGAAGAGTCAGTGATGCAGTGCACCTTGTGGCATCCTTCGTATTGATTGATGGCCTACGAGATAGAGAGTGAGTGAGATGAGAAGAGTGAGAGATGCAGGAGTGATGGGAAGAGTGAGTGATGCAGGAGTGATGAGGGTGAGATGAGAAGAGTGAGTGATGCAGGGGTCATGAAAGAGTGAGTAGTTGTTAGAGTGAGGGGCAGGCACATCCAGCAGAGGTGCGTGCTGCAGTGGATCTTTCGTTGCACCCTGCGAGAAGAGTGGTTGAGTGAGGGCGGAAGAGTGATGGTGAGTTGTGCGAGTGAGGGACGGGCACATCTAACAGACTTGCACGTGCCACACGCACCCTCATATCGTGTGAACTGCGCTCAGGGAATCTTGGCCCCTCCTCCCCGTGGCCTCATCTCTGCGACCTTCTCCTCTTAGCCAAGGCTGGACTAGCCTGAACCAACCTGCCCAGCCCAAACCAACCTCCTCCTCCTAGCCATGGCCGAACTAGGCTGAACTAGGCTGAACTAGGCTTTACTAGCCTGATCTTTGCGACATCCTCCTAGCCTCACTGCGACCCTCCTCCTAGCCTGAACAAGCACGTTCTAGCCTGGACTTGCCTGCCTAGCCCAAAGCAACCTCCTCCTCCTAGCCAAGGCCGAACTAGGCTGAACTAGGCTGAACTAGGCTGTACCAGCCTGATCTCTGGAACCTCCTCCTACTAGCCTCTCTGTGACCTCCTAGCCTGGACAAGCACGTTCTAGCCTGGACTAGCCTGCCTAGCCCAACCTACTAACCTCCTCCTCCTAGCCAAGGCTGAACTAGACTGAACTAGGCTGAGCTAGGCTAGCTTTACTAGCCTAATCTCTGCGACCTCCTCCCCCTGGCCTGAACAAGCACGTTCTAGCCTCAACTAACCTGAATTAGCCCGAAACAGCCCGGAACAGCCTGAGCAATAGCCTGCACTCCCTACCACAGCCCCCTACAGTGTTACCCCGGGGTTACACTCTTCACCCACAGTGTAATGGCTTTGTTACAAGGCAATACAAATTTGCGCAAAGTGTCCTCTAGCTTTGGCATGAAAATCAACGCCGCCAAGACAGAAGTGATGATTTTGCCAGCAGATTTTGACGCGGATCTGCCCACGTTTGCGCTTACTGGTGGTGAAGTGAAGACCGTCTCTGCATTTGAGTATCTAGGGAGTTGGATAACCCAGAGTGGTGGTGTGGAAAAGGAGATCGGTGTGCGTGTCGGTCGCGCGCTGGGCGTGTTGACGTCTTTTGATAAGATTTGGGCCAGCAAGAAGATGCAAGTGCAGACTAAGATGCGTGCTGCCCCACTTTCTGTACGGCTGCGAAACATGGGCCCCTACTTAAACACAAGTGACTTGATTGGAGGTTGCCCACTCTAACTGCCTTCGTCGCATTCTGGGTGTGCGCCTGGTCGACTGGCACAGATTAACTTATATTCGGCAGGCGTGCGACACTGAGCCAATTGAGAGCCTTGTGGCAAAGCGATCAATGCGGTGGCTAGGCCATGTGATGCGCATGCCGGCTTCTCGTCTTCCTCGTACGACTTTTGACTGCACAATGGATGTGGCTCGGCAGCAAGGCCGGCCTCCAGCCTCCTCCCGACACTATTTTCTTAAGCTACTGATTCAGCAGCTAGGCGAAACTAGTGGCACTCGTTCTGATTGGAAGACTTTTTCGGACACGGCGTTTGAGCGTGCTCAGGATAGGGTCGGGTGGAGAGCCGTGGTGTACGGTCCGGCTGCCCCTCAGGCGCCGGCCCCTCCACCACGGCGGTCAAGTAGATTGGCAAGCGCCACTTGACCCCCTATCCCCTAGAAGCAGTTAGGACCTATTTTGGAGGCGTCGCACAATAGCTCTCCTTTTTGCTCTGGGACTACACGTTGGCAGGCAGCCGGCTGGTGGCTACCGCCCCTCACAAGTAATTGTTAGGGCCAGAACTGGACTTGGGTCTAGGCGGTGGTACTAGGACTAGAGGTAGTCTTTGCTGGAAAGCCGATGTAACTGTAACTGTAAAGCCATTACACTGTGGGTGTAGAGTGTAACCCCGGGGTAACACTATAGGGGGCTGTGGTAGGGACTAGCCTGAACTCTGCGACCACCTCCTGCATGCGAGCGACACGAGTAACAGAGACCACATTTGCTGCCACGTTTCACCGACTCCGGGGACACGGCATAGTGCAGCACCCCCCAGTGATTTTGTTTTGGGCTCCTGGGAGCCATCGGGAGCCATTTGGCTTCTAATGATCCCACCAGGTAGACTTCAACCAACCAAGTTGCTTGATGGTACTACGATCCCATTAGATAGAGCCCGGCACGCGCTTGGAAATTACCTATACTTGACGGTCAATGGTCGACGCTGGGGCTCGATTAACGGAGGCGCGTTCTCGTCGCCGAGCCCTGGACCCAGCAATGCGGCGCTGCTGGTGACGAGGATCTCCGTGCCGCTGACGAGCGGGGTAAAATACGACTGGCCTGGCTCCTGCTAGACTGCCCCTCGGTGGAACACTTCAGGAGCGGCTTGCCCGGCGCTGCCATGGCTTGGCGAGTAGCCGCGGCGCTGCCGCGGCCCGTGCTGGGAGACGGCCCTTATCCTCCCCCCATGCAGGACGCCATGCGGCACCGATCTCGACGAGTTGATCGACGAGCGGAGGAGCTGGCGCCCGTCAATGCATGCTGGACATTGGTCAAGATGGCTGCCCGTGGAGGCGGGCTACCATCACGGCTTCAGCGGTGGCGACCGCCGAGGCAACACAGAGTAAATCCGCTTCACCAATCGCAGCGTTCGTCACCGCGCTCATCCTCGGGGTCGCTCGTCTGCCGGTGACTGGCGTTGGAAGGTCTTCAGGCAGCCTCCATGACAACTCTGTCGTCCATGCACCCCTGGAGGGTGGGACCTGGCCATGCATGAGGCATGGGGCGCCGGCTGAGCCCCATGCAAACGAGAGCTGGACAGCCATGCACTGCCAGGCGGGGACCGTTCCAGTCAGCGCCAGTCGGCTCTGCCGGCTTGACTGGCCACAAGGCCACTACTGTGACCCTGAGGAAGGTCCTCTCCTATATGCTCCTTGCCAGACATGTCTCTCAGAGACCGCTGTTTGGGGTAGTCTAGCCGGCGGGAGCGGTAGTCTATTGGCCGGGAGCCGGCGGTTCTCTAGTACACTCAAGCGGGCTGGAGTATCAGCGGGTGATCTCTAGTAGAAGAGTAGCCTGCTTAGCTGGAAACCCCGTGCTACTTGCTACTTGGTCGACGCTGAGGCAGCAGCCAAGGCGGTCAACGGGACGTTGGTCCGCGCGCCGGCTCCCAGAAAATAACTGAAAAAACTGAAAACAAAATCACTAAGCGCCCCCCCTCCCCCCCCCCGCCCAACCACCCACCATGCTGCGATCGGGGCACTGCTTTCAGAATTCGCGCATCGACTTGAAACGTCAACCCTTACCCCCAAACCCAACCCCCTTACCAATAAACTCCTGAACCCTGAAACCCCAATCCCTAACCACCCCACCATGGCGCAGTTGGGGCACTGCTTGCAGAAGTCCTGCATCGACTTGAAACTTCAACAAGCGTTTGCTGCAGCTGCGGTAGGGGACCTGGGGGTGCGCCCAAGCTCTTTACAGAGTTGGGATTCCCTACCACCAACAGCCAGCCAGTAAAGTGCTCGGGCCATACGCGCCGAGCACGGTCTTATACGCCTTTAGAGGTGTCCCTGACTGTAACATCCATCAACAAAATCCTTGCCCCTAAACCATAACCCGCCAACCCTTAACACACCCTGCCCAACCACCCACCATCCCGCAGTTGGGGCACTGCTTGCAGAACTCCTGCATCTTCTGCATCGACTGCATCTGCGTTTGGGAGTGGGGGAGCAGGCGTGGGGTGTTGGGCTCGGGCGTGACGCGCAGAGCACGGTCTCACGGTGTCCCTGGCTGAAGCATCAGTGATCCCCCTGCAAGCCGTATACCGCTCGGGGCCGGATTTCCCATTTCCCAGAAAACCACCCCACACCAGGTGGGAGAGGGCGTGGAGGGTTGCGTTGGAAAGCTCTCGCCAAGAGCAGCATAACGGCATGAGCTGCGTGAACACCCGCTATTAATTGTGCCTGGTATGAGCGGTCAAAGTTGCTCGAGCCTGGAAAAAACCCCACTAAAAAATCCTTCCTAGGGGTAACTGTGTAGCAATCGCCATCATCACCTTGCTAAAGTCTGCCTTGCGCGCCGCGCTCTCAGTAGCAGTAACATCGGCTTTCCAGACAAGACTACCTTCTAGTCCTAGTACCACCGCGTAGATCCCAGTCTACTTCTGGCCCTACATTGTCAGGGCCCTTCACAATTGCTTGTGTGGGGCGGAAGCCACCAGCCGGCTGCCTGCCTGCCGCGCGCTCCACCTCTTGGCATCTCCTCGCCGCAGCCGCATATAGGGCTATCTAGGGTAAGGCCAAGGGAAAGTTAACACTAGTATTATAAGGGCCACTTGGTACGGGTTAAAAGGGGTGTGAGTTACCTTTGGGGCTCGATTAACGGAGGCGCGTTCTCGTCGCCGAGCCCTGGACCCAGCAATGCGGCGCTGCTGGTGACGAGGATCTCCGTGCCGCTGACGAGCGGGGTAAAATACGACTGGCCCGGCTCCTGCTAGCCTGCCCCTCGGTGGAACACTTCAGGAGCGGCTTGCCCGGCGCTGCCATGGCTTGGCGAGTAGCCGCGGCGCTGCCGCGGCCCGTGCTGGGAAACGGCCCTTATCCTCCCCCCATGCAGGACGCCATGCGGCACCGATCTCGACGAGTTGATCGACGAGCGGAGGAGCTGGCGCCCGTCATGCATGCTGGACATTGGTCAAGATGGCTGCCCGTGGAGGCGGGCTACCATCACGGCTTCAGCGGTGGCGACCGTCGAGGCAACACAGAGTAAAATCCGCTTCACCAATCGCAGCGTTCGTCACCGCGCTCATCCTCGGGGTTGCTCGTCTGCCGGTGACTAGCGTTGGAAGGTCTTCAGGCAGCCTCCATGACAACTCTGTCGTCCATGCACCCCTGGAGGGTGGGACCTGGCCATGCATGAGGCATGGGGCGCCAGCTGAGCCCCATGCAAACGAGAGCTGGACAGCCATGCACTGCCAGGCGGGGACCGTTCCAGTCAGCGCCAGTCGGCTCTGCCGGCTTGACTGGCCACAAGGCCACTACTGTGACCCTGAGGAAGGTCCCCTCCTATATGCTCCTTGCCAGACATGTCTCAGAGACCGCTGTTTGGGGTAGTCTAGCCGGCGGGAGCGGTAGTCTATCGGCCGGGAGCCGGCGGTAATCTAGTACTTAAGTGTGATGGAGTATCGGCGGGTGTCTCTAGTAGAAGAGTAGCCTGCTTAGCTGGAAACCCCGTGTTACTGAGTTACCTGGTTGACGAAGTCTGCCTTGCGCGCAGTGCGCTCCGCCTCTCGGTCATCTTCTTATCACCCTCCCCCGCCGCAGCCGCATCTAGGGCTATCTAGGGTGAGGGCCAAGGGATAATTAATAAATAAAAACTTAATAATGGCCATCCCCAAAACTCTCATCATCATCCCCACCCAACCTGTGACCAAAATGTGGCCACACCCAAATTCCAAAGTCGACAAAACGGCCCCATCGCGCGTGCAGAATGACTTCTCGACACGTAATATAGACATGCGTGTCGAGATCGTGTGCTGGTATACGTCGTGGGGCCGTCACGGGCCTCGCGGAGCGCCATGCAACAGTCGCACCCAACCCCCTGCCGCGCCGCTGGGGTGAGCCAGCCCCCCGCGACGCCTCCTACCGATCTTCAACACCTGTGGCATGAACTTGACGAGGGTCCGGGTCCCGTGCCGTGCCGCGTTGCTGGGGTCGCTGTGCTGGGCGACACCAAACTTTCGGCATGTTTTGCGGCGTCGCCTCTGGACCAAATCCACTTTTGACGGGTGCATTTTAGTCGCCGCCAATCTCATTTAGACGCATGCTTCGTGGGGGGATGTGGCTTGGAGAGACGGTGAAATGCGGAACGAAATCGTTTGGGGTCAAACGTTGCACGTCACCGTAACGTTTGACCCCAAACGGTTTCGCTCCGCATTTCACCGTCTCTCCAAGCCACGGCCCCCCACGAAGCATGCGTCTAAATGAGATTGGCGGCAACTAAAAAGCACCCGTCAAAAGTGGATTTGGTCAACCAGGGAAGCCACAAGAAATTCCCAAAGTTTGGTGTCGCCCGATTGGCCGCTTTTCCCCCTGGGGCTGGCCCAGGTTGGGTGGGGATGGCCAATGGCCAATCAGGGTTGAAAGGGGTGTGAGGCACCTGGTTGAAAAAGTCTGCCTTGCGCGCCGTGCGCTCTGCCGCCGTCATCTTCTTATCACCCTCCCCCCCCGTAACCGCATCAAGGGCTATCTAGGGTGAGGGCCAAGGAAGAATTCATGATAAAAAAACTCAACAAGGGTGAATCAGGGTTAAAAGGGGGTGTGAGTTACCTGGTTGACGAAGTCTGCCTTGCGTGCCGTGCGCTCCGCCTCCGTCATCTTCTTGTCGCCCTCCCTCGCCGCCTGTATCCGCA
>VFSX01000277.1:64172-89172 GCA_016618255.1 Chlamydomonas sp. UWO 241 | reverse complement strand
CTCGGAGCCGAGCACGTCGTCCAAGCAGATGGGGCAGCTGCATCAGGTTTGGGTTGGTTGTAGGGTTTAGGCCTTAGTAGGGTAAACGGGTTTAGGGTCAAGCACTTGGAGCCGAGCACGTCGTCCAAGCAGATGGGGCAGCTGCGTCAGGTTCGGGTTGGTTGTATGGTTTAGGCCTTAGTAGGGTAAAGGGGTTTAGGGTCAAGCACTTGGAGCCGAGCACGTCGTCCAAGCAGATGGAGCAGCTGCGGCGGGTTTGGGTTGGTTATAGGGTTTAGGCCTTAGTAGGTTTAAGGGGTTAAGGGTCAAGCACTCGGAGCCGATCACGCCATCAAAGCAGATGGGGCAGCTGCGACGTGTTGGGGTTATTGTAAGGTTTAGGCCGTGGGGTTTAGGGGTTCAGGGTTGCATACTTTGAGCCGAGCACGCCATTGAAGCGTATGGGGAAGCTGCGGCGTTTTTCCCCCCGGCGTCAGCACTAGCGTTTTTGATGGCGTTGTACTAAATCAGGTTCATGGCCACCATGCAACATACGGACGAGATACACACACACACACACACTTCACACACACACACACACACACACACACACAAACATTCACACGCACGCGCGCGCAAATGAGTGCATGCAGGCTCCTCACCGGTGCATCCCCGCGTTGAACGCGTCTGCGCACCGGCTCGCGTTGTACCTCATCAGGTTCATGGCGACGTCCTCGGCGGTGACCACGCGCGGCAGCGGCGCTGGTGACTGCTGCTGCTGCTGCTGTGTGTGTGTGTGTGTGTGTGTGCCAGTGTGGGCGGTGACCACGCACGGCAGCGGAGCTGGTGACTGCTGCTGCTGCTGCTGCTGCTGTGTGTGTGCGTGTGTGTGCGTGTGTGTGTGTGTGTGCCAGTGTGGGCGTGACCACGCGCGGCAGCGGCGCTGGTGACTGCTGCTGCTGTGTGTGTGTGTGTGCGTGTGTGTGTGTGTGTGTGTGTGTGTGTGTACCGGTGTGGGGAGTGGACATGCGCGGCAGCGGCGCTGGTGACTGCTGCTGCTGCTGTGTGTGTGTGTGTACCGGTGTGGGGGGTCGGCATACACGGAGGCGGCGCTGACTGCTGCTGCGTTTGTGTGTGTGTGTGTGTGTCTGTGTGTGTGTTTGTGTGTGTGTGCCGGTGTGGGTTTCTGTTTCAGACTTTCAGTAGTGTTCGATTGATTACAGTCACGCGTGACCACAAACGTCACGGCTCGGGGCAGAGCCAGACCTCCACCGGCCGCAGATGGTGACCCGCCGTAAGGCATGGCAGTCGCCACCCACGACCAATGTCGAGCGGCCGGACTCTGCAGCTAAGCACCACTCTCCTCAACTCTCCAACTCTGACAAACAGAACGTAGAAGTCCAACTCCTTGAAAATGCACAATGTAGACCACCTTTCAGCAGGGTGGGTGGGTGGTAACCAAAAGGCTACCAACCGAACGTGAAGCCGCAAACTGACTGAGAAGAAGAGCGGTGCTAGCGACCCAAGAAGACGGATAGGAATCTTGGGGTGCTAACACCATAAGAGGCTTCTGTAAATCTCACTTCACACTTGGAAAGTCTCGTTCGACATAAACTCCAGTTTTCTATCCACCTAGGGGTTTAATAGAAAACCACCAGGGTTGGCATACGTGGCGGCGGCGCTGGCTGCTGCGGCTGCTGCTGCTGCAGCGCGTACGTGTGCGTGTGTGTGAGTGTGTGTGCGCTTTTGTGGTGAGGTTCATGGCGGCGTCCTCGGCGGTGAGCATGCGCGGCGGCAGCGCTGGCTGCTGCTGCTGCTACTGCTGCTGTGTGTGTGTGTGTGCCTGCCTGCGTGTGTGTGTGTGTGTGCCAGTGTCGGCTGCTGCTGGAGCAGCGCTGCCTCCCCCCGCAACTCACTGACTGGACAAATGATCAACACGCTGCATGTGCGCACGCACCTTGGATGTTGAGGGCCCAGCGTCGCAGCCCGCGGCGGTTGTGGTAGGTCCCTCCGACAACTGCTGCTGCAGCAGTGCCGCCGCGCCGTGCCGCGGGCCGAGCACCAGCGTGTTGCTGATGTTTAGGTGTGCGAGGAGCTCTTGCTTGAGCCAGTCGACCCACGCGTAGACACACACACCTGCATGCATGCACGTGCGTGTGTGTGTGCGTGTGTGTGTGCGTGTGCATGTGTGTGTGTGTGTGTGTGTGTGTGTGTGATGTCGGGGTGTGCGAGGAGCTCTTGTTTGGGACAATCAACACACGTGCACACACACACACCTGCATGCATGCGCGTGCATGCGCGTGTGTGTGTGTGTGTGTGTGCGTGCACGCGCCTGCCCGCCCGCCCCTCTTTCCCCCGCTCAGACCTGGCCCGCCCTCCCCCCACTGCCGCAGCAGCGCAGCAGGCTGCGCCGTTGCCTGCTTCTGGGAGAGCCACACACACACACACACACACACACACACACACATAAACACACACACCTGGCCCGGTCTCCCCCCACTGCCGCAGCAGCGCGGCAGACAGCGACGTCGCCTGCTCATGGGTGAGCCACACCGCGGCCAAGACGGGCACAGGCGGCTGGGTCGCGGGGTAGCTGGGTGGTAGCCGCAGCGAGAGCCGCACCGGGGGCAGGAAGCGCACCTGCAGGCGTGCATACCGAGCGGCAGGGCGGTTTGTTGGTGGAGGGTAGCTGGGCAGTAGCTGGGCGGTAGCTGGGCGGTAGCCGCAGGGTAGCTGGGCGGTGGCCGCAGCGAGAGGCGCACAGGGGGCAGGAAGCGCACCGACTAGGGTCGTCAACTAAGACGCGTAACAATGGCAGGGCGGTTTGTTAGTGCAGGGAAGATGGGCAGTAGCTGTGCGTGGTGAGCGCCTCAAGGGGCACCTGAGGCAATGCCCCAGGCGGGCCGGGGGTGCGTTCGAGGCGGTAGGGCGCCGCCTGATCCACGCAAGTGAAGGGGTCGCCTGAGGCGCCGCCTAAGGCGTTGGGAATGTCGTGGGGCTGCGTTTGGTGGGTCGCGTCCTTACCGGGTCGCCAACAGCGTACGTGCTGCCGTCGCCGCCGTCGCCACCTCCGTCCGCGCCGCATGCTGCGCCGCATGTCGCGCCGCATGCTGCGCCGCTGGCCGCGCCGCTGGCCGTGCCACCGCCGGCTACACCCCCGCTGCCGCATGCTGCGCCGCATGCTGCGCCGCTGGCCGCGCCGCTGGCCGCGCCGCCGCCGGCTGCGCCCCCGCTGCCACTGGCCACGCTGCCGTTGCTGCAGCCGCTGCCCGCGCCATCGCAGGATGCGCCGCCTGCGTCCCCGGTGCCGCCGCGCTCGCCACCGCCCTCCCCTCCGCCGCTTGCTGCGCCCTCTCCAGCGCCGCTGGCTGCGCCCCCACCCGCGCGCCTGCCGCCGCGCGCGCCATCGCCGCCGCCGCCCTCCTCTCTGCCCGCGCCGCGTCCCAAGCGGCTGCCGCCGCGCGCGCTGCCGCTGCCGCCGCCGCGCGCGCCACCGCTGCCGCTTCCTCCATTCTCTCTCCCACCCGAGCCGCTGGCTGCGCCCCCACCCGTGCCGCTGCCGCCTGCACCACCACCACCGCCACCTCCCCCTCCACCCGCGCCGCTGCCGGCCACGCCGCCCGCGCCACCGCTGCCGCTGCCGCGCGCGCCGCTGGCTGCGCCCCCGCCCGCGCCGCTGCCGCCTGCGTCATCGCCACCGCCACCGCCACCTCCACCGGCGCCGCTGCCGCTGCCACGCGCGCCCCCGCTGGCTGCGCAACCGGCGGCACCGCCTCTGCCGCCCCCCCCTCCTTTCTGGAGGCCCGCGCCGCGACCCGCGCCGCTGCCCGCATCAGCGCCGCCCTCCCTTCGACCACCCGCGACCCCGGTGCTGCCGCCCCCGTTCCCTCCGTGCGCCGCGCCGCTGGCTGCACGTGCGCCCGCGCCCCCTCCTGCGCCTCCACGCCTCGCGCCGCGCGCGCCACCGCGCGCGCCACCGCCGCCTTCTTTCTCTCCGCCCCCTGCCGCGCCGCCGCGCGCATCCCCCCTGTTGCCTCCGTCGCCCTTTTCTCCGCCCCCCGCGCCGCTGGCTGTGCCCCCGCCCGCGCCCCTGACCGCGCCACCCGCCATGCCCTCAGCGTTGCTTCCGCCGCCCTTTTCTCCGCCCCCCGCGCCGCTGGCTGCGCCCCCGCCCGCGCCCCCGCCCGCGCCACCCGCCGTGCCTACAGTGTTGCTTCCGCCGCCCTTTTCTCCGCCCCCCGCGCCGCTGGTTGCGCCCCCGCCCGCGCCCCTGCCCGCATCGCCGCCCGCCCCACTGCTTTCGCCCTCCCCTCCGCCCCCCGCCGAGCCGCGCGAGGGCGACGGCAGCCGCAGCTGCAGCCCGCCCTCGGGCAGCTCAATCTCTACGAGAACCTCTGTGGTCAGAAGCACCGGGCTGCGTGCGTGGGGGATGGGGTGGGTGGGGGCAGCTGTCAGGGAAACACGTGCACTTGCATGTGTGCGTGTGTGTGTGTGCGTGTGTGTGCGTGTGTGTGCTAAACCCTCCCCCTCATAAGCCCTACACACCTAAACCCTAAGCCGGACACACCTAAACCCTAAACCCTCCTTCGCCTAAGCCCTACAGGCGACTGACCTGAGGGCGTCGCCGTCGTCGCCCGTGGGGCACGCTGCTAGCAGCGCCTCTGGCTCCAGGTCCGCGTCTGCACCCAGGCCATCAGCAGACACCTGAGAGAGAGAGGGTGTGAGAGAGTGACAAAGTGAGAGAGAGAGAGTGGGAGTGAGAGAGAGAGAGAGAGAGGGAGAAAGAGGGGGTCACAGGCAGGCTTCAGCAGACTCTTGAGAGAGAGAGAGAGAGAGAGAGAGAGAGAGAAAGAGATGGAGAGAGAGAGAGGGAGAGAGAGAGGAAGAAAGGGAGAGAGACAGGAAGAGAGGGAGAGAGAGAGAGGGAGAGAGAGAGAAAGAGAGGGAGAGGTTGAGAGAGAGAGAGAGACAGAGAGAGATGAGAGGAAATTTTACAGTCACGCCGGCAGGTGACCAAACAGACGCCTGTGGGTGATGACAGATTTTACAGTCGTGTGTGACGCACCTACCGGCAGCGTATTCGACCTTGCTCGGCGTATAACGCCCAAGCGCTACAGACGGGTGGCTGGCTACTGGGTGTAGGGCCACGGGCTTGGAGGCCCTCACTGACTCACCCACTCACTCACTCAGCAATGACTCATTCATGATTGATGGCCCATCACTGATCCAGAAGTGACAGAAACAGTAACATCGGCTTTCCAGCGAAGACTACCTTCGAGTCCTAAGACCACCGCCTAGGCCCAAGTCCAGTTCTGGCCCTGACAATTACTTGTAAGGGGCGGTAGCCACCAGCAAATCCAGAACTCATCAATCAATCATCACCCACCACGCAGCACGCGTCCTCCCAGATCAGTGATTTCCTTTTCGGCTCTTCACAGCCATTTGGCTATATTCCGGCTGCACTTTGACCTTGCACACAGCTCAACCCATGCAGTGGATTGTTTGTTCGACAAGCCCGTCAGACAGAGCACGTCAACAGCTTTCAAATGACCTCTGCATGAGGACAAACGGTAAACGGGAGGTCGGCGGTCAACGCAGTCACAGCAAAATCCGGCTGTGGAAAAACAAATTAAAATCCTGAAAAGGAAATCACTGTCCTAGATTGACGGCAGTGCGCACCACCCACCCGCTGCGCGGAATTCCGGTGCACCCTCACTTTCTAACCTTAACCCTAAACCCAAAACCCCAATTCAGTGCGCACCACCCACCACTCGTAACTCGTCACCCCCATATTGATCCCAATGTGCACTGAATGATGAGCGATACCGTATACACTTCGCACAACCCACCACTCGGAACTCGTCCTCCCAGATTGACTTCAGCGCGACTGCCTCCTCAAGCTGCGTCGCAGCATGACATGGATGCATGGGTAAGGGGTTGCAGCATGGAGGGTTACAGCATGGAGGGTAACAGCATGGAGGGTTAAAGCATGGAGGGTTACAGCATGGAGGGAAAGAGGGAGGGATGGATGGAGGGAGGGATGGATGGAGGGACGGAGGGAGGGAGGGAGGGAGGGAGGGAGGGAGGGAGGGAGGGAGGGTAAGCGGCACAGCGTGGATAGACAGGTGGAGGGTGAGCGGCGCAACATGGCATGGACATATGGGTGCGGAGCTAGAGGCACAGCATGGATGGAGGGATGGCTTGGGTTTGAACCCTAGATCCTGCCTAGATCCCCACGCGCTCGAGCGCGCGCACATGTGCACCGGACACGATGCAATGCACGTGTGTGCATGTGTGTGCGTGTGTGTGCGTGTGCCTGTGTGCGTGTGTGTGTGTGCGTGTGCATGTGTGTGCGTGTGCGCCCAACGTTAACACTCACACTCCACACCTGCTCCATGTAGTTGGCGGCCGTGAAGTGGCGGCGGTCGAAGCACGCCGGGTTGGGGTGCATCAGCGTCGCGGCGAACGCCGCTGCGTCCATGGTGGTCATGGCGCTCGTGCCTGCACGCACGCACACCCACATGAATCGTCAGATGCTGCGTACTGCATATGTCCATGGGCAGGTGGCCTGCACACGCACGGCACGGCACACGCGGTGGGGTGCGTCAGCAGTGGCTGCCACTACGCACGCGCCACTGCCGCACAGACCAACCTTTTTCACCTGCCAGCGCGTCAGCCTTCCCCCCCCCAGAGACACGCAGAGACGAGCCACAAGCAGGCAAGATCTCCCAATCACTCCGCCAGCATGCCGCCGTGGCTGCCACCGCGCACGCACCACTGCCGCACCGACCAACCTTCCACCTTCCAGCCACCAACCTTCCACCTACCACCCACCAACCTTCCACCTTCCATCCACCCACCTTCCACCTTTCACCCACCAACCTTCCAACTTCCACCCATCAACCTTCCACCTCCAATGCGTCAGCCCCCCCCGTCCCTCAAAGGCACGCAGAGGCAAGCCGTCAGCAAGCAAGATCTCCCAATCACTCCGCCAGCATGCCGCCGTGGCTGCCACTGCGCACGCGCCAATGCCACACAGACAAACCTTCCGCCTTCCATACACCAACCTTCCACCTTCCACCCACCAACCTTCCACCTTCCACCCACCAACCTTCCACCTGCCAGCGCGTCAGCCCCCCGTCCCGACAGCAGGCAAGGTCGCCCAATCACGACCCCAGCACGCCCCGACCCACCTGCGAGCGCAAGAAAGCAGCGGCCTCTCAGCTCCTCTCAGCTCCTCTCAGCTCCTCTCTCAGCTTCTCGCAGTCAGCACGCAAGCAGGCACGCGCCGACGACCGCGCACACCGTGGCCACTGCCACCGCGACGCCCCACGCGATGCCCAGCAGCGCGACCTCCCTGCGTGGGAACGCCCGCAGCAGAGGCTGCCCCTCCTCGACAAAAGGCTGTGAGGGCGTGTGCGTGTGCGTGTGCGTGTGTGTGTGTGTGCGTATCGCAGCAGCTGCTGTCCATCCTCCATGAACTGCTGAGGGCGGGGCGGGGGGCAGGTGTGGTGCGCGCATGGAAGGGGCTGGGCTGGGCTGGCGCGCACACATGTGCGCCATGCAGTGCCATGCGCTGCTACATGGAGCATGGAGCGAGCTGCTGCCACTCACCGTCACCAGCAGCCAGACTGTCACGTACACGTAGGCCAGCGCCCCAAGCGTGAGGTTCAACGCGCCGGACCGTGCCTCATGCATGGGCTTTGTAAGCGAGGTGCGATCGCCACTGCTGGCTCCAGCCACGCGTCCCAGATCTCTGATGATTGGGCGCCCTCTGAAGAATGTACCTACAAATGGAACGGCTGGTTTCGGTTAGGTGTGTAAATGTCACTCTTGAGAATGTCACAGATTTGCTAAAAAAAAACGCAATTTGCAGCCGCGTGCACTAGCCGCATGCACTAGCCACGAACTTCGTACGCATGCATTCAACCACGCACGTCGTACGCATGCATGACACCGTAGCAGGCATCGCCATCGCAGCTCTGAGCCCTCCACGCAATCCGATCCTGTTTTCTCCCCAAATGGCCTGAGCTGACTGCGACTCTTGCGTCCAAAAGTGGCAGGCACTCGGCCCCCTTTAGACAGGGTGAGTTGTACTCACCCAGCTGCAGCTGGCGTTTGCAACAGGCATGTGAGGTACAGCATGGGGGGCATGTGTGATGCATCTCCATCGTGGCATGCCATGGATCCATGGTTCAGCAACCATTCAACGAGCAGCCGATGCCATGGCATACTGGCACCCTGCGCATGCATCCACCCCAGCACCATGCACCCGGCCCGCACACACACACACACACACACACACAGCCCAGCCCGCCATGCACCCCGCAACTTGTGCAAATTGTGATTGATGCCCCCCCCCCCCTGCTCTCGATGCACCTCCCCTTGCCAGGCGACGGATGGGGCGCACGGGCATGGGGCGCCGGCGTGCGCTGCTGTCGCTGCTCCTCGTCTTGTTACCTTGCGCGATGCAACGCGCGTCGGCACAGGACACGCTGCCTCCGCCGCCACCGCCGTCGCCGCAGCCGCCACCACCGCAGCCGCAGCCAGGCAAGGCTTGCGCGAGGCTGGGGGCGGGAGAACCAACCCCAGACGAGCAGCGCACGGCCCTGCTAGCTTTCTACCAGTTCACAGGCGGATCGTATTGGAGCAACAACACCGGGTGGGCTGCGAGCAACGTCACCACCCAAGCCTGCACCTACTACGCCTGGCGCCAGCCCGAAAACGGCAGCGCTCCCATTCTGCAACCCCTGGCGATGCCCGATCACTGCTGGTAGGTGGGTTGGTGGATGCAAGGCATAATCAACACACACACTGCATCCCCCCAAGACCTCCCCTCCCCTCCCCTCCCCTCCCCTCCCCTCCCCTCCCCTCGTGGTTGACGGCGAGCGGGTGGCTGCACCTGTTTGCTAGTTGTATCCCCTCTGGGGGTGTGTTTGAAGGGGAGGTGGCGCCACACGCGTGCAATGGCGGGCGCGGTGTGGTCGCTGGGTAGAGTGCTGCGGCGGGTGTGCTACCAGCCCCGCTTCCAGTGGTTTGGGGGAGGGCTTTCTGGTCCCTTTATGGTTTGATACCTTGGGCCCGCCCTCCGGCCACTGGAGGGCGGGGTTGGGTGTGGAGCCTGCAATGGTGCTGCTTGCTTGGCGCCCGCCACTACGTGGTTGGCGCTACCGTGGGCTACTTGTGTAGCTTGACCTTTCTGGTGGGCCTCGTGCCTGCTCTCTAAGTCCTGCTGGAGCTTTGGAACCGAACGTGTGACCGCCGGCTGTGGATTGTAAAAACTCTCATCATCATCCCCGCCTCGCCCCGCCCCGCCCCGCCCCGCCTTCATTTCCGCTCCCTTCCCCTCCCCTCACAAAAAAACAGATAGTACACCGGAAGACACTGCATAACATCTTCTCAAACCCTGTGACCCAGTTGGTTCGGCGTCAGGTGCTGCGTCGTCGCTTACTGCCCCGATGGCGCGCGCGCCCTGGAGTGCGGCTGCAAGGTGTCGAGCGTCACTGGGCTTTCGCTCATCGCAAACAACGTGCGTATGGCACGCATGGCGTA
The DNA here is from genome assembly GCA_016618255.1 of Chlamydomonas sp. UWO 241. Lineage (NCBI taxonomy): Eukaryota > Viridiplantae > Chlorophyta > Chlorophyceae > Chlamydomonadales > Chlamydomonadaceae > Chlamydomonas > Chlamydomonas priscui. The sequence goes on along the minus strand of VFSX01000277.1, from coordinate 79,641 downwards.
TGGCACGCATGGCATGGCGTATGGCACACGTACGGCACGCTTGGCATGGGAAGGGCACGCACGCACGCACGCACGCACGCACGCACACACGCATACATGCATGCATGCATGCATGGCACGCATGCCTGGCATGGTGCCACGCCATGCAGACAGACACCCGCATTTTAAGCTCCGCCCGCATTGCCCCGCTGCGACGAGCGCAGCTGATGGGGAGGCTCGACGACTTCAACGAAGCGTTTCTTCTCCCGCTGGCGTGCACGCTGCAAGTTCTCTACCTGCACTTCAACCACCTTTCTGGGCTGTTCCCCATGTCGCTCTTGGTTCTGGACGCGTTGACACACCTGTAGGTGTGGGGGAGTGTGAATGTGTAGAGTGTGTGTGTGTGGGGGGCACAACGGCCACAAGAACGCGAGCGTGTGTACCTGTTCCCACCCGCCCCAACCACCTTGCTCCATCCACTCCATTCGCCCCTGGCACACAGATCCATAGCGGAGAACAAGTTCGAGGGGCCTGTCCCGCTGCTCTACCGAAACAATGCTGTGGGCATGCGCTCCCTCATCATGCTCGACATCTCCAACAACGCGTTCAAAGGCTCGATCGAGCTCGCGCTGTGCCCGCTGGTGCTGCGGGACGCCGCCGGGGACTTCTTGGTCCCGGATCCAGTCACGGGCCAGTTGCCTGGCCGGCCAACGAACAACGACAACTTCACAAAATCGTTCTTGGTTGTCCCCGGCAATACCGCGAATGCGCTGGAGCGCGCGCTGCTCCTCTCCGCGCCTCTATGGGGGGTCGTCGGCCTGGAGTATGGCGACGTGATTGACACGACCTGGTTCGGGTTGACCGACCTGCTCATGAGCAACAACCAGCTGACGGGCGTGATGTTGCCGCTGGTGTGCATGAACCTGCAGATGGTGTTCGCGAATGTGAGTGGGACGCACATGCGCGGGGCTGGGCACGCGCGCGCGTGTGTGTGTGTGTGTGTGTGTGTGGTTGTGTGCGTTCTCAGGGCGCGTCCGCAACCCGCTGCAGTTCTGCAGGCAATGGTGGTGGCGGCGTGGAGACGGGCTCTAGGAGACTCCTAGTGATGCGCCCATTGCGGCGTCCACGCTCACTGGCGCAACCTTCTGGTGCATGCCCGCCTTGTCTCCCCGACCCTCCGCCCTCGGTCAAACAGTCGCGCATTGGCCCAGCCCCCCACGCCTTGAGTTAATGGAGCACACAACACACACACACACACACACACACACACACACACACACACACACACACAGCAGAGCTGAATGATCCGATCGGTTCCCGGATGGGAGGGGGGAGGGGGAGGGAGGGGGGGGGGGGGCTGGAATGGAGAGAGATGGATTTCCTCGACAAATACTCGGGCATTTCCAACGAATGCATAGTTTCGAAAAACAGTTTGTTTTTACAGGTTTCCCCAAACACTTGTACACACACACCGAATGGACACCTGCCCCCCCTCCTCCCCCTTAGGGCAACAAGTTCTCGCGCATCGGCCTGGCCAGCCCTCCACACCTCAAGTTTCTCGAGCACAACAACAATAACATCTTCGGACGGGTGGAGGACCTGCCCCAGATGAAGGACTCGTCGATACTCGCGATCTTGGCGCTCTCGAACAACAGACTGAATGGCTCCATCCCAAATTCCATTTCCACCCTTGTGGCACTTAACGAGGTCCGCCTGGACTCCAACTTCATCAGCGGAACTCTCCCCTCCGGATTGTTTGCGTACCTGCCGTCGCTCAATATAATTGACTTGTACGCAAACCGGCTCACGGGCGCCATTCCCGAGTCGATCGGGAGCGCGGTCAACCTTGAACTCCTCATGCTGAATTCCAACATGCTGGTGAGTGTGTGTGCGTGTGTGTGTGTGTGTGTGTGTGTGCACGCATGTAGGCAGTTGATCACAGACGTGGATGATCTGCATGAACTGTACCTTGCCCATGCAACACAAGCGTCTTGGGAGGGGGGGCGTCTTTGCTGATTGTGATGAAATTTTCAAATGAATCGTTTTGGTATTGTAAATTGGCGGTACAGCATGGTTGGGTTCAGTTGTCTCAGAATGATGCCACACAACGGCATGGCAGGTCCACCCCCCACCCCACCCCCACCGGGAACCAACAGTCAGGATGTCCGACCCCTCGTCTTCTCTCCCTTTGGTAATCCCTCCTCTCCTCACGCCCTCCCTCCCCGGGCGCCTCCCTTCCTCACCTCACAGACAGGCACCATCCCGGACACATTATCATCAATGGTTTTCGGCAGACACTTTCGCCATGAGGACAGAATGCCTGCGCGGTCCGAGACGAAGGTGTGTTATTGTCGCCCTCAACACACACGCACACACACACGCGACACACTTGTCAGCGTGTGGGCGCTTGTCTGCGGCCTACGTAGGCCATTGTGTGACTTTGTCACCCACAGATAATCAAACGCCCGCGTGCCCTTCATTCACCTCCCACACAGCTCATCGACCTAGCGGATAACGCGCTCTCTTGCTGCGGTATTAACATCGTCTCGACGGCAAATGGCGGCGCCTATGCATCGTACAACTACTCCGCGCCTCGGCTGCCCGCTGGGTTTGTGTTTTCCACTCAGTCGGCGTTCTATGCAAACGGATTGAGGTCGGTCACATGCCCGTTGCCCGATGCCCGTTGCCCATTGCCACGGCATGTTTGCTCCCGACACAAACACACACACGCACACACACACACACACTACTTGCAGCTGCCCAAAGATCATCGTGGACCCTCAGATCGGTACGCTAATCCCAGGTATGACCGGTGTGATTGTGTGCACGGTTATCCCAGGTATGACCGGTGGGATTGTTTGCTTTGCCTTAAGATGACTGGAGTGTGAGCACGGTCGGGTGTGTGCCGGATGAGAGCCGTGTTGCGTTGCCGCCGTATGCATGTGCCATGTGTGATGTTCAATGCACACTGAAACATGCATCCACCAAACTGGCTCCAGGCGGTAACCCAGTCTATGTCAACATGGTCATGGACCCATCATATTTCATGTACGAGGGATGTACGTGCTTTCCGGTGAGCCCCCCCCAATGCCCCAATGCCCCACACCACACGTCCAACCGCGACACGTGCCAGCCGCAACTCATCTTCTACGGCAAGCAACCTCGCATGTTGTTTGCGAGCCTTTAACCCTCCCCACCCTAACCCACCCCCTCCACCACCACCACCACCACGCCCGCCGCACAGGACCATGTACGTGTCAACAATTCTGCCGAAGGTTTTTGGCTTTTCTCGTGCAAGAAGAAAGAGGTGCACATTCTAGTCGAATCGCCAATGTCGCCCCCCAAACAAACTGCTAGGTCAGAGCGGTTGGTGTTGCACGGAACGTTGCCATTACCCAATGGTTCCACTGAGGCATCCCGCCTAGGAATCCTCTACGGGTCTTGCTGATTTGGAAATGTATTGTTAAAAGGAATCCTTACACAAGGCGTGTTGCGTTTGCGGAAACACTGTCAATAGGAGTCCTACCGCTTGTTGCACCATTGACCCCCCCCTGTATTGATCTCCGCACTATCCCCGCAGAACTTTTTTGCAAGCAACACATGGATCTGGGCCATCATTGTGCCGGTCATTTTACTCGTGCTCGCGTCGTTCGTTTGGTGGCTCGTGATACGGCGCGGCGTGTTGCAGGACTTCCGTGCGATGCACAGGCGCATCAAGGGGGCGCCGGCCAACCGCTACGCGTCGATCGTTGTGACTGATATCGAGGGCTTCTCAGACCTCATGTCCAGCAGTCCCAAGCTCATGGGCACTGCGCTGTCGATGCACAACGCGCTCGTGCGCAAGGCCCAGTGGGGCAACGTGGGCTTCACAATCGAGCAGGAGGGAGACTCTTTTGCGATTGCGTTTTACGAGCCGATCGACGCTGTCAAGTTCTGCCTGCAATTGCAGCAGCTGCTTGCGGAGCATGAGTGGCCCGTGGGCCTCTTTACAACAGAGCCCAAGGCCGCCCCACCGCGCACCAAGAACTACGGTGCGTGGTGAACACGCACACGCGCACACACACGCATGCCCACACACGCACACATTTGCGCGCACTCACACACACACACACACACACATGCACACACGCATGCACATGTGATCTTGAAAGCGGTCTCCAGTGTCGCGCGGGTTGTGTGGGAAGTAACAGAACTGGCACCTACTTAGCGTTTTGCCCATTAATACCATCATGCGCAGGCACACTATTTGCGAGCCTCTACAAGCGCACCGCCAACAACAACAACACGATGACCGCGGTGCAATTTGGCCCTCCCCCCCATGCGCCCGACTTTGCCGACGCCCTGCGTCACCCGAGTGCGAGCGCCTCCACCACAGCCGGCGGCGCAGGTGTGTGTTTGTGTGTGTGTGTGTGTGTGTGTGTGCGCGTGTGCGTGTGTGCGTGCGTGCACATATTGCCGCCCCCCCCCAACACACACGCCACCACCACTGCAGCCGGCGGCGCAAACGGCACCTCGCCCGGCACGTCGAGCGACCGCCTGCCTCGCGCCGACACCTCGGGGGTGCCGCCCGAGTTTCAATCCGCCGCTGCGCCAGACAGCAACACCCTGAGCCCCGAGACCACCAGGTAGTTTTTTGTTTACGCAGTACCGGGCAAAAGCCGGGTCCAGAGATTGGGGGTTGTGTTGGACTGCACTGTCACGCGTGACCTTCATGTGTCTCCCTACCATCAGGGCCGATGCATCGCCACCATTGAAGTCGTTTGAGACGAGCTTCCGTAGCAAGTCGGGCCGCAGGTGTGTGTGTGTGTGTGTGTGTGTGTGTCACGATCTGTGTGTTGTATGAGATAAAGCGCACGATGCAGGGTGCAGAGTAGTAGAGAGTAGTAGAGGGTTGGAGTAGTGAGCAGAGCACAGCAGAGCAGAGCAGAAGAGTAGAGTAGAGCAGCATTGGCGTGTGCGGGCAGGCATTCATCCACCGCCGCACTCACTAACACACACACACACACACACACACGCCTCGGTCGCCCGCAGGCTTAAGTCCCAGATGGGGTCGCTGCGCATGCCCGGCCGCCCAACCATGCAACGCACCCCCTCCACCCCTTGCGGAGGCGCCAAGCTGCCTGGCATGCGCGTGCGCATGGGCATGGCGACCGGAATTATTTCTGGGCCCGGGGAAGTCAACTCGGCGGTGATGGAGCTGGCCAAGGGTGCGTGTGCGCGCGTGTGTGTGTGCATGTGAGGGGGGGAGGGGGGGCCCAAGCCCTGTGTGAATGCCGCGTGCCCCCCTCCCCCCAACACACACACACACACACACACACACACACACACACACACGCACGCAGTCGTATCCGATGCGGGCGCGGGGGGCCAGGTGCTCATGTGCGCCGTCACCTTTGCCGCGGTGGCTGAGCGCCGCAAGGAGCTCGGTTGCGTGGCAGCAGACGGGATGCAGCTTGGGCGGCTTGGCCCGCCGCGCGGCTGCTTCGGATTCGGGCCAAAGTGAGCACTACTTCTTACTTCTAAGCTGACTTCACACTTCACCCCCAGTCTTCAACACACACACATACACACACTCACACACACACACACACACACACACACACACACACACACACACACACACACACACACACACACACACACACACACACACACACGCACGCACACACCCTCACTTTGCCCCACACTGCCCCACGTACCCCCAGGTCGGAGATCAATGGCAGCCAGGACACGGCCAAAGTGAGCACTGCTTCTTGAGCTGACTTCACCCTTCAGCCCCAGCTCCGACACACACACACACACACACACTCGCGGCTGCTTTGTATTCGGGCCGAGGTGAGCATTGCATCTTGAGCTGACTTCACACTTCACCCCCAGCCTTTAATACACACACACACATGCACACAAAACACACACACACACACACACACACATGCACACACACTCGCTTTGCCCCACACTGCCCCACGCACCCCCAGGCCAGAGATCAGTGGCAGCCAGGACACGGCCAAAGTGAGCAATGCTTCTTGAACTGACTCAACCCGTCACCCCCAGCTCCAACACACACACACACATACACACTCGCTTTGCCCCACACTGCCCCATGTACCCCCAGGTCGGAGATCAATGGCAGCCAGGACACGGCCGAGGCGCTGCTCCTGGACATGGGCGAGTACCTGTACGTGGGGGACGGCCCTCGGTCGCTCATCGTGCCCCCACAGGTGTGGTGCCATAGTGTTAAGAGTGACGATTGTCCCTTTCACAAAGTGTCACGGATCTGGGACACTTTGATTTGTAAATTGCAATTTGTGCAAGGCCCCCCCCCCCCCCGCAGCCCGCTCATCCTGCCCCCATAAGTGCGGTGACTTAGGCCCATGGCTAGGACCCAAACGGTCACATACACCCCCTCTAGCCCGTCATGCCTGTGCCTTTTAGTCGGGCTAAGGCTTTACAGTGGCTAGCAGGGACTGTATGCACCCTCCAGCTGGGGGTAGGAAGTGTGGGGTTCCCACTGGGCTTGCCTACTCCCCTGGTTCGGGTGGGCAAGACTAGAGCAAGGCAGGAGTCTAGAGCAAGGCAGGAGTCTAGAGCAAGGCAGGAGCACTTGGACACCCAACACACGTCATCAGCGCTGCGTGATACAAACCCTTAGCTAGGCGCCGTCCTAGATCTGCTCGGATGCTCTCTCGGAGAGCCTTCCTTGAGCCTCCTGGAACCTCTCAAGAGTCTCGTGCTGACATCTGCTCCGCTTGCCCGTCCTCCCTCCCCCCTCCCCTCTTGCGCATCCTTTCCCCACAGCTCGACGGCTCCAGCAGCTCCGGTATGCTGTCGGCACCGCAGAAGCATTTCAGGTAGGCTTGGGGTTGAGGGTTGGGGTTGAGGGTTTAGCGTATTGTCAGTGACCCCTGGGAAGGATTTTAGTAATGATTCCCCCCCCCCCCAATCGCGACCCACTTTGAGCACGCCTTCCAGGCGCAATACAAAGCAGGCGTTCACGCCATGCATGCCGTGGTGCTGCTCCCGGCGAGAGCCTTCAAACACGCACCCCTCTGCCCTCTGCCACCTTGTGTGGGGTGGTTTCCGGGAAATCGGGAACCCGGCCACGAGCGGTGCGGTTGTGGTGCTCTCTCCCGGCGAAAGCTTTCAAACACGCACACACATGCACACACTTACGCGCGCACACACACGCATGCACGCACACACACATAACACGCGCAGGAAGCTTGCGGACATCCTCCGAACGTCCACGACATTAACGCGCGCACGCGGCGGCAACACGTCACTGGCCCGCAACGACACCGTTACTATGCACGGAAGCATTCAGACGTCCCCCAGCAACAAGTACCTGGTCAGTCCCCCCCCCCCCCCAACCTGTCCCCCGGGATTGGAAGGGCTGGCTAGGGGGGCAGGAAGGGGTGTGGCGGGGCGGGGTGTGGCGGGGTGTGGCGGGGTGTGGCTGGAGCGCGCGCTGCGAGTGTGGCGGGTCTGGCGGATGTCGCGGATGTGGCACGTCCGTGTGGCGGCCTTAACGCAGCCCCAATGTCTGAGACGCGCAAGTCAAGGCGATCATAGCGCCAGAGGCGGTCGGGGTGCGCCTCTGGCGGGGGTGGGCGCCCAAGGTGGCACCTGAGGCGGTTGCGGCGCGCCTGAGGCGCTGCCTGGTCCGCGCAAGTGGAGGTGGCGCCTGCGGCGCCGCCTCAGGCGTTGGGAATGTGGTAGGGCGGGAGCGCGCGTGTGGCGCGTCTGTGTGGCGGGAGCGCGCGCTGTGGGTTTGGCAGATGTGGCGGGTGTGGCGGGTGTGGCGCGTCTGTGTGGCGGGAGGGTCACCTGAAGCTCTCGCTCCCACGCACACACACACACACATGCACACGCACACGCACACCCACCCACGCACACACACACATGCACACACACGCACACACACGCACACACACGCACACACACACACACACACACACCTGCAGCAGATCAGCCCCCCAGGGGGTCCATGTCGGGGCCACGTCGGGGCACGCACAAGTCCAGAACGCCATCAAACGCTCCCCCACAGACTGCACTATATATCGGCACATCGCTCCACAATCGCTCCACCGCATCCTTCCACCGCGTCCTTGCACTGCAAGATATACCAACAGATCCTCCCCCCGTCCCCCCGCCCCCCCCCCCAAAAAAACGCAGGGCGGCGCGCCGGGGGACGCGCCTGTGTCTCAGGGGGATGACGGCCAGAGGCGGCTGCGACTGTACCAGGCGCTGGCACCGAGCCACGCGCAGCGCGGGCGGGCGTTTGGGCCAAGCGTGAGTGACACTGCGGCCTACGTTTTTAGGGTTTCTAAAGGAGCCTAAACCCTAAACCCTAAACCCTAAACCCTAAACCTGACCCCTCAACCCTAAGCACTCCTTTTAACTTTCTCCTTACTCGCCACTGATTCCTAGTTTCAAGTGGAAGGAAGGGGGGGGAGCACCTATGTGGAGGGGAGGCACGGGAGGGCCAGGGCGCAGCGCGGGGCGGCCGCTCGGGCCGAATGTGCAGGTGGCCCTGCCGCGCGTGTCAAAGGGCGGCTGTTGAGCCACGGAGGCCACGGCGGACACACACACGCACACGCACACACACACACACACACACACACACACACACGCATATAGGGGTAAAACGCCGCCGTGGGCGTCCGACGGACGTTACACTTGGCCGCACACTGACTCACCTCCCCCCCCCCTCACACTCGCGCGCAGGCAGTGATGTCCCTTTCGGCTGTACACAGCCGCACACAGTCTCAGAATTTCAGTCGAATGGCTGTGGAAAAATACTTGAGATTTATGAAAGGAAATCACTGCGCGCAAGTGTCAATTCGGTTATGGTGGGCCAAATGTGACTTGTTACAGTTACAGTTACAGTTACATCGGCTTTCCAGCAAAGACTACCAAATGTGACTTGACACAGTCAGAATTGCAGTCGAATGGCTGTGGATACATACTTCAAATTTATGAACAGGAAATCACTGCGCGCAAGTGTCGATTTGGGTGTGGTGCGCCAAATATGACATTACACAGTCAGAATTGCAGCCGAATGGCTGTGAATTCCTTTTCGGCCACGCCCAGTCAGAATTGCAGTCAAATGGCTGTGGAAAATCTTGCAATTTGTGAAATGGAAATCACTGCGCGCAAGTGTCGATTTCGGTCATGGTGGGCAAAATGTGTAGGTCACCCTGCCGCTCTGCCGCCCTGCCGCCCGTGCCAAAAATCCGGCTGCTATGCCATGGTGGCCTCCTCCCCTCCTCCACCCACCCCCACGCACACACACCGACTCACCTCCTCCACACACACACACACACACACACACACATGCGGGTGTCGATTCCGCCATCGTGGGTGCCCATAGACACACGGTAGTTTACACACACACACACACGCACGAAGGTACAACACGCCAACATGGGCATCCGGTGGACTGCAACATTGACCACACACTCACCTCCCCCCCCCCCTGTCGCATACTACTCGCCTCACTTGTATATGTTGTATACCTGTACTGTCAGAGGGTCTCGGATACAACTAGTTCCTTTTGCCAACTCAGATGCTACCCCCCCCCTCAAACACACGCAGTTGTCGATTCCGTCCTCGTGGGCGCCGATCGACACACACACACACACACACACACACACACGTAGGTATACCACGCCAACATGGGCACCCGGTGGACTGCAACATTAACCAAACACCCCCCCCCCCCCCCTCAAACACACGCAGTTGTCGATTCCGTCCTTGTGGGCGCCGATCGACGCGCCATACTTCGCCGCACCAGGCGCGATGTACGTGCCCCTCAGGCCGCTTGACGACAGCATGTTGCAGATGGTGGGTCGATTCGATTAAATGGCGTTTCAGACGCTCGGACAGCGGCGTGTGTGTGTTGTGTGTGTGTTGTGTGTGGGGGGGGGGAGGGGGGGCGATGTACGTGCCCCTTGGGAGCCTTAAATGGCACTTAGACCCTAGGAAAGTGGCGCGTGTGTGCGTAGGTGTGTGTGTGCGTGTGTGTGTGTGTGTGTGTGCGTGTGTGTGTGTGCGTGTGTGTGTGCGTGTGTGTGTGTGTTTGTGTGGGGGTGGGGGTGGCGCGATGGACGTGCCCCTGGGGCCGCTTGACGACAGCGTGTTGCACGTGGTGGGTCGATTTTCGTTGGTCGATACAGTCCGTCAGACGGCTTGAACGCTCGACTTTTGTTTTTCGTTTCAGAGCCTCGGAAAGCGGCGCGTGTCGGTGTCTGTGTGTGCGTGGGGGGGTGCGTATGTGTGTGTGTGTGTTGTGTGTGTTGTGTGAGGGTGGGGGTGGCGCGATGTCCCCGGGGTCGCTCGACGGCAGCGTGTTGCAAGTGGTGGGTCGATACTACAGTCCGTTGAACGCGTTACATGGCGTATTCGACTTGCGCTCGCGCAGTCAATCCCCGAGGCATGCAGACAGCACCCGCACTCGTCCACTGAGTGGATACGGGTGTGTTTGCATGTGTGTGCGTGTGTGTATTGTGTGTGGGGGGGGGGAGGAGGGGTGGGGGGGCGTGCCCTAATGGCCACGCGACAACAGTGTGTTGCACGTACTCTCACACACGCACGTAGCGAGGGAGTATGACGTTGCGGGCCGGGTGTGTTCGCGGGGGGTGGGAAGTGTGGGCGTAGTTTGGGCGCAGTGGTTCCGCTACGGAACTTGGATGAATGGCGGCTCGCCCCGGGCCTCACGCCCATTCCCTCAATCTCACATCCCCGCCCAAGCGATTTGGGGGTCAAGTGTGAAAATGCACTTTTCACACATGTCGGGAAATTCGGCAATCTCACCCCGCATCGGCGGCCCGAATCGGCAAATCTAACCGCGCAAATGCGCTTTAGTGGGGTGGCCTTGGTAGGCTGGCGCGCTGCGTGGCCTTGCGGGCTCTCGTAGTAGAGCTCCCCTAGACGAGTATTCCAGGCCTTTACTCACGCCCCGGGGTCCTCCGGGTGCGTGCGTGTAAAACCTGTAAAACCTGTGGGGTGCGGGGTCAGTGCGGGGTGGCTATTGGAAACACTGGTGGGATGGCACGCGTGTGTGCTTCTTTGTGCGCAGCCTGCCGCCCCCTCAAACAAGACAACAACACATGTTATAGGAGGGGGGGGGGCAAATTGTCTCACTTTGAACTTTGCCCCCTCAGATCTCGCTCGATATTGGGTTGCTGATATTGATCGAGACATCTACGGACAGCTGGTGATAAGGCCTTTCAGGTGTCACATTTGGTTTGACCTACCTATTCCTACCAAGAACCTTACACCTATGACCCTTTGGGCCTTTTGTCTACTAGGTGCTTGGTACATAAATATTACTCAAATCCCCAGATTCCTCACACCGTGCCATGGGAGCTGTGCTGATCCGGTGCATGCGTGTGTGTGTGGGGGGGGCTCATTGGAAAGCTGAGAGTCACCTGTGTCGGCTGCTACCCTGTTGCGACGCATGCCATCAGCGTGCCCCAGGCCCCCCCCCTCAACACACACCTCCTCCCCCCCACGGCTGCCGCCCCACACAGCCGGAGGCGCTCCGCTCCTGGGCAGCGCGGCCACCGCTAGCAACCACATCCCAGGGTCGCCCAAGGAACCTCCTCCACACACACACACACACACTTGCGCACACACATGCTTGCACACACACAGGCACACACACACACATGCTTGCACACACACACACACATACGCACACACACACACACACTCACACACACACGCAGCACACACACACACAAGCACACACACACACAGACACACACACCCTGCTGCCGCCCCTCACAGCCGGAGGCCCTCCCCCCCCTGGGAGGAGGGCCACCACCAGCAACCACATCCCAAGGTCGCCCTAGGAACCTCCTCCACACACAAACACGCACACACACGCACACACACGCACACACACACGCACACATGCACGCTTGCACACACACACACACACACAAATGCTTGCACACACACACACACACACCCTGCTGCCGCCCCCCACAGCCGGAGGCGCTCTCCACCTGGGAGGAGGGCCACCGCCAGCAACCACATCCCAAGGTTGCCCTAGGAACCTCTTCCTCCCACACACACACACACACACACACACATGCTCGCACCCACAAACACACACACACACACACACTGCTGCCGCCCCCCACAGCCGGAGGCGCTCCCCACCTGGGAGGAGGGCCTTGCCAACCCTGACCCAACACTGCCTCAGGAGCCTCCTCCACATACACACACACACACACACGCAACACACACCAACACACACAAGCACACACACACTCACACACACTCTTCCCCCCCAGCGCCCCCCACGGCCGAGGCGCTCCCCGCCTGAGAGGAGGGCCACCGCCAGCAACCACATCCCAAGGTCGCCCTAGGGACCTCCTCCACACACACGCACATGCTTGCACGCACACACACACACACACACGCTTGCACACACACATGCTTTGCACACACACATGCTTGCACACACACACACACATACACACGCAACACAAACACACACACACACACACTCACACACACACACCCTGCTGCCGCCCCTCACAGCCGGAGGCGCTCCACACATGGGAGGAGGGCATCGCCAACCCAGACCCAGCGCTGCCTCAGGAGCCACCCCCCATCGCTGTCGTGTTTTGTGCCGTCGAGGGCGGAAAGGTGTGGGGGCGATGTGGTGCTGGGGTTTGCCGGAGGGTGTGTGTGGAGAGAGCTACTAGTAGCTATCTCTTTGACAGCAACCCCTCCTTAGAGAGGGGTTGGCGGGGGGGGTTGGCTGGGGGGTTGTGGCCCAGATACTGATTCTCCAATACCCCGGCTGAAAGTCAGGGTTAGCAAGCTCCCAAAGACCTAGGTCTCTTGTTTAGCGAAATAATCAGCTAGCTGATTCTTTTGGGCTTTGCCGGCTTGTAGGCTTCCTTTACTTGCTGATTTTACTGAGCTAACAAGATTCGAACTTGTGATCTCGGGACCAAACCCCAACGCCTTGCCACTTGGCTATAGCTCAAAATAACACAGCCAGGTTGGGATAATCTACACACATGCATGCTTGCATGCACACACACACACTCACACTCACACTCACATGTGGACGCGATGCTCACACCCACGCATGCGTGCATTCACACACACCCAAACTCACACTCGCATGCGCATGCGATGCTCACACACGCATGCTCGCATGCACACACACACACACACACTCAAACTCACATGCACGTGCGATGCTCACACCCACGCATGCGTGCATTCACACACACACACACACACACACATGCGCACGCGATGCTCACACAAACGCATGCTCGCATGCACACACCTACTCACACTCACACACACGCGCACGCACATACCTATGCACTCTCTCGCGTACACAGGAACGCGCTCGCACAATCACACGCTCGCGCATGCACACATGCACCCTCTCTCTCTCTCTCTCTCTCTCACACACACACACAAACACGCACCTACACACATGCACACAATCACACGCACACACAAACACACGCACATGCACGCATGCACACACACACGCACACACACACACACACCTGTTTACGAATACCAGGCATATGCGGCTATTCACCGGCGGGACGCGGAGGAAGTGCACCAGCGCATTATCGCGGTGGGTTTGTGGTTGTTTGGGGTTTGGGGACTAGGTCCAAGGTTTTAGGATTTGGGGTTCGCAACGGGACGCAGAGGAAGTGCACCAGCGCATCATCGCGGTGGGTTTGTGGTTGTTTTGGGTTTGGGGAATGGGTTCCAAGGTTTTAGGATTTGGGGTTTGCAACGGGACGCGGAGGAAGTGCACCAGCGCATCATCGCGGTGGGTTTGTGGTTGTTTTGGGTTTGGGGGTTAGGTTCCAAGGTTTCACGATTTGGGGTTTGCAACGGGACGCGGAGGAAGTGCACCAGCGCATCATCGCGGTGGGTTTGTGGTTGTTTGGGGTTTGGGGACTAGGTTCCAAGGTTTAAGGATTTGGGGTTTGCAACGGGACGCGGAGGAAGTGCACCAGCGCATCATCGCGGTGGGTTTGTTGTTGTTTTGTGTTTTGGGACTAGGTTCCAAGGTTTAAGGATTTGGGGTTTGCAACGGGACGCGGAGGAAGTGCACCAGCGCATCATCGCGGTGAGTTTGTGGTTGTTTGGGGTTTGGGGACTAGGTTCCAAGGTTTCACGATTTGGGGTTTGCAACGGGACGCGGAGGAAGTGCACCAGCGCATTATCGCGGTGGGTTTGTGGTTGTTTGGGGTTTGGGGACTAGGTTCCAAGGTTTAAGGATTTGGGGTTTGCAACGGGACGCGGAGGAAGTGCACCATTGCATCATCGCGGTGGGTTTGTGGTTGTTTGGGGTTTGGGGACTAGGTTCCAAGGTTTAAGGATTTGGGGTTTGCAACGGGACGCGGAGGAAGTGCACCAGCGCATTATCGCGGTGGGTTTGTGGTTGTTTGGGGTTTGGGGACTAGGTTCCAAGGTTTCACGATTTGGGGTTTGCAACGGGACGCGGAGGAAGTGCACCAGCGCATTATCGCGGTGGGTTTGTGGTTGTTTGGGGTTTGGGGACTAGGTTCCAAGGTTTAAGGATTTGGGGTTTGCAACGGGACGCGGAGGAAGTGCACCAGCGCATCATCGCGGTGGGTTTGTGGTTGTTTGGGGTTTGGGGACTAGGTTCCAAGGTTTTAGGACTTGGGGTTTGCAACGGGACGCGGAGGAAGTGCACCAGCGCATCATCGCGGTGAGTTTGTGGTTGTTTGGGGTTTGGGGACTAGGTTCCAAGGTTTAAGGATTTGGGGTTTGCAACGGGACGCGGAGGAAGTGCACCAGCGCATCATCGCGGTGGGTTTGTGGTTGTTTGGGGTTTGGGGACTAGGTTCCAAGGTTGAAGGATTTGGGGTTTGCAACGGGACGCGGAGGAAGTGCACCAGCGCATCATCGCGGTGGGTTTGTGGTTGTTTGGGGTTTGGGGACTAGGTTCCAAGGTTTAAGGATTTGGGGTTTGCAACGGGACGCGGAGGAAGTGCACCAGCGCATCATCGCGGTGGGTTTGTGGTTGTTTGGGGTTTGGGGACTAGGTTCCGAGGTTTAAGGATTTGGGGTTTGCAACGGGACGCGGAGGAAGTGCACCAGCGCATCATCGCGGTGGGTTTGTGGTTGTTTGAGGTTTGGGGACTAGGTTCCAAGGTTTAAGGATTTGGGGTTTGCAACGGGACGCGGAGGAAGTGCACCAGCGCATCATCGCGGTGGGTTTGTGGTTGTTTGAGGTTTGGGGACTAGGTTCCAAGGTTTAAGGATTTGGGGTTTGCAACGGGACGCGGAGGAAGTGCACCAGCGCATCATCGCGGTGGGTTTGTGGTTGTTTTGTGTTTTGGGACTAGGTTCCAAGGTTTTAGGATTTGGGGTTTGCAACGGGACGCGGAGGAAGTGCACCAGCGCATCATCGCGGTGGGTTTGTGGTTGTTTGGGGTTTGGGGACTAGGTTCCAAGGTTT
>VFSX01000277.1:50000-59202 GCA_016618255.1 Chlamydomonas sp. UWO 241 | reverse complement strand
GATTTGGGGTTTGCAACGGGACGCGGAGGAAGTGCACCAGCGCATCATCGCGGTGGGTTTGTGGTTGTTTCGGGTTTGGGGGTTAGGTTCCAAGGTTTCACGATTTGGGGTTTGCAACAGGACGCGGAGGAAGTGCACCAGCGCATCATCGCGGTGGGTTCGTGGTTGTTTTGTGTTTTGGGACTAGGTTCCAAGGTTTAAGGATTTGGGGTTTGCAACGGGACGCGGAGGAAGTGCACCAGCGCATCATCGCGGTGGGTTTGTGGTTGTTTGGGGTTTGGGGACTAGGTTCCAAGGTTTAAGGATTTGGGGTTCGCAACGGGACGCAGAGGAAGTGCACCAGCGCATCATCGCGGTGGGTTTGTGGTTGTTTGGGGTTTGGGGACTAGGTTCCAAGGTTTAAGGATTTGGGGTTTGCAACGGGACGCGGAGGAAGTGCACCAGCGCATCATCGCGGTGCACAACGTCACGGAGCGTTTAGGGTTGACTTCGCTTGGATGAAGTCTTCGTGCACGTCCCTGGCGGTAACTTTGCTAAGCACCAGCCCCCCCCCCCCCCCCCCCCCCCGCCCCTAATACACACACGCACACACACACACACACACAAACACACACACACACACACACACAGACGTGAATGCAGATTGTGAAGCCTGCCCTAGCGCACGTCTCTGGCGGTTGCGTGCACCAGTGCGAATTATATGTCCCCCTCCCTTCATTTTTTTGTGTGTTTTAACTGGCCCCCCTTCCTTCACACCCTCTCTCCATCACCAAGTAACATGTGGATACGCAGGTCATCAAGTCGGCTCTGTGCACGTGCCCGGCGGATACTTAGGGAAACACCAAGGCGACCCGAAGTGCCACCCTCCCCTTTCCGAGTATTCAAATCCCCTCCCCCCCCCCTCCCCATCACAGGTCATCAAGTCTGCTCTAGTGCGCGTCCCCGGCGGTTACTTTGTCAAGCAGTAGGCCGACCTAAATGCCCCCCACCCTTTCTCTTTGTTTCTGTAAATGTCCCCCCCATTTCTCTTCGTTTCTTTAACAGCCCCCTCCCCTCACCCCCAGACACATGCACACCCTAAGCCCTAAACCCTTAGCCCTAAGCCCTTAGCCCTAAACCCTAAACCCCTTCCCACCCTCTCCATCACCACAGGTCATCAAGTCTCCCCTAGTGTGCGTCCCCGGCGGTTACGTTGTCAAGCAGCAGGGGCAACCTAAATGCCCCCCATTTCTCTTTGTTTCTTTAGCCCCCCCTCCCCCCCAAACACACGCACCCCCCCCCTCAACACACGCACACCCTAAACCCTGCGTTACTGGTGTCACAAAGACTGTAAGATCCTCCACCACCCGCTCCATCCCCACAGGTCATCAAGTCTGCTCTAGTGCACGTCCCTGGCGGTTACTTTGTGAAGCACCAGGGCGACCTAAAGTACGTGATAGTGTTTTGGCGCGCGTACGCGGCGATCGTGTGGGCGTGCGTCGTGCAGCAGGTGTGCGCCAAGTGTACAGCAACAGTAACAGTGACATCGGCTTTCCAGCGAAGACTACCTTCTAGTCCTAGTACCACCGCCTGCCTTCTAGTCCTAGTAGCACCGCCTAGACCCAAGTCCAGTTATGGCCCTAACAATAACTTGTGAGGGGCGGTAGCCACCAGCCGGCTGCCTGCCAACGTTTAGTCCCAGAGCACGTGTGGGCGTGCATGCAGCAGGCGTGTTTGACGAGTGGCGAGTGGTGAATTATGAGTGGTGATTGATGACTTCTGAGTCACGCGTGGCGCGCGTACGCGTGCGCAGCCATAGTCGCCAGAGACGATTTTTTTGGCGAAAACCTTAGGATCTTGGGGAAGTGATGGCCCACCCCGCGCCTCACGCCTACTTCACCGCCAGAGACGACTTTTTGGCGAAAAGCCGTGCAAATGTCGGTTCTGATTGGGTTGACAGCGTGTGAGTCGCCGCGACCCGACCTGCCGCTAGCCGCCTGACTCTGTCTCGACTCCCCCTGTTTCTGACTGGCAGGCTGTGATCTACGAGAAGGAGCCTGCTGCCAGCCGTCTGGCACTATCATCTGCCGTGAGCCGCCTCACACTGTCTCGATTCCCTCTGTTGCTTACTAGCAGGCTGTGATCTACGAGAAGGAGCCTGCTGCCAGCCGTCTGGCACTATCATCTGCCGCGAGCCGCCTGACTCTGTCTCGACTCCCCCTGTTTCTGACTGGCAGGCTGTGATGTACGAGAAGGAGCCTGCCGCCAGCCGTCTGGCACTGTCATCTACCGCGAGCCGCCTGACTGTCTCGATTCCCTCTGTTGCTTACTAGCAGGCTGTGATCTACGAGAAGGAGCCTGCTGCCAGCCGTCTGGCACTATCATCTGCCGTGAGCCGCCTCACACTGTCTCGATTCCCTCTGTTGCTGACTAACAGGCTGTGATCTACAAGAAGGAGCCTGCTGCCAGCCGTCTGGCATTGTCATCTGCCGCTAGCCGCCTGACACGGTCTCAACTCCCTCTGTTGCTTACTAACAGGCTATGATGTACGAGAAGTGGCCGGTGTCTGCGCTGGCGCGGTGGCCGGAGGAGAGGGAGGCCGGGGTGAGTGTGTGTGTGGGGGGGTGGGGGTGGGGGGGCAGAGGGAATGGGTACAGTTGCGCGTGACAACACAACAACCCAGCGTAACCGGCACGCGCGCGCCGACTCTCATCCGCCCACCCTGCACTCCAGGGCAAGCACGCAGGGCCTGCTCTTCCGTGGCCCCTGAATCAAGGAGCAGCGTTTGGTGCGCCTGCACATCTTCGAGCCCCTGAATCCCAGAACCCTTCAACCTCGAACCCTTTGACCCTTCAACCCTAAACCCGTAACCGTCACATTCGCCCGCTCTGCGCTCCAGGGCAAGCGCCTTCTCTTTCGCGGCCCCCGGATAAAGATGGGCTGTGCCTTCGGGGCCCCACGCATCATTCAGCCCAGCGAGCAGGGCAGGGCCGACTACCTGGGCGCGTGCGTCAACGAGGTGGGTGTTGGGCAGCTGCTAGGTAGCTGGCAGGTAGCTGCTGGGTAGCTGCTGGCTAGGTGTGTGCAGCAGATCGAGTGTGGAGTTGGGCAGGGCCGGCCACCTGGCGCGTGCGTCAACGAGGTGGGTTCTGGGTAGCTGCTAGGTAACTGCTAGGTAGCTGCTAGGCAGCTGCTGGGTAGCTGCCACGTAGCTGCCAGGTAGCTGCTGGGTAGCTGCTAGCTAGGGGTGCAGCACAGCGAGTGTGGAGCTGGGCAGGGCCGACTACCAGGGTGCGTGCATCAACGAGGTGGGTTCTGGGTAGCTGCTAGGTAGCTGCTAGGTAGCTGCTGGGTAGCTGCTAGCTAGGGGGTGCAGCACAGCGAGTGTGGAGCTGGGCAGGGCCGACTACCAGGGTGCGTGCATCAACGAGGTGGGTTCTGGGTAGCTGCTAGGTAGCTGCTAGGTAGCTGCTGGGTAGCTTCTAGCTAGGGGGTGCAGCACAGCGAGTGTGGAGCTGGGCAGGGCCGAATACATGGGCCGTGCATCAACGAGGCAAGTCACACCTTCTCTCGTACACAGAGGATTCGACTGCTGGCGCGCACACACACACACACACACACATGTGCATGATGCACACACACACGCACACCAGGTGTTTCCTTCCCAATCGGGAAACGAAAAAAGCGTGTCCGAAGGGCGCGCCCCCGATGGTTTCGGGGAGGGTGTGTTCGGGGAAAACGACGTGCGAAGGCCTGAGCGGAGACGATTTGTTAGGGGTTACAGTTACAGTTACAGTTACATCGGCTTTCCAGCAAAGACTACCTCTAGTCCTAGTACCACCGCCTAGACCCAAGTCCAGTTCTGACCCTAACAATTACTTGTGAGGGGCGGTAGCCACCAGCCGGCTGCCTGCCAACGTGTAGTCCCAGAGCAAAAAGGAGAGCTATTGTGCGACGCCTCCAAAATAGGTCCTAACTGCTTCTAGGGGATAGGGGGTCAAGTGGCGCTTGCCAATCTACTTGACCGCCGTGGTGGAGGGGCCGGCGCCTGAGGGGCAGCCGGACCGTACACCACGGCTCTCCACCCGACCCTATCCTGAGCACGCTCAAACGCCGTGTCCGAAAAAGTCTTCCAATCAGAACGAGTGCCACTAGTTTCGCCTAGCTGCTGAATCAGTAGCTTAAGAAATAGTGTCGGGAGGAGGCTGGAGGCCGGCCTTGCTGCCGAGCCACATCCATTGTGCAGTCAAAAGTCGTACGAGGAAGACGAGAAGCCGGCATGCGCATCACATGGCCTAGCCACTGCATTGATCGCTTTGCCACAAGGCTCTCAATTGGCTGAGTGTCGCACGCCTGCCGAATATAAGTTAATCTGTGCCGGTCTATATGCTCCTTGCCAGACATGTCTCTCAGAGACCGCTGTTTGGGGTAGTCTAGCCGGCGGGAGCGGTAGTCTATTGGCCGGGAGCCGGCGGTTCTCTAGTACACTCAAGTGGGCTGGAGTATCGGCGGGTGATCTCTAGTAGAAGAGTAGCCTGCTTAGCTGGAAACCCCGTGTTACTTGTTACTTGTCTGTGCCGGTCGACCAGGCGCACACCCAGAATGCGACGAAGGCAGTTAGAGTGGGCAACCTCCAATCGAGTCAGTTGTGTTTTAGTAGGGGCCCATGCTTCTCAGCCGTACAGAAAGTGGGGCAGCACGAAAGTGTTGTAAACCCGCATCTTAGACTGCACTTGCATCTTCTTGCTGGCCCAAATCTTATCAAAAGACGCAAACACGCCCAGCGCGCGACCGACACGCACACCGATCTCCTTTTCCACACCACCACTCTGGCTTATCCAACTCCCTAGATACTTAAATGCAGAGACGGTCTTCACTTCACCACCAGTCAGCGCAAACGTGGGCAGATCCGCGTCAAAATCTGCTGGCAAAATCATCACTTCTGTCTTGGCGGCGTTGATTTGCATGCCAAAGCTAGAGGACACTTTGTCAAGGATTTTCAGCATAAGCGCCAACTGAGCTGGGTCATGCGAGAACAAACATAAATCGTCGGCATACATCAGCATTACTATGCGCTCAACCGACGACGACAACACAGAGCCGCCGGCTCGGGTCACGACTGACACGCCAGCCCCCTCTGGCATCATGTCTAGCGCCTTTTTCACTATGTGGTCAATAAAAAACATTGAACAACACAGGAGCAATGACGCACCCCTGTCGCACACCAGACGACACGGGGAATTCGTGCCCGATTTTCCCAGCCAGCCGCACGGCAGCTGCGGTGTTGGTGTGAAGATCCTCCAACAGATCAATAATGTGCGGATGAACACTATATAATCTAAGGACTCTCCACAGTGCCGCACGGTTTATGCAATCGTAAGCTTTAGAATAGTCGACAAATGCCACAGCCATGCATTGTTTGTACTCGGCATGTGCCGCGCTCAGCGAGCGCAGAGTAAAAATCGCATCAACAGTGCCTCTGCTTTTTCTGAAACCACACTGAGCCTCATGCAACTGACCATCAACCTGCGTGGAGACGCGGTGCAGAAGTATGGCAGCGTACACTTTCCCGGCAATAGAGAGAAGGCTTATACCGCGGTAGTTACCAGGGGAGTCACGCGGACCCTTCCCCTTATATAACGGTGTGATAATAGCAGTTTTCCATTCCCTCGGGGCTCTCCCCGACCGCCATACGGCGATGATGACCCGGTGGAGCCATGCGATGGCAGGTGGGCACCGCAACAGCATGGCGTCCAGCTGGTCACCGCCCGGAGCGGCGGCCGAGCGCAACGCTCGCACACACGCCTCCGTCTCAGCCAGGTCAGGGGGGCGCCCGTGCGCCTCGTCCACCTCTGTGGCGCGTGTGAGCTCAAACGCCGCCACATCGTTCTCCAGCTGGTTCAGGGTCTCGTCGCTGAGCTTGGTCTCCCCGCCATATAGCTTGTCGAATGACTCTGTCATGGCCTTCAGCACCCCGTCTGGACCGCTGTGCAGCGCGCCCGAGACGTCCCGCATGGCAGGTGGGATCTGATGGCTGCGGCTGCGGCCCGCCAGCCTGTCGCACGCGCGCGCAAACTGGCGCAGATTCTTCTTGCGTAGCATGTCTTGCGCCTCCGCCACCTGCTGGCCGATCCACCTCTCCCTGTCTCTCTGCACAGCTGCGTCGGCCGCGCGGTTGGCGCGGTTGCGCTTTCGTTTGGCAGCAGCAGACTTGCTCCTGAGCCATGCCGTGTGCGCGCGCTGCGGGGCGTCCATGAGCCGGAGGGTGCGCTGCGACAGAGTGAACTGCCAGCCGCGCCGCCGGCGGCTGCCGCGTGGAGCGAGGTGGTTGGTGGCCACCTCGCGAATGGCAGCAGCCATCGCGTCGTACTCCGCCTGGGCATCAGCGCCCTCGGGCGGCACGGCCTCCAGCAGCCCAAAGCGATCGGACAGCTGGAGGTTGAACTCACGGCGGACAGCCGGGCGCCGCAGTTGTGAAGAGTCCCGTGCGCGCCGCTGAGAGCCGCCTGCATGGCGGGAGGCTCGCATGCGGAGGCGCATGGACAGTACCACCATGCGGTGATCGCTGTCTCAGGTTGGGCTCCTACGCACCCTACAGTCTGTCACCGCATGCATGCGGCGGCGCGCGACCAGGATGTAGTCCTTGACGCTGTGCAGGCGGCGCACAGAGCATGCATGCCGTCTGCTCTGTGCAACAGCCATGGGGCTGATGTGGGTGTACTGGTGCTCAGGCCTGTGGGGGTAGAGAGTGTTGGCAGCGCGCAGGCTGCATGCAGTGGCAGTGTCGAGGAGCAGGCGACCGTTCCTGCTGGCCACCGCTGGCTCCGTGAGGGGCAGGTGCTTGCCAACGCATTCGTGGTCGGACACCGAATCCCTCCCCACTGCTGCATTGAAATCACCTGCCACGATGAGCAGATCGCGCTTGTCGTTGGCCTTGTCCGCGAGCGCCGCTACTCGAAGGTAGAAGTCGCCAGCCTCCTCGTCGCTCGCCGCCTCCGTTGGACTGTAGGCGCTGACGATGGTGATCATCTGCCCACGGTCCGCTGCAAAGCGGGCCTGGATGAGGCGGTCGGACACCGCCTCCCAGGAGACGAGTGCCGATGCCCATGCAGGGGACAACAGCAAGCCCACCCCACGCTGCCGGTGCTCCCCACCCGACCATGCAGCGTCCACGACGTGTCGCCCGTAGCCACTTGCGCCTCCCCGGAGCCGGTCCTGCGCAGCTCCTGAAGCGCTGCAACACCGACGCTAAGCTTGGCGCAATCTTGCACCAGACTCGCCAGTTTGACCAGTCCCTCGTCCTCTGCAGGACATGTCCGCACGTTGAACGTAGCCACTCTGGTGTTCTGATTGACGACTTGGACGCGTCGCCAGGCGTGCCCCGCTACACGCGGGGACTGGGCAGGGAAAGGCTGCATGCATGGGGTGCCTTGTTTCCGCTTTGCTCGCATCCGCGGCCAGCCAGCTCAAGTCCGCGAGGCGTCCTTGGCCGTCTGTGATGCCGGGCCGGTATGCCCTCCTTGGGTTGGCTCTACGCTACAGGGTCATCGGACTCGCGTCGTCGACACCTGCATCGCAGCGCGCCCGGGGGGTTGCCACCCCCCCGAGCGCACTAGTAGAACGTAGAAGCGGTGTGTCGGACTGTGTTGGACTGTTGGACTGTTGGACTGTTCTTAGGGGAAAAGTGTGAAATCGTCGATTTCACAGCCCAAAACACCGACGAAACCGGGAAACTCTTTTGGGGAAAAACGAAAGGATGACTGGCCCCAAGGAAACCCCTGACGCACACACACACATGCACGCAGGCTGCCCGCATCATGGACGCGGCCGCGCATGGCGGGCAGATTGCGTGTCAAGAGTCGTTCATCACGGTGCGTGCGTGTGTGTGCGTGTTCGTGCGTGTGTGCGTGTGTGCGTGTGTGTGTGTGTGTGTGTGTGTGTGTGTCTGTGTCCGCGAGGAGTCGTTCATCACTGTGCGTGCGCATGTGTGTGCGTGTTTGTCTGTGTCGCATGCATGCGCGAAAAGTTGTTTGTGACGGTGCGACAGACCTTGTTGCACCCCCTTGTAGACACACGCACACACGAACAAACGCACACACGCACACACACACACACACACCTCCCCTCCACCTCTCCCCCCACACAGGGCACACACACACACACTCCCCCCCTCTCCCCCCCCACACAGGGCACAATTACTCGCGCGCACGCCAAGATCGAGGCCAAACGCGCCGCTGGCGACGACCGCACGCACACACATACACACACACACATACCTCCCCCCCCCTCCCCCCACACAGGGCACACACACACACCTCCCCTCCCCCTCTCCCCCCCACACACACTCACACACACACACCTCCCCTCCCCTCTCTCCCCCCCCACACTCTCACACACACATACACCTCTCCCCCCCTCTCCCCCCACACAGGGCACACGCACACACACACACACATACACCCCTCTCCTCCCCCTCTCCCCCCACACAGGGCACACACACACACACACACACACACACGCGCACGCACGCACACCTCGCCTCACCCTCTCCCCCCACACAGGCATGATTGCGCGCGCACGCCAAGATCGAGGCCAAGCGCGCCGCTGGCGACGACCTCACACACACACACACACACACCTCACCTCCCCCTCTCTCCAACACAGGGGACACACACACACACACACACACACGCACACACCTCCCCCCCTCTCCCCCCACACAGGGCACACACACACACACACACACACACACATACCTCCCCTCCTCCTGCCCCCCCCCAACACGGCATGATTGCGCGCGCGCACGCCAAGATTGAGGCCAAACGCGCCGCTGGCGACGACCGCACGCACACACACACACACACACACCTCACCTCCCCTCCCCCTGTCCCCCCACACAGGGCACACACACACACACACACACCCCTCCTCTCCCTCTCCCCCCCCACAGGGCACGCACACACACACCAGGGGTTTCCTTCCCGATCGGGAAACGAAAAAAAGCATGTCCGAAGGGCGCGTCCCCGATGGTTTTGGGGAGGGCACGTTCGGGAAAACCGACGTGCTGAGGCGGATATTTCCGAGAAAAAGTGTGAAATCGTCAATTTCGCACTTTTCGAAGCGATTCTTCGGGCTGCAGCCCAAAATCCCGACGATACCGGGAAAACTTTTTCGGGAAAAACGAAAGGATGACTGACCCCAAGGAAACCCCTGACACACACAC
>VFSX01000277.1:2500-45000 GCA_016618255.1 Chlamydomonas sp. UWO 241 | reverse complement strand
TTTGTGGTGAGCGTGGCAAGCAGCTAATGTGGGGCCCACCACTTCGACCCATTACACTGGTTCCCATCCTCCCTGAGGAAGGTCTTACAGTCCTTGCCGTCCATTTGGTCGTCAGGAACCCCAAGAGGTCTCTGAAGAGGCAGAACGAGGCTCCACAAGGCTTTACAGTGTGCGGGTTCACACTTATAGTGGGTGTGGGGAGAGGGGTCACTGACCCCAGGCACATGTAGAGCCCTCCTTAAGTGTTTTAGCATGCCTATGGCCTAAAGACACCAATGAAAGCATGCCTGGGCAGTGCGCAGGCCAAGACTGTGCGTTTGGGGGCACTTTTCCGTTTATAGTCGTCTCAGATGGTAACAGTAACAGTAACAGTAACACGGGGTTTCCAGCTAAGCAGGCTACTCTTCTACTAGAGACACCCGCCGATACTCCAGCACACTAAAGTACTAGAGTACCGCCGGCTCCCGGCCGATAGACTACCGCTCCCGCCGGCTAGACTACCCCAAACAGCGGTCTCTGAGAGACATGTCTGGCAAGGAGCATATAGGAGAGGACCTTCCTCAGGGTCACAGTAGTGGCCTTGTGGCCAGTCAAGCCGGCAGAGCCGACTGGCGCTGGCTGGAACGGTCCCCGCCTGGCAGTGCATGGCTGTCCAGCTCTCAATTGCATGGGGCTCAGCCGGCGCCCCATGCCTCATGCATGGCCAGGTCCCACCCTCCAGGGGTGCATGGATGACAGTTGTCATGGAGGCTGCCTGAAGACCTTCCAACGCCAGTCACCGGCAGACGAGCGACCCCGAGGATGAGCGCGGTGACGAACGCTGCGATTGGTGAAGCGGATTTACTCTGTGTTGCCTCGGCGGTCGCCACCGCTGAAGCCGTGATGGTAGCCCGCCTCCACGGGCAGCCATCTTGACCAATGTCCAGCATGCATTGACGGGCGCCAGCTCCTCCGCTCGTCGATCAACTCGTCGAGATCGGTGCCGCATGGCGTCCTGCATGGGGGGAGGATAAGGGCCGTCTCCCAGCACGGGCCGCGGCAGCGCCGCGGCTACTCGCCAAGCCATGGCAGCGCCGGGCAAGCCGCTCCTGAAGTGTTCCACCGAGGGACAGTCTAGCAGGAGCCGGGGGAGTCGTATTTTACCCCGCTCGTCAGCGGCACGGAGATCCTCGTCACCAGCAGCGCCGCATTGCTGGGTCCAGGGCTCGGCGACGACAACGCGCCTCCGTTTATCGAGCCCCAAGTCTCAGATGGAAAATCTATTATAGTCGATTATACTCTATTATAGTCTAAAGTCTATTATAGTCGTCTGGACCCTTACATACACACACACTCAACACGCACCCACACACACACACATACACACACACATACACAAACACACTCTTTCTTCCAGGGAGCCGTCCTGCGCCCGCACTCCATGCACCGCCTCATCGACAACCACCTCGACCTCATGCCCATGGTCGCGCCGGTCGCGGGCGTCACGCTCGAGGTCATGGCGCGCCGCCTTGGCCAGTACACGTGAGTAACGGGAGTGACACCCTAAAGCCTGTGGTTCACCTAAAGCGCAAGACCCTTCCACCACCAATCTTGAAGCGCACCCTCTATTTCGCGGGCGTCACGCTCGAAGTCATGGCGCGCCGCATGGGCCAGTACACGTGAGTCATGGGACCTAGCTAGGGTTAACGGTTTACAGTGTAGGGTTGCCCAAGGTCAAAAAAAGTAGCACGGTTTCCGCTGCTCCCCCTAGCAATGTTGTAGGCCTAGGTTATTCAGGAACATCGCCCCTGGTTTGGGGTCCTGGGGTGGCGTGTGCGCGGAGAAATTGGGTTCGGCGGTGTGGGGAGGCCTTGCTGTGTGCTCAAAATGCGGCCAAGGGGCATCAAAAATGTGGAAAGTGGTCTTGCGGCGTGCACTCCTCCACTTTGCGCCTGTCCTCTTGAACACTTCGTTTCAATGTCTACGCATGCGCGTCCATGCCCTCAGTTGGGGTGCGGACAGAGATTACCGGCCTATAGGGGCGTATTTGACACTTGGCGAGTTACGGCCAGAGCGACCAGCCGCGCCGCCCCACGCGCCCCACCGGCCATGCGGCGTGGTTATAGAGCTTATATCAGGCATGTGTGCCACGTGTGGACGCCGGAACTGACCACCTGGCGTGGGCATGGGCTGTTGCAAGCACCTGACACTTGGTGCACGGGGAAGGCAAAATGGGATAGTGCCCATTCGTGCCCGCAACACCGGCTTTGGCCATGGATGGCTCATGCATGCATACACCAGCATGCCCGGCGGCGTTTAGCGTCTTTTAGCGTCCGGCCATGTTTCCCCATGCGCCATGCACCCATGCGCCATGCGCCATGCACCCGCGCAAGTGCTTGCTGCCTGTGCCCGGGGCCACCCAGGCGCTGACCCATGGTTCCAGTGCATCTACCAAGCAAGCATACGAGTTTTGCATGTCAGGCAAGCTGTGCACAGCCATGCATAGCTCTTTCAGATTTTCACCAAAACACAGGGAGCCAGCCATGCCGTCCCAGCGGCCAAGGCAGGAGCCTCGCACGCCCCAAATATGTTCATTGATATATACTTGGTCTACATGGTCGGTTTTCCGTGATGCGGGAGCCTGTGGCGCGTTTCCGCAGCTTTGCAATGCCAAAAACGCCCTCTTTTCACCATTTTCCGGCCTTAGCGTGGCCCCGACGCCCCGCAGCGACCCCATCGACCGCGCCGCCCACTCAGTACTGTTCCTGGGTGTATGTAACACTTGTTTCCCGCGTGTGACGCTCAGTCATCTGCGCATGGCGCGTCGCTGGGCCAAAGTTTGGACAGACGCATTGCCACACTCGCCCCCCGCCCCGCGCCCCCCTCGCGGCGTTTCCCGACCACTCCCTCGCGCCCAGGACCCTTTTAACACACCCCGCATCGATCCATCTGGGTTTGGGGCCACTTGGGGCGGGTGGATTTTGACCTTGGGCAACCCTACAGTGTAATATTTAATTAGCCCTATTTAGGTTTTGGGAGTTCGGGGTTTAGAAACCCCAAACTCCCAAAACCTAAACCCCCAAA
Organism: Chlamydomonas sp. UWO 241; assembly: GCA_016618255.1. Taxonomy (NCBI): domain Eukaryota; kingdom Viridiplantae; phylum Chlorophyta; class Chlorophyceae; order Chlamydomonadales; family Chlamydomonadaceae; genus Chlamydomonas; species Chlamydomonas priscui. The sequence goes on along the minus strand of VFSX01000277.1, from coordinate 41,937 downwards.
ACCCTAACCCCCAAACCCAGACCCGCGCCGGCCGCGGGCGTCACGCTCGGAATCATGTCGCGCGCCGCCTGGGGCAATACACGTGAGTAACGGGAGTGACACCCTAAACCCTGTGGTTCACCTAAATCGCAAGACCCCCTTGCACCAACAATCTTGAAGCGCACCCCCCCCATTTCGCGGGCGTCACGCTCAAAGTCACGGCGCGCCGCATGGGCCAGTACACGTGAGTCATGGGTTTACACAACTTACGGGTCACGGGTTAACGGTGTAGGGGAGTGGCACCCTTAACGCTATAACTGTCACCCCCGAACCCCCCATGCCCAAAATCTTCAAACCTAGACGTGCGCCGGTCACGCGCGTCACGCTCGAGGTCATGTAACGCGCCGCCTAGGCCAGTACGCGTGAGTGACACCAGAGCGACGCCCTAAACCCTGAATCCTAAGCACGCATCAGTCCCGGCCGCCACGCTTTGACGCATGGCGCACACACACGCACACATGTACACACACACACATTCACACACACGCACGCACGTGCAGGGTCACACACACATGTACACACACACACACACATCCACACACACACACACACACGCACGCACACACACACGCACGCGCACGCACGAAGGTTCAAGGGTGCCCCGCACCGTTGTGGAGGTAGAGGTGGCATGCACACACACACACACACACACACGCGCGCAGTTTCAAGGGCTTTGACGAGCCTCGCACCGTTGTGGAGGTGGTGGTCGAGCCGCTGTACGGGCGGCACTACCCAGCTGAGCCGCCAAAGGGGAAAGGGAATAAGGTGGGGATGGGAGAGTGGGGAGAGAGATAGAGCAGAGAAAGAGAGAGAAGGCAAGGAACACGACGAAAAACATAACACAAAAAAATGAACAGAAAGAGACGACTTGGGGCGGCACTACCCAGCTGAGCTGAGAGAAAAAAGTAAGTAGACAAGAAACAGAAAGAGACGACTTAGGAAGGCACTACCCTGCTGAGCCGCTCAAGGGGAACGGGATTAAGGTGGGGATTGAAGAGTGGGTAGAGTAGAGAAGGAGAAAAAGGACGACAAGAAACAGAAAGAGACGACTTAGGGCGGCACTACCCGGCTGAGCCGCCAAAGGGGGAGGGGAATAAGGTGGGAAGGGGAGAGAGGGGAGAGAAAGAGTAGAGAAAGAGAGAGCAAGCAAGGAACAAGGCAGAAAACAAGAAACAAACAAATGAAACAGAAAGAGACGACTTTGGTCAGCACGACCCGGCTGAGCCGCTATAGGGGAAGGGGAATGTTCAATGAGCACTGAAGGGAGAGGAAAGAAAGGATGCAAGGAACAAGAAATATACAGGAACAAAATGGAAAAAAGGTCAACCCTAAAACACTTAACCCTAAAACCCTAAACCCTAAACCCTAAACCCTGAAACCCTAAACCCTAAACCCTTAGCCCTCAACCCTAAACCCTAGGCAAGAGACGACATCTCGTCTCCTCCATCTCCCATCTATGGGGTAGGAGGGACAAAGGGAGTGTCGAGAAGACTTGGGAACGGGAGGAGAACGATGTGTGTGTGGGGGGGGGGGGGACGAGGCGAGCATGCATACGCATACGTACGCACACTTGCATGCCCGTGCACCCGCACGTGCACACATGTGTGCGCATATGCGCGTGCGCTTCCGTGTAACACACACGTCCGCACACGTATGCAGCCGTCCCGACTGGACATCTTTGCACAATCTTACACACACACACACACACACACATACGCACACGCAGGTGGGCGCGGCGTCCGGCGTGCTCGGCGTCGCCAACCTGCGCCCGTCTGCACACACACACACACACACACGCACACACACACACTTACACCCACCCACCCCACACACACACGCACGCACACACGCAGGTGGGCGCGGCGTCCGCTGTGCTCGGCGTCGCCAACCTGCGCCCGTCTGCACACACACACACACTCACACACTTACACCCCCCACCCACACACCCACACACACACACGCAGGTGGGCGCGGCGTCCGGCGTGCTCGGCGTCGCCAACCTGCGCCCGTCTGCGCTCGTGCGCGAGTACCGGGACGCGTACGAACGCGAGTGCGCCGGCAGCGGCGGTGAGGTTGGGAGCGTGGGTGTGTGTGGGGTGGGGGGCGTGGAGGAAGAAGTCCCTATCGGGGGGCTCGCGAGCACCGAGCCCCTCTTTTGGACACGCGTCACACTCGCACGCGCACACACACACACCAGTGCTTCCTAAATTGATTCGGATTTATAAATACCTACCGCCTGGCCACCAGCGAAAATCCTGAATTGCATATTTCGGAAAAAATACGACTGGCCCGGCTCCTGCTAGACTGCCCCTCGGTGGAACACTTCAGGGCGGCTTGCCCGGCGCTGCCATGGCTTGGCGAGTAGCCGCGGCGCTGCCGCGGCCCGTGCTGGGAGACGGCCCTTATCCTCCCCCCATGCAGGACGCCATGCGGCACCGATCTCGACGAGTGGATCGACGAGCGGAGGAGCTGGCGCCCGTCAATGCATGCTGGACATTGGTCAAGATGGCTGCCCGTGGAGGCGGGCTACCATCACGGCTTCAGCGGTGGCGACCGCCGAGGCAACACAGAGTAAATCCGCTTCACCAATCGCAGCGTTCGTCACCGCGCTCATCCTCGGGGTCGCTCGTCTGCCGGTGACTGGCGTTGGAAGGTCTTCAGGCAGCCTCCATGACAACTCTGTCGTCCATGCACCCCTGGAGGGTGGGACCTGGCCATGCATGAGGCATGGGGCGCCGGCTGAGCCCCATGCAAACGAGAGCTGGACAGCCATGCACTGCCAGGCGGGGACCGTTCCAGCCAGCGCCAGTCGGCTCTGCCGGCTTGACTGGCCACAAGGCCACTACTGTGACCCTGAGGAAGGTCCTCTCTATATGCTCCTTGCCAGACATGTCTCTCAGAGACCGCTGTTTGGGGTAGTCTAGCCGGCGGGAGCGGTAGTCTATCGGCCGGGAGCCGGCGGTACTCTAGTACTTTAGTGTGCTGGAGTATCGGCGGGTGTCTCTAGTAGAAGAGTAGCCTGCTTAGCTGGAAACCCCGTGTTACTGTTACTGTTACTGCATATTTTGCGTTTTGGCCGATTTTATTTTGCGAAAAAAACGAAAGTCGCAAAATTCACACTTTTCAGCCAGAATTGTCGCGATTTAGGCGGTGAGCTGCCCACCTGCTGTCCACCGGGAAACTAATTATTACCGCCTGTTTACTGCTGTTGGCGGTAGACCACCTAGTTGAGGAAGCACTGACACGCACGCACGCACCGCCACCACCTCTTTTGGACACACGCCACACTCGCACACGCACACGCACACACACGCACGCACGCACGCACCGCCACCACAGGTGGTGACGACGCCAAGGTCCCGAGAGGCACGCTGCCCAAGAAGGAGACCATGCAGCGCCAGGCCACGTCGCGCCATAAGGGGGCTGATCCTCGAGGCGAGTCCGGCGCCGCCGCGGAGACGGGGCCGGGCCTCGTGTGACGGCGTGCAAACGCCGAGGCGGCGGAAGGCGGCGGCCGCGGCGACGCGGCGAGCCACCAAGGGGAGAGAGAGAGCCCAAAGAGCCCAACACAAACGAGGTCCCGCCGCGCTGGGCCGCGCAGCGAGTTCAGCGCTGCCGCGGGGGCGGGGGGTCGTGCGTCGTGTGACGGCACATGAGCGCCGAGGCGGCGGAAGGCGGCGGGCGCGGCGACAAGGGAGAGTTTTTTTTTTAGATTTCACACGCACACGCCCATGCACGCGCCCGTAAGACCCCGGGGCGTGAGTTAAGGCCTGGACTAGAGCCCAGTGGGGCTCTACTAGGAGAGCCCGCAAGGCCACGCAGCGCGCAAGCCTACCAGTCCCAGGGGAGAGAGAGAGGCCAAAGAGCACACGGACGAGGTCCTGCCGCGCTGGGCCGCGCAGCGAGTTCGTCGCGGGGGCAGGGGGGCGTGCGTCGTGTGCTGGCAGCGAGAGCCGTCTAGACAGCGCGAGGTGCCTCCCCCGCCCGCCCGCAGCAGATGGTATGTGTTTTGTTGTGTGTTTTGTGCGTGCGCAGCGCCGCGTGTCCTCAATAGGTGCCCGCGCGATGTGTGCGCCGCGCGGGCACCTCGGATGTCACATGATTCGGAGGAGTACTTGGCTTGGGTGATTCAGTCTGAACAGGGGGGCCCAAGGGGGGGCGGCGCGTCAAATATTAGTTACAAGCCAGCTCCTTCTCTTGTCGGACCGACCCTGTGTGCAACCCTGTGACCCAGCCGTGGGGTTCGCACTAAGCTATCTCTATCGTGTAGCCTTCACAAGCTGTGGATGCGGCTGTGCCAGCCCCCCCTGTTATGGTTCGCAGTGTCACAGCTGGGTGCATGCCGCAACACACGCATGCACCCTCCTCTGCGCCTGCCGCGTCGTCGCCGCGCTTTAGATGAGGCCGCGCTTTGCCCACGACTCGAGTGGAGCAAGCCAGCGCTTGCTGGTGGTCGGCTCGCCGGCCTTCCAGTGCGACACCTGCGGCATGAAGAGGAGGGTTCAGGGCACGTGCACGTGTTTCTGCTGGGGCGTGCTAGCGCTGCACCAAACGTCTACACACGCGTACACACACACACACTCTATCACACGTTTGCAATAAAAATGACAAACACAGGCAAAGGCACAGAGCGGTGCCGAGCACAGGCACAGAGCGGTACCATGCGGTCAGAGACGCCGTGCTCAACAGCCCCCCAACTCACGTCCTTCATGATGTGTGCCTCCGCCTCGTGCTTTTTGCGCATGTGCTCGAGGTACCTGCGGGTGCGCAGCGCGGTGGTGCTCAGCGCCATGCAGCCATGTTGCTTTGCATGGGTGCCCACGCCCACGCATGGGCGCGTCGTTGGTGTGCATGCGCTCCATGCACGCACCTCAGGTCCCACTCCGCCTGCAGCACCGGGTTAACGATTTGCCGCACCGCGAGAATCTCATCGGCGGTGAACCTGGTGAGGGGGGAGGGCACGCGCGTGAGCTGCACGCCCCATGCATGCCGAATTGCATGCTCCGTCCCTGATTGCACCCCACCCACCGTGTCTCCGCCTTGGTCTGGCTCAGCTGCGCGCACAGAAACGAGGGCAGGGCATGCGGTGAGAGACATGCGTCGATCGGGCATTGCTCGCTGCGCGCGGTGGCGTGTTGCGACTCACCCTGTAGAACCCATACCCGACGACACAGCCCATGACGGCGAAGATAGCCACGCCGGTGGGCCCGGTGTTTGGCAGTCGTCGCTCGATGCGGATGGAGGGGAACCCCCCGGGCGGGGGAGCGTCTTGCAGGAGCGGCAAGTCACGAATGCTCTGTGCATCGCAAACGTGGCGGTGGTCAGCATGAGAGACACATCAAGGTGCCTCATCGTACCGAGATGGTGCATGCAGGCATGACAGCGAGACGAGGGGCGCCGTTCGCGCGACACATCGGCCAAAATGGACACGCACCTTGACGCCCCCGCCCCCGCGGGTGATAGATTCCGTCATGGTGGCTAGCTAACTCCGGAGCTCTCCAACTCCTGGCGCCGCTTAGGGCTTATGCGCGCAAGGTCTCCGAGTGATTGTGTGAATTCGTTCGCACTTTTGAGTCGTTTCGCACTTTTTGAGCTGTACCTGTGTCCCAAGTCGCCACCACCACCATGCGATCTGTGTTTCCGTGCAGCCATTGTGTGGCGGCTGGAGCCGCAAGGCCCATGTCACGAGCCCATGCATGGCCCATGCATGCACCACCCGCCGCGTCATGCAGCGGCAGGACCAGCAGCAAGATGACCAGGACCTCTGCATCAGCAACCGATCATCAATCAGGGCCAGGTAACAGCACCAGCACCAGCACAGCTGCCTCGGCGTACCAGGAGCTTCTGGAGTGGACGCGCGTGGGGAGCACCATCCATGAGGGTGCTGCGTGGCGCGTGGAGGTCGGGAAGGGGAGGTACGGGCGCAGACTCGTCGCCACTTCTGAGGCTGAGCCGGGCGAGGTGCTGCTCGAGGTGCCCTTCTCCAAGGTCGGTGTGTGTGGTGTGTGTGTGTGTGTGTGTGTGCGTCTGTGCGTCAGAGAGAGAAGGAGAGAGACAGAGACAGAGAGATAGAGAGAGAGAGACAGAGGCAAGTGGAATTCACGACATACAAACTGAGCGCCAGAATGCACCGGCCGCCTGGTGCACCGCCCGCTGCCGCACACACACACGCACACGCACACACACACAGTGTGTGTCACACACACGCACACTGACGCACACACACGCCCCCCCCCACACACAGGTCTTCCGCAGCGACCCGCGCTCCGAGACGCACTGGGCGGCGGGCATGGCGCTGGCGCTGCTGCAGGCGCGGGCACGCTGCCGCTCTGCTGCGGCCGACGACGCCGCACACGCACGCGGTGGCGGCGGCGGCGACGGCGGCGGCGGCGGCGGCGGCGGCGGCACACCCGGGGGCGGTGCAAGCTCTGCTGCTGCTGCTGCTGCTGCAGGCGGTGCGAGCGGCTCCGCTGCAGCTGCCGCCGTCGCCACGGTGGTAGACGGGGAGGCGGGGCGCGTCGACTGGGGGCCCTGGCTCCGATGCCTCCCCCGCGACGTGCTCACGCCGCTTGGGTGGAGCGACCCGGGCGTGGCCGCGCTCGGTGATGCTTCAATAATCTCCGAGGTGGGGTCCAGGGTCTAGGCTCGCTGGTTTCCGCTTGGGTGGTAGACGGGGAGGCGGGGATAAAAAAAATGGGCCCCTGGCTCCGTTGCCCGCACAACGTGTGCTGACGCCTCTCAGGTGGAGCGACCCGGGCGTGGCCGCGATCTGCGATGCTGCGATAATTTCCGAGGTGGGGTTCAAGGGTCTAGGGGTGCGGGTTTCCGCTTGTGTGGAGCGACGCGGGTGTGGCGACGAGGCAGCGCTCCAACGCCCCACCCCACCCCCCACCCGCCCACAGCGATGTTGCTTCCAGGAGGTTAAATTAATTTTCCGGAACCATTTGACTGAAAATCCGGCACTATGGCTCCCAAATTCGGCTCCAAACGCCCAAAACAAACACACTGCCCCCCCCACACACACACACACCATGAGCGTGAGGATGCGATGCGCTGGGTGCGCCACTAGGCGTGGTCACAGCAATTTCGTGTGGGGGAGGATGTGCTGGAGGATGTGGTGTACGGTCCGGCTGCCCCTCAGGCGACGGCCCCTCTACCTCGGCGGTCATGTAGATTGGCCAGCGCCACTTGACCCCCTATCCCCTGGAAGCAGTTAGGACCTATTTTGGAGGCGTCGCACAATGATGATGGATGTTACAGTCAGGGACACCTCTAATAGCTCCTTTTTGATCTGGGGCTACACGTTGGCAGGCAGCCGGCTGGTGGCTACCGCCCCTCACAAGTAATTGTTAGGGCCAGAACTGGACTTGGGTCTAGGCGGTGGTACTACAACTAGAGGAAGTCTTTGCTGGAAAGCCGATGTAACTGAGGATGTGCGGGGTCAGAGGGCAAAACCTGAAAGTGCCTCCAAGGACGCGCCTCCTAGCCAGAGAGCACCAGAAGGGCATTATAACGAGGCCCTTTTCCCCGCTTGCGCTTGGAGGGCGTGCCGAGGGCGGAGGGCTTCGCGGCCTCTAAGAGCAAACCGGGAAAAAGGCCTCGTTTTAATGTCCTTACTAGGCCGTACACTCGGCGGTGGCTCCTTTAAGGCACTTTCAGTGTTTGCCCTCAGACCCCGCACATCCTCCCCCACACGAAATTGCTGTGCGCGGTGTGCTGTGTGGCTCACTGGGAAGGAGCTGAGCGGGGTGCAATTGTGATTGTCATAGCGCCAGAACTGGACTTGGATCGAGGCGGTGGTTCAAGGACTAGGAGATGTATGCACTGGAACGCCGATGCTGCTGTGGCTGTGGCTGTGGCTGTGGCTGTGGCTGTGGCTGTGGCTGTGGCTGTGGCTGTGGCTGTGGCTGTGGCTGTGGCTGTGGCTGAGGCTGTGGCTGTGGCTGTGGCTGTGGCTGTGGCTGTGGCTGTGGCTGTGGCTGTGGCAGCGGCAGTGGCAGTGGCAGTGGCAGTCGCTGTGGCTGTGGCAGTGGCAGTGGCAGTGGCTGCTGCTGCTGCTGCTGCTGTTGCTGTTACTGCTACTGTTACCGTTGCTGTTACTGTTACCGTTACCGTTACCATTACTGCGACCCGCTGGTGGATGCGCTGCTGCTGCTGCTGCTGTTGCTGCTGCTGCTGCTGTCACTGTAACTGTTACCGTTACCGTTACCGTTACTGTTACTGTTACCTTTGCCGTCACTGTTACTGTTACTGCGATCCGCAGGTGGATGCGATGCGCGGCGCCGTGCGCGAGTGCTACGAGGCTTCCGAGGCGCCTGAGCTGGCGGCCCCTGGACAAAGTTGGAACGAGTTTCTGTGGGCGGTGCAGGTGTGGCAGTGTGTGTGCGGGTGTGTGCATGTGTGCGTGTGTGTGTGTGTGTGTGTGTGTGTGCGTGCGCGAGTGTTACGAGGCTTCCAAGGCGCCTGGGCAAGCGGCCCCCGGACACAGTTGGGACGCGTTTCTGTGGGCGGTGCAGGTGCGGCAGTGTGGGTGTGTGCACGTGTGTGTGTGCATGTGTGTGTGTGTGTGTGGTCGATTTTACAGTCCGTCGGACGCCACGTGTGTGTGTGTGTGTGTGTGTGTGTGTTTGCGCGCGTGTGAACCCCGACTATGTGTGTGTGCATGCGCTTTGTGGGCGCGCGTGTCTGTGTGGGTGTGTGGGGGTGGGAGGGGAAGGGCACCGTGCGTGTGTGTGTGTGTGTGTGGGGGAAGGAAAGGGCACGGGGGCGGCGCCGGCACGGGGGCGGCGGCCACCCTTGCGCATGTCCAGTAAGGAGTTAGCACGAAGGGTGCTATGTGTCGAGACCAGCCAGTGGCTTGAAATCTCGATATCTTCCTTTCAAATCCCTCTCTGGTAAGAGGGTAGAGCGGGAACTCACACCCGGCTCTCCTCCGATTGAAGTCCCAGTGGCTAAGCTTTGGTTTCGGTGCGTGGTGGGGGTGGTGGGGGTGGTGCGTGGTGGGGGTGGGGACGGCGGCAACACGGGCTGCCCCACGGCCGCTGCCCGACACCACAGGTGTTCGCGTCGCGCTGCTTCTTCGAGCCCAGCGCTCGGCTGCCAGATGGCGGCTGAGCCCCTACAACCCTTCTAAGCCCTGAACCCTAGCCAACCCTACTGAACCCTAAACGCTGGACCTTAAATCTTACGCAGTTGTTCATGTCGCGCTTCTTGTTCGATCCCACACTCGGCTGCCACATGGCCACTAAACCCTAAGCCCTTCAGTGATGATGGATGTTACAGTCAGGGACACCTCTAAAGGCGTATAAGACCGTGCTCGGCGCCATATGGCCCGAGCACCTTACTGAGATGGCTGGCTGTTGGTGGTAGGGAACCCCAACTCTGTAAAGAGCGTGGGCGCACCCCTAGGTCCCCTACCGCAGCGGCAGCAAACGCTTGTTGAAGTCGGTGAGCGCATGTTGGGAAACGGAAAACGCAAGGCAGGTTCGTCGCCAATTGCCAGAAGAGACATCCCCCCGTGGGGAGAAAGGCCAAGACGTGGCCGAAAAGGATATCCAGCCGGGCCGCAACCTCTAACGTGTTAAGGGGTTTTCTAACTGGGATTTCAACCAGCATTCACAGGATTCTCAACCTGTTACCCTTAACCCGGCTCTGAGCAGAAGCTGACCCCTTGTAGTTGCACCGAGCACGACATTGGACGTGTCGCAGGCCCCCCCCCTGCTGAAGGGGGGAGGCACAGAAGGACTCGGTGAGGGGCACATCCCTAAGCCTAACTACCTAGAAAGGGGCTGGAAAAGGCGGTCAGTAGTGACCAACAGTGTGGGATTTGGTGATAGGTTAGAAAGCAAGCTTGCCCCCCGGTTATAGCGGATAAATATGTTCCTTCTGCATACTCCGTTTTGAGGTCGTCATCTTTGAGGCAGCTTTCACGTGTGAGACCCAGCGTGGGCATTTCTCAGGTGCGCCAGCTGCGGTGCACTGCAAACGGCACAGTCCACCGCAGCTCCTCGGGAACCCACGCTTGGGTCCCCGCCACTATCGTGGCTGCCTCATTGACTCCTAATTCAAAACATCGTTCGCTTCAGGTCAATTATTCCTCCCGATCCTCTACCATCTCCAGGCTTGTGTTACGTATATCAAGGCACGAGACCAGAAAGTTGGCCATGTCACGCCAAAAACAAGGGTAAAGTAGCCCCGGGCTGGGGTTCATAAACGCCCGCATCTTCGCATCCAAGCCTTTATCGTCCCCAGGGACGCTCAGGAAAAGGGTGTGGAACTGTACGCGTGTCTCCGTATACGCTGGACACTCAAAAATCACGTGTGCCTCATCCTCCCGCATGCCACAAAGGCGACAGAGCCTCTGGCTGCGTGGCTCTGCCTGCGCCGTGTGGCGCCCCTTCTCTATCTGCAGTTCATGCAGCCCCATTCTAACGCGTGCGAGTGTCGTGATCTGGGCGGCGCTGTTCAGCCCCGTCCAGAGCATTGGTGCGCCGCCACAGTCGTCCGCCATCCACCGCAAGTAAGTAAGCATCTTGAAGCGGTGTGACCATGAGTCAGGCACTGAGCGGACGACGCTGAGCTGGTTGGCGTCCTCTGGCAGCTCTGGTGTGCTGGTCTCTGATGCCAGCCACCCCGCCGCTGCTGTCTCTAGCAGGCGGGCGATGCCCCCCGCCTCCTGGCCCCACACCAGCGTGTGCCCCACTGTACTGAGGCACTCGCTCAGCTGTGCCACCCAGCTCTCCCGCACGCCACCCGCCGCTAACTCCCAGCTCTCCCGCATTGCCGCCCTCAGCAGATCGCCATCCGGCCGCCGTAGCGCTTTCGCCCAGAAGCGCGCCGCCTGCCGCAGCCAGTTGGTCGACAGCGGTCGCCAGCCCACCTCCGTCGCCAGCAGCGATAGCTGTTGCCCACACCTGCGAATACGGAGGGCCTCGCGCACAGATTGCAAGTGCAGGGCTTCCATGGCGCGCCACTTGCGGCGCGCCGCCTTGGAGGGGCCCCCGTCCCCTCCAGCCACCACCCACTTGTCGGCCGCCCCCGAGAAGATCCCCTGTGCCCCCATGCCCGCCCCGCCATCAACCCTGGGCCCCAGATCTCGCACCCGTAATTAATTACAGGTCGCACCAGTGTGTTGAACAGGTGCGCCTTTACTCCCACGTTGTGGAGGCCCATGGCATCGTATCTGCGCGCTAGGGCGAAGCGTGCACGCTGGCCCGCCCCCTGCCTCTGCTCCAGCCCCGCGCCTATTGCCCGACGGCTCCCCAAAAGCATGCCCAGATATTTAAACTCGTGATTGATGGGCAGGTCCATACCAGCGTACTTCAGGGTCACCCTTCCCCTGGCGCTCGTGACCGGGCAGTACTGGTCGTTAAACACCACCCCCTCAGATTTGCGGACATTGACAGTGAGAGCGTGCGTCCTGCAAAAAACGTGAAGTGCATCTAGCAAGCGCTGGAGCGCCTCCGGCGTCTCTGCCATGAGCACGAGGTCATCTGCATACAAGAGTAACCGTAGGAGCCGCCTGTTTGCTCCTGTCCCTAGGGGGACCCCGACCTCTGGCATCTGTGCGTCAAGCTCCCCTTCTAGTGAGTCGATAAACAGCCCAAACAAAAGCGGCGACATTGGGTCGCCCTGCATGACCCCCTGGCGTGTGGTGAAGCCTGGTCCCACCGTGCCGTCTATGCGCACGCACATGCCAGCCCCATCGTACAGTGATGTCAGGGCTGCTAAAAACGCCCCCCCCACCCCCAGGCTCTTAAGGCACTCCCACATGAGCTGCCGATGCACGCAGTCGTATGCCTTTCTAAAGTCGATGAAGGCAGTATACAGCGGTTTTCGCTCATGGCTGCGCCTCTCAATCATGTGCTGTAGGATGAAGGCATTGTCAGGGGTCCCCCGCCCCTTCCGGAACCCTGCCTGCCCGGCGGCTCTATGGCCGCCCTTCTCAGCAAGGTCGTCTAGTCTGCGGAGTAGCACCAGACTATAGAGCTTAGCAAGCGCCCCACCCACCGTGATGCCCCTATAGTTGTCCCGCTCGTCCAGATTGCCTTTCTTCGGCACCGGCGTGACTGCCCCCATGTGCCATGCTTTGGGATACCCCTCGCGGAAGACCCGATTGAGTAGATGTGTGATCGGTTCAAGCAGCGCGTGTTGCGGCTCGCTCCCCTCCACATCTCCCCCACCCCCTGTGTCCCCCTCCCCAGTCCATGCCCTTTGATAAAATTCCACCGGTACGCCGTCCACGCCCGGCGCTTTGCCCGCCGCCATGCCCAGGAGGGCTGTGCTCACCTCGTCCTCGGTGATCCAAGCGTTGAGTACTCGTGCCCGCTGCTTATTTCCTTCGGAGGCATCCGAAAACGGGTTCCCTCCCTCCTGCAGCTCCCCATGGGCATGCTCGCCCCCAACCAGGCCCTCAAAGTAGGTCGTCCACCCCTCTACATCCCTCAGCCCCCCTCCCTGGCTCCCTGGTTTAACCTTGCGCCAGAATTTCCTGGGGGCGCCATGCATGTGTTTGAGCATAGCGTCGTACTCCTGGGCCTCCCATGCCCGGCGCACGCGTCGCGTGGTCTGCCTATACGCCCTGAACGCTGCTGAGGTCAGCGTCGACTGCGCCCCGTGCGCCCTCTCGGCCTCTCGATACGCCTGCCGTGCCTCCTTGCACTCCTGGGCATACCATGTGTTGTGTGGTCGCACTGATGCGCCCCCCCCCCCTGGTTTTACCAGCACCGCCCCAGCCGCCCCTGACGCGTGCAGCGCCCGCGCTGCCCGCTCAACCGCCCCTTCTAGGAGCGCCTGCTCCTCATCTACCGTGGGGGCCTCCCGCGCCCCCTTGATCTCTGCCGCCACCCCCTGCAGCTCCCGTGCGTAGGCACGCTCCCCCCCCTCAGGCCACCTAAATCTAGTTGGCGTGGTGCATGGCATGGTAGGGTGTGGCGTGGCGACCGCCTCACCGGCCGCCTCGCCCATGGTCAGCACAACTGGGCAGTGGTCAAAGGACCCCTTCCAGCCTGGCAGGGTGGGGATCGTATGCACCCTGAGCGTGGCCCCCTCCCGCGGGGCCCCCGTCTCGCTAAACATGAGTGCCGGCGATGCAACGTGGTAGTCAACAACGCTGTGCGCATTCCTGCCTGTTGCATGGAATGTGTGTGCTCCCCCCTCATCCTCTGGCAAGCGCCCGTTCAGAATCACCATCCCGGTGTCTCGGCACAGTCTAATCATGTCCCTCCCGTGCGCGTTCTGCGGCCCGTGGTCGGCAGACGTCCGCTGTCCTACCCGCCCAGCCCGTGTGATGTCCCAAGCGGTCAGCGCGAGGGCGGGGTCACCCCCCTCGGCGTCGTGCCCCCCCCTGTCGTCCGCTTGGCCGGTGCGGGCGTTGAGGTCCCCCAAAACTAGCACCTCCCCCAGCTCCCTGTACTTGGCTATCCCTTGGGCGAGAGCCAGCATGTGGGCTTCCGCCGACAGGCTCCCGCCCTCCCGCTTCAGGTACGTGGAGGTGGGGGGGGGGAGGTAGACAGCGCACGCGTACACGTCCCTCCCCCCCTTGAGCCTAATCCTGAACCAAAGCATCCCCAGCGCTGGGGTGTCTTCCACCACCTTGACGTGGCTCGCGATCGTGGAGCGCACATGAAGCGCCACCCCCCCGTGTTTAGCGGTGTATGGGCGTCGGCTGCATGCTAGGCACTTGAACCCCCTAATAGCCCCGGGGGCCTCGCCGGTATGCCCAGTTTCAGTGAATGCGATGATGTCCGTTGTGGCCCAGAGCCAGTTACTGACGTCGGCGCTCTGGTCTATGTGATAGTGTTGCCCTTTAACGTTCCACGTCATTACGCGTAACCCGATGCCGGGGCGTGGCCCGGCCGGCTGGGCCCGGCCCCGCCGTGCCCGGCCATCCCGGTGTGCTCCGCGTCGTGCATGGGGCCCATTGCCGCCACCGGGGGCGCCCCCAGCGCCCCCAGTGGCCCTGCCCCCCCCTCGCCGACCCCATGCCCTGCTGCTGTTCCATTCCAGCATGCTGCTGCCCTACGCCAATGGGGTCCCATGCCGGCGGCCCAGTCATCACCTGATGCGGCGGCCCCGCCGCCAGTGGTGTCCCCCCCCCGCCCGTCCCCGCATGCTGGCCCCCCCCAGCCTGCTGGTGCTGCCACATGCCCATGTGTTGCGGCCCCCATGTTTGTGCCCCCGCCTGCTGATGTTGCTGCTGCAGCTGCTGCTGCATCCCCATTGCCATCTGGTGCTGCGTCTGCTGCTGCGCCTGCCCCATGCCCTCATGTGCCAGTGCTTGTGCCTGTGCCAGTGCCTGTGCCTGCTGTGCCTGTGCCTGTGCCTGTGCCTGTGCCTGTGCCTGTGCCTGTGCCTGTGCCTGTGCCTGTGCCTGTGCCTGTGCCTGTGCCTGTGCCGCCTGTGCCTGTGCTTGCGCGCCATTGCCCATGTGCTGCTGCCTTGCGTTTGTGTGCTGCGGCACGCGCAATGCCTGCAGCCCTGCAGCCTGTTGCTCAGTAACCATGTTGCTCAGTAACCATCTTCAACCCTCAACCCTAACTAAGCCCTTAAGCGTTAAGTTTTCAACATACCGCTAACCAAAGCCCTGAACCCCAAACCTCAAACCCAAACGCAGGTGTTCACGTCGCGCTGCTTCTTCGAGCCCACACTCGGCTGCCACATGGCGGTACGTACGTGGGGGGTGTCCTTGGGGGGGGGCACTCTCTCTCTTAATGTCAAAGCCGCACACACACACACACACACACACACAAGCATGCACACACACGCACACACACCTCTTTTTATCTGCTCCACCCCTAAGTCCACCCCAAGGTTGACGTTGACCGAGCCGGGTGTCTCCGTAGATGAGCATCGGTGTGTGTTTTTCTGTCCGCCACTGGCCACAGGCACCCCTGTACACGCGCACTACAACACACACACATACACACACACACACACACACACACACACTGCCCACCAACACTGCTTCGCCCACAGGATGTGATGTCCTTTTCATTGTTGTTCTGACACAATTCGACCGGCAATCCGGCCCCTTGGCTCCCAAATCCGGCTCCACGCGCCGAAAACAAAAACACTGCTTCGCCTACAGGTGCCCGGCGTCGACATGGCCAACCACGCGTTTGAGCCGAGCGCGGCGGTGCGCATCGTGCACAGTGAGAACCAGTGCCAGGTTTGTGGGGGGCGCGTGTGTGTGTGTGTGTGTGTGTGTGCGTGTGTGTCAGCGTTTGAGCCGAGCGCGGCGGTGCGCATCGTGCACAGCGGGAACCAGTGACAGGTGTGTGTGTGTGTGTGTGTGTCAGCGTTTGAGCCGAGCGCGGTGGTGCTCATCGTGCACAGTGGGAACCAGTGTCAGGTGTGTGTGTGTGTGAGTGTCAGCGATTGAGCCGAGCGCGGCGGTGCGCATCGTGCATAGCGGGAACCAGTGCCAGTTGTGTATGTGTGTGTGTGTGTGCGTGCGTGCGTGCGTGTGTGTGTGTGTGTGTGCGTGTGTGTGTGTGTGTGTGTGTGTGTGTGTGTGTGTTTGTTTGTGTGTGTCATGCACAACAGTAACCAATGCCAGGTGTGGGCGTGGCCGAGGGGATGCTGGGCAGACCTAGAAGCATGCTCCCCCCTTCCCCCCCCCCACACACACATCTCTATCTATCTCGCTCACACACACACACACACACACACACCTCATGAATACTCGTGCGCCGTGCCATCTGCATGCCCCCTTCTCTTCAAGGGCTGCGGTCGAGGAGGGCTAGGGGCACACACGCACACGCTGACACACACCCACACACACCCTACACCCACATCACACACATGCACACACACACACACACAAACCTGGCACTGGTTCCCGCTTTGCACGATTCGTACACACACACACACACACACTTCTCTCCCTCTCTCTCACACACACACACACACACACCTCATGAATGCCTTTCTCCCCCGTCATCCAGGGCCGCGCCGCAGTGGAGGAGGTCTGCGAGCCGCCGCCGCCTGCACCGTCCGTGTTCCAGCTCATCGCCGGGCCAGACGGGCTGAGTGCAGGTAGGCAACATAAACCTGTCCCATACCTAGGTACACACCTGGGGTACACAGGGGGCACACACAGGTCTGGGGTACTTTCGTACCTTCCCCCATACCTAGGTACACACTTGTACGTCTTTAGAGGTGGTCCCTGACTGCAACATCCATCAGCATCAGACATACCGATGGTGTTTGGGCTTGAGGCGTGTGCTGCGTGTTCGAGTTCATGTGCACACACACCGCATGCACGCGCAGGTGCACGTGCACCGAAACGCACCCACGCACTTGCGCACACACGCACGCACACACAAACATATGCACACGCACGCACACGCACACGCTCATGCACACGCATACGCACACGCATACGCACACGCACACGCACACGCACACGCACACGCACACGCACACGCACACGCACACGCACACGCACACGCACACGCACACGCACACGCACACGCACACGCAAACGCACACGCACACGCAAACGCACACGCACACGCACACGCACACGCACACGCACACGCACACGCACACGCACACGCACACGCACACGCACACGCACACGCACACGCACACGCACACTCAGACGCACACGCACACGCACACGCACACGCACACGCACACGCACACGCACACGCACACGCACACGCACACGCACACGCACACGCACATGCACACGCACACGCACACGCACACGCACACGCTCATGCACACGCACACGTGCACGCACACGCACACGCACACGCACACGCACACGCACACGCACACGCACACGCACACGCACACGCATACGCACACGCACACGCTCATGCACACGCACACGTACACGCACACGCACACACGCACACACTCGCACACACACCGGCGACGAGGTCACGATCTCCTACGGGCGCTGGCCGGCCGAGGCTTTCCTGCCACTCTTTGGTTTCGTGCCAGAGCGCAGGCACACACACACGCACACACACATACACACACGCACACACACGCATACACACACACGCACACGCACACACACGCACACGCACACACACACACACACTCACACACACACAGGCGACGAGGTCACAATCTCCTACGGGCGCTGGCCGGCCGAGGCGTTCCTCCTGCTCTTTGGTTTTGTGCCAGAAGGCAACCCTGCCGATGATACGCTTGTGCTGTTCCCCTCTGTGTGGGACCTTGCTGAGGCGTGCGTGCGTATGGGGCGGCGCGGGGCGGGCGGCGGCAGCAGTGGTGCTAGGTGAGGGGCTGTGGGAGGAGGGGAAGAGGGGAGGAGGGGGGGAGGGGCGAGGGAGGAGGGAGGAGGCGTGCGTGCGCATAGGGCGCCGCGGGGCGGGCGGCGGCAGCGGCGGTGCTAGGTGAGGGGCTGACGGAGGAATTGGTAGCCAGCCTTGTTAGGCCGCTCCCTCAATCCCACGCTCTGAGGGTGCATACGATAAACTGTAAGTTGTAATGGCTGAGAGTGGAGGGGAGGAGGGGAGGAGGGGAGGAGGGGAGGGGGAGGAGGGAGAGAGGAGGAGGGGGAGGAGGGAGGGGAGGAGGGGGAGGAGGGAGGAGGGGAGGGGAGGAGGGAGGAGGAGGAGGGAGGAGGGAGGGAGGGAGGGAGGAGGGGAGGAGGGAGGAGAGGAGGAGGAGGGGGAGGAGGGGAGGAGGGAGGAGGAGGAGGAGGGGAGGAGGGGAGGCGGAGGGAGGAGGGGAGGAGGGGAGGAGGGCGAGGTGGGGAGGAGGAGGGGAGGAGGGGAGGAGGGGAGGAGAGGAGGGGAGGAGGGGAGGACGGGAGGAGGGCAGGAGGGCAGGAGGGGAGGAGGGGAGGAGACATGAGGTAACCCTCTCCAGCAACTCGCATGGGCGGCAAGCACACATACACACGCGCACACACACATGCAGACACACACACACACGCACACACACACACTCACTCACACCTTCCATTCCTGACCCACAGCAGCGCCGAGCAGGGGGGCATATCGCCGAGACGCCAACCACACACACACACACACACACACACCTTCCATTCCTGCCCCACAGCAGCGCCGAGCTGCAGGAGGATAGCGATGAGGTGACACACACACACACACTTTCCGTGCCTGCCCTACAGCAGCGCCAAGCAGGGGGGGGGTAGCGACGAGGGCCCACACACACGCACACACACACACACCTTCCATTCCTGCCCCACAGCAGCGCCGAGCAGGGGGGGTCGCTGAGGTGCCACACACACACACACACACACACGCACACACACACACACACACACACATATATATATATACACACACACCTTCCATTCCTGCTTCACAGCAGCGCCGAGCAGGGGGGGGGGGAAGCGATGAGACATCAGGCAAACACGCACAAACTCAGACACACACACACACCTTCCATGCCTGCCCCACAGCAGCGCCGTGCTGCAGGAGGACAGCGACGAGGCGCCACACAAACACACACACTCTCACACACACGCACACCTTCCATTCCTGCCCCACAGCATCGCCGAGCTGCAGGAGGATAGCGATGAGGTGACACACACACACACACACACACACGCACCTTCCGTGTCTGCCCCACAGCAGCGCCGAGCAGGAGGGGGGGGGGGTAGCGACGAGCCCCCCCCCCCCCCCGCACACACACACGCGCATGCACACACATGAACACACACACACACAGCGCACATGGCAGCGCCGAGCAGGGGGGGGGGAGCGATGAGGCGCCACACACACACACACCTTCCATTCCTGCCCTACAGCAGCGCCGAGCAGCACGAGGACAGCGACGAGGCGTCCTTGGTGGAGGAGGCGGTGTGCGCTCTGATGGAGGCGAGCCCGGAGCTACAAGACGCATGCGCGTCGGGGGAGTGGGACCGGCTGTTGGTATCGAGCGACGGGTGCGTGGGTTCGGGGTTGGGGGCTTGGGGTTGCTGGTGGGGGGACGCGTGAACACATGCACGCGCATGCACACGCACATGCGCACGCACATGCACACGCACGCACATGCGCACGCATACACGCACACACATGCACGCATGCACGTATGCACACGTGAACGTACGCACACGCGCACGCACATGCACACACGTGCACACGCACGCTCGCACTGGCCACCGGGGTCATCATGCGGGGCCTGGTGGTGTGCGCATCGACAACCAAACCCTGACGGTGGATCATTTGCAGGTGTGACGCGCGGCTCGCGGGCGCACTCGCATTGGTGGAGCGGGCGCGCGCTGCGTTGGCGGCAGGGGCGGCGCGGGCGGAGGGAGAGGGAGAGAAGGATGAGGCGGGAGAGGACACGGCTCACGCTGCGCTGGCAGCGGGGGCGGCGGTGGGGGCGGGAGAGGAGGGAGAGAACAGCGCGCGCGCTGCCTTGACGGCGGGGGCGGCAGCCGAGCACGGGGCGGCCCAGGCGGACGCTGTCGCGCAGCGCAGCGCCGCAGGAGCGGGGCAGCAGGCTGCTGCCTGCGTAGCAGCAGCGGCAGCGGCGGCCGGACGCCTCGAGGGGGGAGGGGTAGGAGAGGAGGGGAGGGAAGGGCTGGTGGAGATGCTGGTGGAGAGCTGGTGGAGGGGGCGCATGGCGGAAGAGGAGGAGGAGGCGAGGGCGTTGGCGGCTGGGGAGGAGGGAGGGGGAGGGGGGGGAGACCTACAGGGGGGCGCGCCGGTGGTCGAGAGAACGCGCACACACGCGGCGGCAGAGGAGGAGGAGGGGGGGCTGGTGGGGCTGACGGACAGGCTGGATGTGGTGGAGAGGGCGCTCACTGCGCTTGCGGCGGCGGAGAGGGCGCGAGCTGTCGAGAGGGCGCGCGCGGTGCTGGCGGTGGTGGAGGGGGCGCGCGCTGCGTGGGCGGCGGGGGGTGGGGAGGAGGGAAGGACGGGGGTGCTGGTGGCAGGGGCGAGCGCACGCTCGGCGGTGGAGGAAGATGAAGGCCGCCCGCCCGCGCGCGGCAGCGGCGACGGCAGCAGCGGCGGTCGGAAGGAACAGGACATAGTCGGCGGGCCCGGACGCCTCGGGGCAGCAAAGGCAGGGATGGCGGGCGACACGGGTGGAGCTGAGGGCCCCAGCGTGGCAGGAGAGACGGAGCTCGAGGCGCTGGTGCTGGGCGAGTGCCGGCGCCAGCTGCGCCGCTTGGTGCGGGCGGGCGAGGCGGCGGGCGGGGCGCGGTTGGGGGGGGAGGAGGCCAGCGTGGGGAGGGCGTTCAGGGAAGGCCGGGTGAGAGTGCTCGAGGCGCTGCTTGCACGGCGGCTGTGACTTGCCTGCCCTGGCTTGCCCTTGCCTGTCACATCTGTGGCAGCGGCGGGAGGCGACCTCGGACGGTTTGGCTATGAAGCTGCTTAGCCTGTGATGATGATGGATGTTACAGACAGGGACACCTCAAGTGTTACTTACACTTTCAAGACCGTGCTCGGCGCGTAGAGCGCGCGCACCTATCTGGGACGGCTGGCTCCTGGTGGTAGGGCACCCAAACTCTGCAAAGAGCGTGGGCGCACCCCTCCAGGGCGACTACCGCAGCAGCAGCAAATGCTTGTTGAAGCACGTGTGCTCATATGGAGAAGGAGCGAGAGGCAGGTGACGCCTCGCCAACCGCCAAGAAACAGATCCCCTGTCCCCGATCGGTTTTTATGCAATAAAATACCGCATAGGGATTATCTGTGCCACTTAGGGCGGAGCTAGCTAGAAGCAGGAGGTGTCGTCCCCTTTCTCATGTTGCCATCATCTTAGTCGTCGCGAGTGCAGACATGCTGCAACAAATCGTCGCTACGCAGCGCCCTTTGCTGCACGTGCAGCGGGGCAGTGTGCGCGAAGTGGCCTTTCACATGGCCGGTCCCTCCGTTCGCCATCGCCGCCCCGATCTCCGGCGCACAGCCATAGCCACGAGTCTTCGCTAGCATTAGCCCTCGGCGCACAAGCTGCCGTGCAGTGTGCGCGACATGCGACGTGTTGTAGGACAGCCATGCATGCATAGCCGTTCAGTAGTTGCGGTCCCTCAGTTCGCCATCGTCGCCCCGATCTCCGACGCTTAGCCATAGCAACGAGTCTTCACTGCCTAGGCTCCTCGGCGCACAAGCTGCCGTGCAGTGTGCGCGACATGCGACGTGTTGTCGGACAGCCATGCATGGCTATCGTAGTAGGCTCCTCTTGCATGCAGCCGCCTCCCTCTACCATTAGCGACTTATAATCACTATTTCGCGGGTTGTGAGTTCGACTCCCACCCCGCTTTGCTCATTTTTGCGACTAAGCGTGCAAGCATGCAAGAACCACGCTGCCTGCGCGCAGCGGCTAACAGTTACCGGGAACCAGGCAGACAGTTAGCAGGCAGGCGCTGCAGCTAGGCAGCCTGCGCGTGCATGCGGCAGGCAGCGTGCTGCAGGTAGGCAGCGTGTGTGTGTGTATGTGTGCTCGTGTGCGGCTAGCATGCTGCAGCTATGCAGCGTGTTGCAGCTAGGAAGCTTGATTGCTTTAGCTGTTAGCAATCAGCGTGTGCTGCAGTTGGGGGGCGGCAGCTAGGCGGTGTGTGTGCGTGCGTGCGTGCGCCATGCAGTTAACTGGCAGCTACCAGACCAGGCAGCAGGCAGAAGCCAAACAAACCGATCGGGACGCGACGCAGGAGCCCTTACATTTGGGGAGAGTGGCCAAGACGGTGGCCTGAGAGGGTGAAAAGCCGGGCCGCAGCCCCTCATGTTTCCGGATTTCTAACTCGAATCCTTACCAACTGACTGAAACCAGGTTCTAACCAGGTTCTAATTGAAACCAGCTTGCACAGCACAGGATCCTCAACATGTGACCCTTTGCCCGGCTGTGGGCATACGCTGACCCCTGGTTGTTGCACCGAATACGACATGGTACGTGTCGCAGGCCCCCCCCCCTCCCCTGTTGCGGGGGGAGGCACAAGAGCCTCGGTCCTTGCGGGCGGTGGCAGGCCGGTGAGCTTGGAGGAAGAGGAAGCGACGGCGATGGCAGTAGCGCGGTGTGCTTCCCTCGCCAAGGACGGCGTCAGCCTGCCTGCCTACCTGGCGCAGTCTGCTGTGCAATGGCTACACTGCGCTGACCGGGAGAGGCCGGCTGGCGGCGGCGTCGCGTCCGCGTCGTTCCTCAACGCCAAGCCTGCCGTCGGGGGCATTGGTGTGGAGCCGCGCGGGGGCGGCGCGCTGCGTGTGCTCTTCACTGTAGCGGCGTCGTGGCCGACACCGTCGTCCGCTGGCGCCACGCGCTGCGCGACCGACAATACTAGACCGTTGACGGCCGTCTTCGCCGTCCTTATTGACTGCGAGGAGGCGCAAAACCAGGCCCGCTTTCCTCGCCGCCAAGGCTGCGGGCAAGCGGGGCGCATCGCGGCCGCAATCGATCGCAGTGCACGCCGCTGCCCTGCTGCCCGTCATCCATGACACAGGTGCCTGGGGCAGCAGCAGAGGAGACGGGTTGTGGCCTCGCCTCTCAGCAATCGTCGTCGCGGGCGCGTCTCTCTGCTGGGCCCTCCAAACACTCACATGTCACGTCTGGCTCCCGCGGGTGGTGTTCAAGGGGCACGTCGAGCGCTTCAAGCGCCTCCTCTTCTTCTCCACCCACCTAGCCGTGACCGCCGTGGACGCGGTGCTGGCGCTGTCGCTGGGCGGGGAGCAGCAGGTCTAGGCACCCACCCACCGCGGTGGCCACGGCCGTGCCCCATCTCGTGCGCTCACATCAGCACCGCAAATCACAAGCGCAGCCGCGGCCAGGGCTTGGATCCCCGAGCTGGTTTGATTTACAATCGACCGCCATTCATTGATGGAAACCTGACCTGGAAGCTCAGCCCTTCAGGCTGAGCTCCTGCGACATGTGCGCGTGCGTGCACGCACGACAGCTGGAGCGAGTCAAGGCTCTTGTTTTCCGCCCCATGTGGCCACGTATCCAGTTGTTCAGCTGTGCACAACCTTGAGGCCAGCAACGGCGCAAGTGACCACAGAGCAACAGCGACAGGCCACTCCACGCCACCTGGCCTGGCATGTTGGCTGTTAGAAGCTGCGAGCCGAGCCGTTCATAACCGAGGGGCCGGCCTTTTCCGACTGGTTCTAAGACTCGTACCCTTCCTTCCTGCTATACTAGGCGTGCGCACCCTTCCTTTTCTCGTATAGTAGGGGGGCGTACCCTGGTTTTTCCCCTATAGTAGGGGTGTGTGGTAAGAAAAACGCGACGCGCCGCGTTTGCGTTTAGTAACGGAAACTGGTCGCCAGCTTCTTCTCCACACCCGCGGCCTCCTGGGTGGGACACGCCGTCCCTAACCCATTCCCTGCGCTCAACAGCAGGTCAGTCTCCCGAACGTCACGCGAGGTGGGTGGGCTTGCTTGCACGCGCTGGCACGCACGCACGCACGCACTCGCACACGCTTGCAGCCCTAGCCGTGGCAGCCATGGCAGCGCACATCTCGTCCGCGATACAGCTGTCGTTGCAGCCCGCCCTGCGCCAGCTAGCAACGCACCACCTGTGTACACAACATTCAAACGTGCAAACACACGGTCGCAGGCCCATGGCTCAGCCAAGCAGGCCAAGCAGGCACTCCTTGTCCTGCCAAGCAGGCTGCATGCACGGCCAACCCTCCAGTCAACCCTCCGCCCCGCCCCGCCCTCCCCCCTCCCACCCGCAGGGCAGCAGCTCCCCCGCGCGACCGACTCGCACCATAGTGACACGGAGCCTCGCGCTCCTGTTGGCGGCGGCCCTCGTGGCCGGCGCCAGCGCCCAGATATCCACCGGCATCCTGAACTGGTGTGCAATGGAGGAAAACGGCGCGAACATGCCGGCCACCACCAACAGCCCACCGGTCCCTCGCCCCGCTCCATCTACGGCACCTTCACCGGCTCGCCGTCGCGCGATAACGCGGCGTGCCACAACGCCGGCTCTGACAGCAACTGCCAGCAGATGTACTTTTCCAACGGCACTGTCTACCCCAACAACAATGGTGTTTGCGGCGCTTCCAGGGTGTACACGGCCTACGATATCAACCCCACTGGGTGCTTGGTAAGTCGAGCGTGCCGTTATATGTGCCGCCTCGCGCCGTGCCTGCTCTCGCCTCGCCATCTGTGCACGCCACTGTCAATCGACCCCGTGCGCTGAGCGCTCACCGAGCGTGCGCATAACTCGGCACCCCTCCCGAACTCCTTTCCCCAAACAATGACACGCCCCATGCCCCTGCCTCTCGCCCTCCCTCCCCCCGCTCCCGCAGACTGCCGACAACTGGGGTACCGACCCGAGCCAGTGCCTGTACCCGGGCTTTGGCCGCGACCCGCTGTTCATCACGGCACCGCGACCGGCGTCATCGCGCCCACCAACTACCCCATCACGTACGACGCCAAGTCCACGTGCAACCTGGCCATCATGGCGCAGAACCTGTACAATACTGCCAACCCCTCGATGATTTACGCCAAGTTGTTTGCGTTCAAGGACTACTCTGACAACCTGTACACGGTCTCCATCAACGCCTCTGGCTTCATGGCCGTGTCTGTGTCCGACGGCCAGCTCCTGCTGCCCAACTCCGCGCTGGCAAGCAACCCCTTCCCCACTGGCCTGGTGTTCGTGGGATCGACCTTCCCCAACGGCCACAGCATTCTGCAGTACGCGCAGTACACTACGTCCCAGACGCTCTCCTCGAGCGTGGGCCAGTACTCGTGCTTCGCCATGATGATCCCCCTGAGCCAGGCGTGCCCCTCTGCGACCTCGACCTTTGTGCGCGGTGTCGGCGGGGGCGGGTCGTACTGCGCGTCGCGCACCACTGGCGCGGCTGTTGCCACCGTCGACCTGTCGTCCACTGTCAACCTGTTCTTCAGCGCGCAGTTCAACGTGTCCAAGTACACCACCACCGCCACCAGCTGCGGTGCCGCCCCCACGAACTTTGTCAACATCGGCATGGGCAACACGATCCTGGATCTGTACGGAGCCATCCCCAACACCCAGTCCCTGAGCCGCAACTGCGCTGCCTTCACCACACGCCCCCAGTCCCCGCCCATGCCGCCGTCGCCCCCTCCCCCGCCCTCCCCCTCCCCACCCCGGCCCGAACCCGCCCCCGCCCCGTCCCCCCCTTCCCCCCGCCCCCCTCTCCCTCACCCCCGACGACCAGCATCTACACCATCATTTTTCTCAACCAGTCCAGCCGCGCGTACGACCAGCACGTGGACTGCAGCTACCTGTGGGGCACTGACCCCCAGCACCAGCAGCAAGACGTACCAGCTCCTGGGCCTGTACAACTCGGGTGCCTACTCGTACACCTGCCAGACGCAGACCGTGACCACGTCGACCGGTGCCATCCAGTGGTCTGGGCTGTGGATGAAGGTCTACTTCCTGGACGCTGCATTCAATGGCCTCTTCTAGAACAACCTGGTGACCAACCAGGGCAACATCTGGGCCAAGCTCGGCGCCATTGCCTACCCAGTGGGCCTCTCCGGCGCGCCCGGCGTCCCCCCCCCCTGCGGCTTCTTCGGCATGGCGCACTCCCTCGCCTCGGGCATGGTGACCTTCTACTCGTGCTCTGCCAACAACGTGTACAACAACAATGCCACCAACCCGCTGTACTTTGTGCCCCCCCAGGGCGCGTCCCCGGCCGCGTTCGACCTCCCCAACGGCATCAACCTGGACCCGAGCGTACCCCAGGTCCAGTGCAGCATCACTACCGTGCCCAACGCGGCGTGCTCGCTGCCCCCGTCCCCTCCCCCCGCCCCCACCCCCCGCCGCGCCCCCTCCCCTCCTCTCCCTCTCCCCCTCGCCCCCGTCCCCGGCCCCCCGCCCCTCCTGGCCCCCTGCCCCCCCCTTCCCCCCTCCCCCTCCCCCGTCGCCGTCCCCCCCCCCGGCGTGCACCATCTTGGTGGAGGCCCGCCGCGTCTTCACCGCCGCCACCAACCCCTTCGGCCTGGCCAGCACCGGCCTGCCCCCTCCCCTGAACAACGCCGCCGCCCAGTTCACCAACCTCTTCAACCAGCTCTACTCTGCGGGCGTGGCCGCCGAGTATCCCACCTCCCCGCTGTTCAACTTTGTTGGAACCCTGGAGACGCCCAGCAACAAGACCGACTACCCGCTCATTGCCGGCACGATAACCGGCCCGCCCCAGTGGCCCGTCTTCCTCGCCAACTTTGCCGAGCCGTCGCGCATGAACATCTTCGCGGGCCAGTTTGGCCTCACGTGCTCCGACCTCGTGTGGGCCAACATCTCTGGCTGCCCCGGCCTCGCGGACGCCAACGTCGCGTTCACCGGCTACCCCAGCCCCCCGGGCATCCCCACCGGCACCGGCTTCCCCAACGCCACCATGGTCTACTACAACAAGGGCATCCCTGCGTGCACCGTGTCCCCCCTTCCCCCCCCCTCCCCCTCCCCGGCGTCCCCCGCCCCTCCCCCGAGGCCCCGCCCCCCCCAGGCCCAACCCCCCGCTCCCGTTGCCCCTCCCCCCCCTCCCCCATCGCCGTCCCCCGCCCCCCCCCCCCTGCCGGCTCCGTGTCCATGATCGCCCAGTCTGCCGCGACCAGCTGCACCGCCGATGGCGCCGGCCTCATGGCCGCGATCAGCATCTCGGTCTCCACCCAGGGCATCGCCAGCCCCAGCGGCATGGTGTGCACCAACGTGGCCGGCGGCCTCGTCGTCCAGATCTCCTTCACGCTGCAGACCGACTCGGTAGCGTTCTACAACTCGGTCACATCCTCCCCCCGGCATGACCTTCTTCATCTTCAACGCCCGCGCCACGAACGACCTGCCCTGCAACGTCGTCATCGGAGTCGTCGACTCGACCCAGCGCACCGCACAGTTCAGCTGCACGCCCATCGCGGGCCAGATCGCCACCGTCCTCCCCATCCTGTGCTGCACCGCCTCCCTCTCTCCCTCGCCCACACCCACCCCGGTGCCCGTCGCGCCCACCCCGGTGCCCGTCGCGCCAACCTCCGTGCCCATCGCGCCGACCCCCGTGCCCGTCGCCACCCCCACCCCGGAGCCCGTCACCGCGCCCACTCCGGTCCCCGTGGCGGCAACCTACCCCTCCTTCCCCACCTACACGCTGTGGCTGTCCTCCCCGTCGACCCCCCCAACATGAACGTCGACGTCGACAACGTCGTGGCTGCCCTGTGCCCGGCGATGAACAAGACCATCGCCCTCGTGCTGTCCTCGTACGGCCTCGACTACTCCAAGGTCATGAAGTCAACGCAGCTCAACGGCTGCGCCGTCGTGACGCCCCTGCCTAAACCCACCGGATTCGTACGCGTCGCGTACAAGTTCTACTTCAACCTGTTCTCTGCCGACTGGTCCAAGGTGTCTGCCGCCCTCAACTCCCTGGGCGCCATCCGCGAGGCACACGTCATGTGCGACTCGACCGTGTACTTCCAGACGTACACCAGCCCCGCCATCAACACGCGCACGCCCATCGACGCCACCACCAACCCGACGTGGCTGTCACAGGCTGCGTCCAAGACCGTGTGCTACAGCGATGTGAAGGCGCCCCTGCACTGAGCAGCCCCCTTCCACCCCGCTCTCCCCCCTTGCTTGTTACACAACCACATGTGCGTGTGACTAGAAGACGAAACCTTGAAGTCAATGATGATAGTTGATAGATAGATTATGGCATCGTTGCATGATGATGATGACATTACAGTCTGTGTGACACATGCATAGACCATGCTGTGTGCGCCGGCCCAGGTCTGGGGTTCGTCAGGAGGCTTGGCTGACACACCCTCCCCCTCCAGCACACCCTCTATGGTTGGCCGGGGGGAGTGGGTTGTCGCTTTGTTCTCCTGACTAGCGGCCTGGTGGTACCCGACCCATGCCACCCGTGATATAGACGTTGTGGAGTGGCAGCCCGATTCAAAACCCAATTGGTTTTTATTGACCCTCTTCACATCTCCCCCCCCCCCCCTTCTCTTTTTCCTTTTAATCGAGCCATCGTTTGAAACGACGTCGGAGCCCGAGTGGCCACTGAGTGCCGCATCGTGTCTCACTTTGCAGCTGTCGGGCTGCACGCGTCTCACTTTGCAGCTGTCGGGCTGCACATGGGCCTGCTTGCTTGGGGCCTGCTCTGTTGGGCTCTGCACATGGGCCTGCTTGCTTGGGGCCTGCTATACCCATGTGGATGTGGCTTGTCCATTTCCTGCTGGAAAATGCCTCTGAATGCCGCGCGAAACCCATGCTTGTCGCTGCCCGCTGAGGCGGCTGTTGCCTGGGCACCCGGACCTGGTTGCTCAAACTCGCGTCTGCCTCCCTCGCCCAGCCCTCGCCGGGCGCTCTCTTCCTGCACACCCACTCTCACCTCCTCAATGGCCTGCAAGTCGCCTGGACTC
Organism: Chlamydomonas sp. UWO 241; assembly: GCA_016618255.1. Classification (NCBI taxonomy): domain Eukaryota; kingdom Viridiplantae; phylum Chlorophyta; class Chlorophyceae; order Chlamydomonadales; family Chlamydomonadaceae; genus Chlamydomonas; species Chlamydomonas priscui. The sequence continues at coordinate 13,621 of VFSX01000277.1, read as the reverse complement.
GCCTTGGCTCGCCTCTCACGGCGTGTTGTTACAGTTGTTACAAGTACGCGCCCGGAGGATCCCGGGGCGTGAGTAAAGGCCTAGACTACACGTCTAGGGGAGCTCTACTAGAGCCCGCAGGGCCACGCAGCGCGCCAGCCTACGAATTCTCTGCGTGTATCAGTCATCTCAACCCTCAACCCCCCTAGCTCCCACCATGCCACACACCCACCCTCTGGCTCTCTGCCTGATGTTCTTGCCCCATGCACGTGCCCAGCTGCAGCATGAGACCATCAAGCAGGCCCATGTGCAGAGCCCAACACACGTGTGACTGGCCATGGCCTGCATGCCAGCCCTCCTGCACACAGACTCTGACTCTGCCCGGTGCAGTGCGTCAAGGATGAGTGGGTCAAGGGTGGGCATGCAAGTCTCCGCACCGGTATCGTACGCAGCGACACTCGCATCGACATGCACTGCACAGATCCGTGACAGGCCGAGGCGTGGCGCGTTAGCTGCGTCGGGCTTGCGCTTCAGATTCGCGGCGGCGCTGTCAAGCTGACTGAATATGGGTGGGCGAGCGTTTTCAAACGGGTGGGCATCCACCGCGCTGTTTGTATACAGGTGGGCCTCCACAGACGTCCCCCCATATTCAAGCACCCGTCCATATTCATACGCTCATGCGCCGCGCCGCGCGTGCACGGTGGCACGAAGCAGTCAACCGTGCCACCAGAGGGGCCCGGGCATGCAGCGCCCTGGGCACACGGTTGCACGGTACGTACGTATTTCGGGTCTGGAGCGTACGTACGTACGTATTTTTTTGAAACACGTACGTACGCTGGCCGTACGCGTGCGAAAATCGGGACGCCGCAGCACTTTACGCCTTTTACTTGAAACACAAAAACGGCCATAACTCATGCTCCTGTGCTGGGATCGCAACCTTTAAACATGCATTGGAAAGCTGATAGTAAGGGAATAGTGAGGGCTACCCGGTAAGCTCTAGTAGGGGGCGATCTGGAGGGCAGGGAGTTGCTGCCGTTCTTTGTTTGTGGTGTGGTGCGAGCGCGTGCGCGCGTGGTGTGCTGCATGACCCCCGCAGGCACGCCCCCATACTGCAGAGCACTGCTGCATACTGAGGTCATATGGATAGACTGTGCTACAAGCTTTCAAATGCAAGTCGAATGGTTCGACTCCAGGCAGAGGGCAGGGAGTTTCGTCCGTTGTTGTCTGCGGCGTTGCAAGCGCGCGCGTGGTGCTGCAGCAGAACCCAAGGCCCACCCCCCTACTGCAGTTCACTGCTAAAAACGAGCAGTGATCTGCAAAGCTCCTGTTGCAGGCTATCTAATGCAAGTGAACTGGTTTCAATCCAAGCACAGGAGCGTGAGTTAGGGCCGTTTTTGTGTTTCAAGTAAGAGGCGTGTAGTGCTGCGTACAGGGCGTCCGTATATACGCTCCCTCACGTACGTACGTACGTGCGTACGAAAAATACGTACGGACGCGTACTCACGTACCGTGCAACCCTGCCTGGGCATGCAGCGCCCTGGGCATGCAGCGCCGCCGCATCATACTCTCGCGTGTCGCAGCAGCACGTGTGCATTGTGTACGATGCACGCGCGTCTATGCTGCCGAGCGCTGAGGAGCCTTTGCAAGTGCTGTGTATTGGTCCTTGCCGCGCGGAGGAGCTCATCGCCCAATTATTTGTGTTACAATGCGCCCCTCCCCTCAACCCGGGCATGCAGCCTGCTACTCACAATGCGCAACCTCCTACGGCTGTTCTGGCTCAGGTCTGTCATCAAGGCTGATTCAGAGGAAAGGCACGCAGCTGGATGGCCACGACATGCCTGGTTCCTGCTTCAGCGTATCCATGCCCGTCGTCCTCTGTCCAGTGCGGCGTGGCAGCTTACGCCTTGCGTCCCCCCCCGCTCGTCTGCCAGCGACACGGGTGGCTCGCTGATGAGCTCATTCGGGAAGTTGCGCTTGGCGCCTGGAACACGCAGCTGCACAACCTCGTAGTCGTATGCCTTTGCTGCACCCTCCTTGGACGCATAGCACCCGATGTGACGGCCTTTCAGGGTGGCCCGCCATGCGGACGAGGCCTTGTGCCAGCTGACACCGGTGAAGTCTGACGTCTTGCGCTCCTGCTGCTTGGCTCCCAGAGACACAGGCCGCGCGCTGACGAGCTCTTTCGGGAAGTTGAGCGTGGCGTCTGGCACACGCAGCTGCATCACTTCGTAGTCGTATGCCCTCGCTGCATCCTCCTCAGACTCGTAGCACCCGATGTACTTAGCACCCAGGCGTGCCTGCCATTTAGACGAGGCCTTAGACCAACCGACACCGGTGAAGTCCGACGTCTTGTGCTCCTTCTGCTTGGCTCCCAGTGTCGCAGGCGGCTCGCTGATGATCTCATCCGGGAAGTTGCGCTTGGTGCACCCTGGGTCGCGCAGCTGCTCAACTGCGAGCTGCACAACTGCGTAGTCATATGCCCTCGCTGCTTCCTCCTCGGAAGCGTAGCGCCCGATGTACTTCTTGCGCTTGGTCAATGGGTTGTCAGCAGCTCTCAGCTCCGCCATCCATGATGACGAGGCCATGTGCCGGCTGACTCTCCTGTACTTGCGAGCAGGCTTGCCCTCCGCCTGCTCGCCCGTGGCCGCGAGCGGCTGCATGGGCGCCAGGGTTGCACGGTACGTGAGTACGCGTACGTACGGTTTTTTGTACGTACGTACGTACGTACGTACTTGAGGGAGCGTATATACGTACGCCCAGTACGCAGCACTACACGCCTTTCACTTGAAACACAAAAAACGGCCATAACTCACGCTCCTGTGCTTGGATCGAAGCCATTCCACTTGCATTGGAAAGCTTGTAACAGAGGCTACCCAGATCACTGCTCGTATGCAGCAGTGTTATGCAGTAGGGGGGTGGGCCTTGGGTTCTGCTGCAGCACCACGCGCGCGCGCTTGCAACGATGCACACAACAACGGACGTAACTCCATGCCCTTTGCCTGGATTTGAACCATTCGACTTGCATTGGAAATCCTGTAACACGGGATATCTTTATTACCTCAGTATGCAGCTGTGCACTGCAGTAGGGGGGCGTGCCTGCGGGGTGCTGTAGCACACCACGCGCACACTCGCTCGCACCGCACCACAAACAAAAACGGCAGCAAAACTGTGTCCTCCAGGTCTCCCCCTACTAGAGCGCACTGGATAGCTCTTTCTATCAGCTTTCCAATGCATGTTTAACGGTTGCGATCCCAGCACAGGAGCGTGAGTTATGGCCGTTTTGTGTTTCAAGTAAAAGGCGTATAGTGCTTGCGGCGTCCCGATTTTCGCACGCGTACGGCCAGCGTACTTACATATTCCCGAAAAATACGTACGCACGTACGCTCCAAACCCGAAATACGTACGTACCGTGCAACCCTGATGGGCGCATGCTTGGGCATGGGACGCGCACTGCTGTCCCGCATGGAGACACCTGCCGTGGAGCGCCTGATGCCGGCATGCGCTGCACTGGCTGCCAGTGACCTGCGGAGGAGTGGGCAGGAGCCAGGCGGGCGCCACGACGCTGTACGGACCACCATCATAGTCGCGCGCACGCGCTGCTGCTGCTGCTGCTGCTGCTGCTGCTGCTGCACGTCGCTCGTTCAGAGGTCGTTGATGATAGGAGAGGGTACGATTCGCGAGCTTGTGCTTCCGGGGCCCGAATGAGCCGTGGTGTGGGCCCGACTCTCTGATGGGCCGACCCTCACACACGCGTGACCCGGTTCGAAGCGCTTTAAAAAGACGGCACAGCCCCACGAACTTGCGTCGACCAGCGGCGATTGCAAGTGAGACCACCCTAAAAACCCTATAACCTGAACAAACCCTAAACCCTAATAAATGATGCGTGCGTATGTTGCGCCTCAACAACCAAGCAACCCACCGCCTGGCTGGATCAATTCACTGTGGCGCTTCCTAGTTGATCGATGTTTGGTACAGCGTGCTCTGCCTCCCACGCACCCAGACGCAGTGATTCTGCCCACCTGCCGCTGCGCTTGACGCCGGGCAGCTTTGGGCAGCAGCTAGGCCACATCCACCGAGGAGGTTTCTACAGAACAAAATACACCATGCTCAAATACCTAAATCGTTGCTGATCAAGCGCTTGAAGTCTAGGGGGTGGCTAGGGCTGGGTCTAGGGGGCACAGCACGTAGCACAGGCACACGTTGGTGGGTGTGGTTGGTGGCGCGTCTCAGCCAACAGATTTTCGACAGTGTGGGGGGAGAGATAATACAGATAGGACAGGATGACAGGGGGCAGCTCCACCAGGCCTGGGGCCGCTGGGCTGTGTCTACTGTCTGCATGCAGTGGGAGACGAAGAGGTGTGTTGTCCGCGCATTGGTGTGGGGACAAACGGCTCTCAGGCATACCAGCGCAGGTGTCAAGAATCGACCGTGTAACTTCATTGTGCGCATTGAGTGTCACAATGGAGAAGGAGGTGGATTCTCCATCAATCTGGTTGGTGCGGTGGCGAGTGCAAATGCGGTCTGTGGAAGGCTGACCAGTCCAGTCACTACTCCCAGGTGGTGGCTGCCCGTATTGAAATGCGCGATGCGCATAATATCATCTGAGCGGATGGCCGGCGTGTCCAAATAGGTGGGAGCTCAACATTTGACGGCCATGCCCTTGCGCACTGTACTAGCTTATGCCATCCTAGTGTCATCCTAGTGTGCGCAAAGGAGTTGGGCAAAACAAGTCCCCCGCCCGCAAAACAGCCCCAGCAATCGTATGCCTGCCAACCCCTGTCGACCCGGCCTCTTTCTGCGCGCCAATCATCAGTCAATCATCAAAGAAGCCTAGGTTCTCAAGTGCCATACGTGCTGCCTCCCGCAAGCCTTCCGACGAGTCAGGCCCCTCCTCCAGAAGCTGAACAAGAGCTGGAACGGCGCCAGCTGCGGTTATGATGATCTGGTTCTGTGCATGTATAACCGACAGGTTGCTCAGTGCACCTGCTGCTGCCTCCTGCACATCTGCGGGGGAATCAGGACCAAGAAGCTGCACCAGAGCAGGAACGGCGCCAGCTGCGACAATATCAGCCTTGTTATCAGGCTGGCTAGCAGCCAGATTGCGCAGTGCACCTGCTGCTGCCGCCTGCACGCCTGCCGAGGAGTCAGGCTCAAGCAGCCTCACCAGAGTCGGAATGGCGCCAGCTGCGGCAATGACGGTGTTTGTTTTCGAATGAACGCCGGCCAGGTTGCGCAGTGCACATGCTGCTGCCATTTGCACGCCCGCCGCCGACCCAGGCCCCAGCAGCCGCACTAGGGGTGGAATGGCACCAGCAGAAGAAATGGCGTCTCGTAACTGAGCAACATTGTCAGCCAGGTTGCACAGTGCACCTGCTGCTGCCTCTTGCTCCTCTGCCAAGGAATCAGGCCCTAATAGCTTCACCAGGGCCGGAATAGCGCCAGCAGCAGCAATAACGATGTCGGTCTGAGGATGGACACCAGCCAGGTTGCGCAGTGCGTTCGCCACTGCCGCCTTCACGCCTGGCGTTGAGTGAGGCGCCAGCAGCTGTACAAAAGCAGGAATGGCGTCAGCTGCAAAAATGGCGGTGTTGTTCTCAGCATGGCCATGTGAAGAAATACTGCCCAGCACCATTGCTGCTGCCTCCTGCACGCCTGCCGTTGAGTCGAGTGCAAGCAGCCGCACCAGAAGTGCAATGGCGCCAGCAGCGGCGATGGCAGTGTGGACTTTTAGATCCTCCTCGACGGTCATCTCTAGAAGATACTCTGCAGCCTCCTCCTGCATACCGGGCGGGATTTTGGCCTCGAGCTCATGCACCAGGCCTTCGAGCTCGACTGACGACGGGTCTGCCAGCTGGTTGCAGGCTTCAGGTCTTCCACCTGTTCAGAATCAAACTGCCAGCAGTCACGGAGATCGAGCTTTGCCCACCGGGTGCACGACTTCAGCGGCACCAGGCTTTCAGCCTACTCGTTGCCAGCCAGCCACAACACCTCAAGCGTGTCGCTGCATGCTGTAAGCGGCGACAGATCTGACACGCCCACGCTGGGCATCCACAGGCACCTCAGCTGCACACAGCTGCGCACGGCGTCGATGGAGGTCAGGTGGGAACAGCCGCTGATGTCGATCACTTGGAGCGTGGCTGCCACCGCGCTGCTGGGCGTCATCATGGGCCATGGCGGGTGCAGTGGTGCCCCATCTGCTGCATCATGTGGGGCCTGCACAAACACACGCATCACAGGTGGCGGGGGCAACGTGGGTGGCATGCGGTCTGCTTCAGAGTGCGAGGGCTGCATGCGAGGGATGGAGTGGCATGCATGCAATACACTGCACCGCGCGCGTGAAATGATGCGTCGCCATGCGAACCATGCGCGCCCATGCGGAGCACCCACCTCTCGGATCGTGAGGCTCCTCAAGCCTGCCACTGGCGTCGTTGCGAGCGGCTGCAGATCTCGTTCGTCGCTCATGCCCATCAGGGTGAGGTGTTTGACGGCAGGCCACAGCCCCAGGGCGTGGCTCAGCTGAGTGGCAGAGAACCCACAGCCAGGGCTCGCCACCACCTCAACCGCCCCATTCACCTGCCGGCGCATGGCCCTGCTCACGCCACGCAGCGCGACCTAGCTGCCGCGATCCAGCCAGCGCCACAGCTCCGCCACGAAGAGGTCCTCGGAAAAAAGAACGGCATGCACGGATTCAAACATCGCAGCTCTCGCCGCCTCTGCTGATGCGGCCGCTGCTAAGTGAGCGGATCGGCGGGTCTGCATGGTGCGTTTGGGAGAAGTTTCCGGCCTTCTGTGGTTTTGTGCCTTGTGACACGCAAGTGTGGGAAAGTGTGGGGAAGTTGGGGGGGGCCCCCCGGGGGGTGATGAAATCATGAGCAGCCCATTGAGCCTTGTTGTGATACAGACCTCGCAGTGCTGCTACCTCAGAGAGAGAGAGTGCTTGCTCTGGAAGCACACGTCCAGTCTCTGTCCGTTAACAGCAGGAGACAAAGTCAACACCCACAAGCACGCGCGCGCGCTACTACGCAGTACAACGGTCCCCGCAGCCCGCCCTACTGTTCTAATTTCTCAGCACCCAAAGGCCTGGCACCACCATGCCAAGGTTGTGCCAGACAACCGTGCATCGGCCACAACATTGCAGCAGCCACGCACCGCCACACTCCTCCTGCCAACCCTTCGTCCCCACTGGCAGCTACCCCTCCCCCCATCCCCCTCCTCAAGCTCCGCCTTGCTGGTGGCTACCACCGTCACCACCGCCGACTATATTCTCCCCCAACCCCCCAGCCAACTGCCACACGCTCAGTACCCGAGGTCTGGCACCATGCCCAGGTTGATCATCCCAAACGCCACCTGCCGACATTGCGGCACCACCACCGCCACCGCCACCACCACCACACCACGTGGTGCACCCTTCTGCCACCCCCACCAACCCCCACTGGCAGCTGCAACCCCCCCCCCCTCCCTTGCCGACGCCGGCTTCATTCCCGCTGGGTCAGTACCCCAGGTGTGGCGCCATGCCCAGGTTGATCATCCCAAACGCCAACCTGCCAACATTGCGGCACCACCACCGCCACACCACCACCACCCTCCTGCCACACCTCATCCACCCCCACAGGCAGCTGACTCCCCTCCCTTGCCGACGCCGGCTTCATTCCCGCTGGGTCATTACCCCAGGTGTGGCGCCATGCCCAGGTTGATCATCCCAAACGCCAACCTGCCAACATTGCGGCACCACCACCGCCACACCACCACCACCCTCCTGCCACACCTCATCCACCCCCACAGGCAGCTGCGCCCCCCCTCCCTTGCCGACACCGGCTTCATTCCCGCTAGGTCAATACCCCAGGTCTGGCACCATGCCCAGGTTGATCATCCCAAACGGCTTGTCGGCCGCCGGCCACGCCCCCGCGACCACCCCGCCGTCCGTCGCCCCGCTCGCCACGCCCGAGCGCGCAGCGTGCAGCAGCACGCGCACCTGCATGGGGTTTTGTTGTGTGTGCATGAGGTCGATTTTACAGTCCGTCCGTGCATGGGTGTGTGTGTGTGGGAGTTGGAGGAAGCTGGAGGGCTGCCTCGTCGTTATGCCCAGCTGTTGACGCCCCATCGCTCTGCCCGAGCGCTAGCGCGCAGCGCGCAGCAGCGCGCAGCGTGCAGTGCTGCTAGCACGTACACCTGCATGGGGGTTTGAGTTTTATTTGGTGTGTGTGTGGAGGGTGGGGGTGGGGGGGGGGAGTTTGAGAGTTGGAGGAAGCTGGAGGGCTGCCTCGTCGCCATACCCAGCTGTTGACGCCCCATCGCCACGCCCGAGCGCCTAGCGCGCAGCAGCACGCACACCTGCTTGTGGTTGGGTTTTATTTGGGTGTGTGCTCCTTGCCAGACATGTCATATGCTCCTTGCCAGACATGTCTCTCAGAGACCGCTGTTTGGGGTAGTCTAGCCGGCAGGAGCGGTAGTCTATCGGCCGGGAGCCGGCGGTACTCTAGTACTTAAGTGTGCTGGAGTATCGGCGGGTGTCTCTGGTAGAAGCGTAGCCTGCTTAGCTGGAAACCCCGTGTTACTGTTACTGTTACTGTGCGTGGGGGGAAGCTGCAGGGCTGCGTCATCGCCATTCATGCATGCTCGCCGCTCGCCACGCTCGAGCAAGCTGCCGTGCAGCAGCACGCGCACGCGCTTGGGCTTGATGAGTTTAGGGGTTGAGGATTTGAGGATTTGGGTGTCGGGGAGACAGAGGGCCCAGCCGTGCTGTTGCCATGCGTGCATGTCGACGAGCTCCCTCCCCCCCCTTACCCCCCACCCCCGCAGACGCGCGTGCCTTTAAGTCGCGCCTCGCACCCCGACGTTCCCGCACTCACACACGCAACCCACGCGTCCCAGTGCAGGGCCAAGGGCAGCACACACATACATGCACAAACACACCGCACACACGCACACACACGCACACACGCACACACACACACACACACATGCACCCCCCCCTTCCACACGCACTCACCCACGGGATCCCACGTGTCCCAGCTCAGCCGCTTGCCCCACTGCAGCGCCAGGCGCAGCACGCTCACTCGCACACACACACACACACACACACACACATGCACTCACCCACGCGACCCACGCGTCCCAGCTCAGCCGCTTGTCCCACGCGGTGCCCCACTGCAGCGCCAGACGCAGCGCAGCCTCGGCGTGGGGCAGCGCGGATGCGGGGCGGTCGCTGCGGGCAGATTGTGTGTGCGTGTGTATGTGTGTGTGCGGGTGTCAGCACAGGCATGAGCCGTCATCCAGGTTGCCCGTGCGGTGGGAACTGTAACGAATGTCTCTCTCTCTCTCTGTGTGCGGGCGCATGTGCATGTGCTTGTGCGTGTGCGTGCGTGCGTGCGTGTGTGTGCATGTGAGCCTGCCACACATGCGTCTTCGATGCACTTGCACTTACACTTGCACTCAAACACACGCTCGCACGCACACACACACACAGTTACAGTTACATCGGCTTTCCAGCAAAGAATACCTCTAGTCCTAGTACCACCGCCTAGACCCAAGTCCAGTTCTGGCCCTAACAATTACTTGTGAGGGGCGGTAGCCACCCGCCGGCTGCCTGCCAACGTGTAGTCCCAGAGCAAAAAGGAGAGCTATTGTGCGACGCCTCCAAAATAGGTCCTAACTGCTTCTAGGGGATAGGGGGTCAAGTGGCGCTTGCCAATCTACTTGACCGCCGTGGTGGAGGGGCCGGCGCCTGAGGGGCAGCCGGACCGTACACCACGGCTCTCCACCCGACCCTATCCTGAGCACGCTCAAACGCCGTGTCCGAAAAAGTCTTCCAATCAGAACGAGTGCCACTAGTTTCGCCTAGCTGCTGAATCAGTAGCTTAAGAAAATAGTGTCGGGAGGAGGCTGGAGGCCGGCCTTGCTGCCGAGCCACATCCATTGTGCAGTCAAAAGTCGTACGAGGAAGACGAGAAGCCGGCATGCGCATCACATGGCCTAGCCACTGCATTGATCGCTTTGCCACAAAGCTCTCAATTGGCTCAGTGTCGCACGCCTGCCGAATATAAGTTAATCTGTGCCGGTCGACCAGGCGCACACCCAGAATGCGACGAAGGCAGTTAGAGTGGGCAACCTCCAATCGAGTCAGTTGTGTTTTAGTAGGGGCCCATGTTTCGCAGCCGTACAGAAAGTGGGGCAGCACGAAAGTGTTGTAAACCCGCATCTTAGACTGCACTTGCATCTTCTTGCTGGCCCAAATCTTATCAAAAGACGCAAACACGCCCAGCGCGCGACCGACACGCACACCGATCTCCTTTTCCACACCACCACTCTGGGTTATCCAACTCCCTAGATACTTAAATGCAGAGACGGTCTTCACTTCACCACCAGTCAGCGCAAACGTGGGCAGATCCGCGTCAAAATCTGCTGGCAAAATCATCACTTCTGTCTTGGCGGCGTTGATTTGCATGCCAAAGCTAGAGGACACTTTGTCAAGGATTTTCAGCATAAGCGCCAACTGAGCTGGGTCATGCGAGAACAAACATAAATCGTCGGCATACATCAGCATTACTATGCGCTCAACCGACGACGACAACACAGAGCCGCCGGCTCGGGTCACGACTGACACGCCAGCCCCCTCTGGCATCATGTCTAGCGCCTTTTTCACTTTGTGGTCAATAAAAACATTGAACAACACAGGAGCAATGACGCACCCCTGTCGCACACCAGACGACACGGGGAATTCGTGCCCGATTTTCCCAGCCAGCCGCACGGCAGCTGCAGTGTTGGTGTGAAGATCCACACACACACACACACACATATATATACACACCTGTGCAGGTGCGTCTGCGCGAGCAGCACGTGCGTCTGCGCGACACACACACACACACATACATACAAAACACACACACACACACACTCACACCTGTGCAGGTGCATCTGCGCGAGCAGCACGTGCGGCTCCGACACACACACACACACACACGCACACACACACCTGTGCAGGTGCACCTGCACGAGCAGCACGTGCAGCTCCGACACACCCACACACATACACACACACACACACTCACACCTGTGCAGGTGCGCCTGCGCGAGCAGCACGTGCGGCTCCGCAACGTACGGGTTTGCCGCGACTGCCGCCTCGAGTAGCCGGCACGCGTCGGG
>VFSX01000606.1:70000-80359 GCA_016618255.1 Chlamydomonas sp. UWO 241 | reverse complement strand
TGTGTGTGTGTGTGTGTGTGTGTGTGTGTGTGCATGTGCGTGTGTGCGCATTGATGTGCAGATGCGCGTGTCTGATTTAAGGAGTCACTGCCCCCCTCCCCCTCTCCTCCCCCAACACACGCACGCACACACACACACACACACACACACACAGAGACACACACATACACACACGCACGCACGCTCACACGCACACACGCACCGCCACCCATGCCAACTGGGCCGCGTTAGTCGACAAATGGCGGATGCCTACTCTGAACTCGTTCACACATACACACACACAGAGAGAGAGAGAGAGAGAGAGAGAGAGAGAGAGAGAGAGAGAGATATCGTTACAGAGAACTCTGCACGGCAGACCTAGATAGGCTGTTTCTGGTCATCATTGAGGAGATTCCATTTGGAGGCGGGTGACCAACCGTGCGCCAACAAGAGGGTGAATAACCTCATTCAAAAAGCAATGGGGGAAAGGGGCAAATGCGGGTCACTGACAGCTGTGTTCGTCACTCCGCTTCAACTGAGTTTAAACTAGGTCTCGGCAGATTGACCTCCACAGTTGTAGAAATCTTGCTAAGAGGATCCACTCGGTTGTGACTCGCTTGGACAAGAGGTCCATGAACTCGGGGTGCTTGGAGATGTCGCGTTTGAAGTTGGAAAAGTGGGTGTTTGCGGAGGAACGGAACTTGACGGAGTGGGCGAAAAAGTCGCCGGCGCTGAGCCGGTAAGATGTGATGGCGCCGCCGGCATAGAGCGAAGTCATGTCCGGTCGGCGGTACGCGAAAAGGGCGGCAGTGGGGGGGTATATGATGTCGGGAGGGAGTGTGGGGGGAGAAGGGACGGGCGGGTGTGTGGAGATGGAGGGGCGGGGGGACGGGGGAGGTGGGAGGCGGCGGATGAGGGAGCCGATGAACGTAGCACGGTGCTTGTTGATCGTGTCGATGATGGGGAACGTACAAGGGGGGGAGGCATGCATCGTTGTGGTGGAGGTGTGCTCTGTGGTGTGAGGAGGGATGCCCTTGATGAGGCGGAGGAAGCGGTTGTGGGTTACTTCAAGTCGGTGGATGTGGGCCTTGTTCAACGTCCATGTCTGGCAGCCATACAGTAGGGCAGAGATCACAAAGGCGTTGTAGAGGTGGATCTTGGTAGTGGGAGAGATTGAGTTGGAGTTCCAGAACCGGGGAGTGAGACGGTTGAAGGCGTACCAGGCACTTCCGATCCGGCGTGAGATCTCTGAGTCGAGGATGTCGGAATCAGACGTGTTGGGAGCGTCATCAGAAGGGGCGGCGGGGGAGGACAGAATACTTCCCAGGTATTTGAACTTGGAGGTGGAGTGGACCAGGTGGGGGGTAGATGAGGAGTTGGAGGGGATGGTGATAGGGGCGGAGGGGACGGTGTGGGCAGAAGGGTGGCCGAGGGATTGTGCCACGGTTTTGTCGTAGTTGATCGCAAGGGCCAGGTCTGAACAGATGCGGTCGAGGAGGGTGAGCATGGTGCGGAGGTCGTCCTCGGAGGGGGCGAGCAGGGCGATGTCGTCGGCGTAGAGAAGGAGGGGGAGGATGGTGGTCAAAAAATCCTTGCGGGACTCAGGGGTGTACAGTTTTCCGTCGATGATGTAGCCAATTTGAATGCCAGCGTTGGGGAGCTGGGCAATCAGGGACCGGACAACTGTGTCGATGTAGACATCTACATTCCAACAGGTAAGGATGATCTGGTGGAGGGCGGTTGCGGTTGCGGTGCCGCCGTGTTTGAAGAGGGGGGAGGTGATGTCGTCAGAGCCGGGGGCAGAGTTCCTGAGGGATTTGATCGCGGAGACCACCTCGCTCAGAGAGGGAGGGGAGGCAAGGGGAGGAGGAAGAGGGGGAGAAGGGGGAGGGCGGGCGAAAGTGGAGGAGGAGGAGGGGAGGGAAGGGAGGGAGGGGGATGGGAGGGGGAGGGAGGGGGGAGGGGAGGGGAGGGGAGGGGGGAGGGGGAGGGGAGGGGAGGGAGGGAGGGGGATGGAGGCGGAGCGGGGGCAGTGTAGGAGGAGGAGGGGGAGGGAGACCGGGGCGGTGCGGGGGTGGTGGGTGTGAAGATGAGGTGGGAGGCGAGGGTGGCTTCGTCGACTTCCGAGCGGAGTGGAGTGTGGAGGACACGGAAATATTCTCCAAACGCGTCTGCCACCGCCTGAGCTCCAAAGCACAGGTGGTCGCCGACACGGAGGGCAGGGAGGGCGGCGGAAGGAGGGCGGTCGACGAGTTTGGACAGCATGCGGTGGGCGGAGTGGGGGTTGTTGTCGTCAAAATCGTGTTGCACGCGTTGAGCGACACCGTCCCAGTGCTTGTTGGTGGCGCGTGCGATGGCGGACTTGAGCTGGGCAGTCATGCGCGCCTCCTTGGGGGCGTCACGGTTGCCAGTCAGTGCACTGTCGGAACGCATGGACTGAAGGTCGTGGGCGAGTTTGAGAGTCTCGGGGGGGAGGTAGAAGTGGATGGGGACCTCGCGTGGGCGGGGGCCAAGGGTGGATCTGGCCGCTGAGTGGATGGCCGCGGTGAGGTGGCTCGTCATCTGGTCCAGGGTGGGGGGGGTCGGGGAAGGGGGGAGGGTGGCGAGGGCCTCCTCGACTGCTGCCGCGAAGTGGAGCCGCGTGTCAGGGTCTCGGAGCAGGTCGGTGAAATAGCGGGAGGGCGGAGGAGGACGGCGGGAGTGGGTGATGTTCCAGGCTCTGGAGAAGCGGAAGAGGATGCGCGCGGTGACAAGGGCGTGGTCAGAGCGGGCGATGGTGTCAAGTCCCCGGGTCTTGGGGCATCGTGCTCGCACGTCTTGCACGGAGCCCAGGTGAGGGCGGCGGACGAGGATGTAGTCTGGGATGTTGCAATCCTTTTGGGTGTTGCTGTACCAGGAAAATACGCTCGAAGGGGGATGGGGGAAGAAGGTGTAGGTGACGGCAAGATTGTGGGCGGCACACAGGTCGAGAAGCCGGTGGCCGTTGTCGCTGATGCCAGGTTTGTGGTGGAACCCGGCAAGGGGGGAGTAGGGAGGGAAGAAGGAGGAGGGGCGGTGGAGGGGGGGGCAGGCGTACGGACCCACCGACGGGTGGGCGTCGGGGGATGCCGCTGTGATCTTGGCGTTGAAGTCGCCTAGGACCAAAAGGAAGTGGTTTGAGGGGGTTTGGGAGAGCACGTCGCGGTGGAGTTGTTCGTAGAACGCGTCCTTGGCGACTGCGTCATCCGCGGCGTCTGTGGGGGCGTAAGCGATGACTGCGGTGACGGGAGGGGCGCCGGCGGGGCGGAAGCGTAGGACGAGGATGCGGTCGCTGAGTGCGGCGTAGCCGCCCTCTTTGAGGAGGAGCTTGGCGGTGTCAGGGCTGAGGAGGGCGCCGACGCCGTGGGTGTGTTTGGTCCCACCGGACCAGATGAAGTGGTAGCCATTCTCTTCGAGCGGCTGGCTACCGGAGCCGGGGTGCCGCACCTCTTGGAGGCCGCATATGTCGATGCGGAGGTGTGCGAGGTGTTTGGCGAGAGCAAGTGGGTGTGCCATGGGGTTGAAGCGTGAGCCATCTGCTGCACCCCAGAGGGTGCAGCAGTTGTAGGTGGCCGCGATGAGCTCGTGGCGTGGGTGAAGGAGGTGGGGGCGCTTGGTAGCCGGGGGGACGGATGGTACAGGGACGGTGGCTAGTCGTCCTGCCCGTCGGTGGGGTGGGGCCCGCCTACTCCTGCCCCACCCCGGGGCCGGAGGGGGAGAGCTGCTCAAGGGACATGGAGCGGGTGATGGAGCGGGTGATGCGCTGACCAATGCCTGCAGATGCCTCGCGGATCTTGATGGCCTCGATCATCGAGCCCTTGCCCTTGTGGGTGACAAAGGCCGGGGACTCGTGCGTGGAGGGGCCGCCGTAGTCTGCGAACCCTGTGCCGGGGTTGGAGAGCTCGGAGGGTGTGTGCGCATCGGTGGTAGTGAGGGCGTTCTGGGGGGTGGTGGGCGAGTCGGCGGTGCCGGCTGCGTGGTCCCACCCCTGGAAGGAGGGGGAGCCTGCAGTGGCGTGGGTGGGGGCGGCGGGGGCGGCGGAGGGGGCGGGAGTGGTGGAGGTGGGGGATGCCGGGGCAGAGGGGGTGAGGGAGGTGGGGAGGAGGGCGGCGGCTGCGGCAGATGCGACTGCGGCAACGGCGTTGGCAGCGGCGTTGAGGGCGCGGAGAGGGGAGGCCGACCGGCCGCGCGCTGCAGGCTTGGCAGGCTTCGCGCGGCGGGGGCGGTGGAAGTGGTGGAGGGGCGCGCGGCCGGGCGCGCGTCCGGGCGCGCGGGCGAGGTCGACTGGCCGCGTTCGGAAAATTTGGCGGGCCTTACGGCGGGAGTGGTGGCGAGGGGGGCGGCGGAAGTCACAGGGGGGGTGAGGGACGTCTTGGGGCCGGAGGTGACGATGGCGGGGGTGGCGTTGGCGTTGGCGGGGGCGGCGGAGGGCGTGGGGGGGGAGGGGTTGGCGGAAGGCTTGGGAGGGGAGGTGGCGCGGGGCGCAGGGGAGGGGTTGGCGGAAGGCTTGGGAGGGGGGGTGGCGGAGGGCGCGGGGGAGGGGTTGGCGGAAGGCTTGGGAGGGGGGGCGGCGGAGGGCGCGGGGGGGGAGTTGGCGGTAGGCTTGGGGGAGGCAGCGGAGGGCGCGGGAGAGGGGTTGGCGGAAGGCTTGGGGGCGGGGGCGGCGGGAGGCGCGGGGGAGGAGTTGGCGGAAGGCTTGGGGGCGGGGGCAGCAGAGGGCCCGGCGGCGGCAGGCTGCTCGAAGCAAACGCGCTTGCCAGGTGGGGAACGGGCGCGCTTGGAGGCGGCCTGTGCGGCGGCGTTCACCACCTCGGACACGCCGACCAGGGCGGCCTTTGCTGCCTGGCTTGCAGGGCCAGGGGGGACGATGGGGGCCTGAGGGGCAGGGGGGGCGGGACCACGCCGCGCGCCGTGCATGGGCATGCGCATGGGGGCCTGGCGGGCGGCGGGTGGGTGGGCGGCGGCGATTGCCTGGGGGGCGTGGGGCTGGGCGGGCTGCGCTGCTTGGCCGTCGTGGGGCGGCTGGGCGGCGGGGCGGTCGAAGGAGATGCGAGCGTAGAGCTCATGGGAAAGGTCCAGTTCGGTTGTGCCAGCGAGCACGTGACCGAGGTGGACGAGAAGGAGGCCGACTCCCGCGCGGTAGCCGGCGTGATCCCTGGCGATCAGCGCGACGGTGGCGCCCGCGAGGGCGATGAGCATGCCGGTGGAGCCGATGGCGGCGATGAGCACGTTGGATGCAAATCCGACCGCGACGATGCCGAACAGTAGGAGGGCGTGCAAGGGAGGGGGTGCCATGGTGCACACTGAGGTGAACACTGAGGTGAACACTGAGGTGAACACATACACACACACACACACACACATACACACACACACACATGCAACACGCATGGACGCACACACACACACACACGCACCGCCGCCTGTGCCAACGCGGCGGCATCAGTTGGCACCTGGCGGAGGCCTACTCTGAAGTCGTACATAAAGGTGTTGGTGGCGGAGTCATCCACCTGTGTGTGTGCATGGGGGGGGGGGCGTGCGTGTGTGTGTGTGTGTGTGTGTGTGTGTGCGTTTGTGTGAGTGTGTGTACGACTCTGAAGTAGTACATCATGGTGTTGGTGGCGGAGTCTTCCACCTGTATGTGTGAATGCGTGCGGGAGGACGTGTGTGTTTGTGTGTGTGTGTGTGTGTTGGTGGCGGAGTCATCACACCTATGTAATCACGTGTTGGTGGCGGAGTCATCACACCTATGTGTGTGTGTGTGTGCATGTGTGGGGGAGGGCGCGTGTGTGTGTGTGTGTGTGTGCGCGTGTGTGTGTGTGTGTGTGTGTGTGTTTGTGTGTGTGCGTGTGTGTGTGTTTTGTGTGTGTGTGTGTGTGTGTGTTGGTGGCGGAGTCATCCACCTGTGTGTGTGCATGTGTGGGGGAGGGCGCGTGTGTGTGTGTGTGTGTGTGTGTGTGTGCGTGTGTTGGTGGCGGAGACATCCACCTGTGTGTGTGTGTGTGCATGTGTGGGGGAGGGCGCATGCGTGTGTGTGTGTGTTGGTGGCGGAGTCATCCACCTGTGTGTGTGTGTGTGTGCATGTGTGGGGGAGGGCGTGTGTGCTTGTGAGTGTGTGGGGGTGGGTGGGTGGGGTGCGTGTGTGTGTGCGTGTGTACTGGTGGAAGAGTTGATGGAGACGGCAGGCGGGCTGATGCCGGCCACCTGTGTGTTTGTTTGGGGCGGCGTGTGTGTGTGAGGGGGGAGGGGTGTGTGGGGGGGGGCGTGTGTGTGTGTTTGTGTGAATGTTTGTTTGTTTGTGTGTGTGTGCGTGTGTGTGTGTGTGTGTGTGCGTGTGTGTGTGTGTGTGTGTGTGCGTGCGTGTGTGTGTGTGTCAGTGAGTGTGTGGGTGTGTTTGTGTGTGTGTGCATGTGTGTTTGTTTGAGTGTGTTGGGGGGGTGCTTGTGTGTGTGTGTGTGTGTGTGTGTGTGTGTGTGTGTGTGTGTGTGTGTGTGTGTGCTCGTTTGTGTGCGTGCATGCGTACGTTTGTGTGTTCGTGCACTCACGCTCCTCCTGGCAGTGTTGGAGCGTGAGTGCACTCGTGAGCGCGACGGCGCCGGTCTGTGTGGCGCACGGGGGTCGTGCAGGTGCGATGGTCCCCCCATACACGTGCATGCGTGGGAGGGTGCCTGAAGGCCATGGTTTGAAGCCAAGCCGTTGGTGAACTTCGGGGAGAGCCATGACAACCCCCGCGCTGCATGGGGCCTGCAGCGTGCTGGGTTTCTCCCTCCTTCCACACCCCACCTGCGAATCAATGAGGCGTGCGAGCTCAACGGGCAATCGGGATGCGGCGCCGAGACGTGGCTGGCCGTCGGCGATGGGGGTGGAGGCGAAGAGAAAGCCCACGAGCAGGATCAGGCCGAGGGCTGAGGAGCGAGTCATGGCGATGTGTGGCGATGTGCGCTGGCGAAGGCGAAGCAAACCGCTTTATGACGAGGTGCACGCGGTGTATGGTTGTATGCTGTCCGCATATGGTGTACGCACGGTGTATGGGTGTACGCAGGGCACACGCGTTTCTTGGACGATCCTACCCTCAACATCCCTAGGGTTTAGACGCGCAACAGTGCCAATCCCACCGCGCCTTCCTCTTCCTCCCTCTTACTCTCTTCCTCCTCTTTCACGCCAGAAACACACTGTGGCTATAGCTATCCAACATTTCGATCCTGACGACTGGACGCTTTTTTGTTTTTCTATGCGCGCAGCTGGAGGGCGAGTCCATTGTCATGCGGCCAAAGCAGTATAATTGGACGTCCTGGGGAAGCGCCGCCCTCGCCAGTGTTTTCCTTTTCATGCCTATCAATTTATTATTCCACAGCAGGATTTTTCTCTGACCGCGTTGACCGTTGACCGCGCTTTGACCGTTTGTCCTCGTACTTTGCCGTCCGCCTCACTCCCTCGGAGCCTACCGCCGCCCAACCGACGCGACTCCCTCTTGCCCTTCCATGTCCTGGACGATCCCTTTTGACGAACTTCAGGGCCCGAGTTTGCAAACCCTAGGGTTTGCACGTGCAACAGGAATCCCACCACCCAATACCCAGGGGGGCGTGCGAGTCCATCGTCATGCAGCCAGGGCAGTACGTTTAAGCACCATCCAAGATGTTTTCAGCGTTTTCGGTTGTCAGCTGGTGAAGTCGGATGGAGTTGGTGCGGTGGCGGGAGCTCACTTTGCTCAAGCTACTTTCCAGCAGGCTTACGAATGCCAATTTATTGCAATTTAAATATCGCAGCCGCCCACCATCTGCCACGGCATCCACGAATGGGCATCACAATGGCAACCGCGCAGCGCGCGCTACGTTCCGCAGCGCTTGTGTGACGAGGGCAGTGCATCGTCACTTCTCGTCTGGTGCATCTAGCAGGCACGCAGCCGCTGGCTCTCACCAACTCTGCGATGCCAGCTGCGCAGCACGCACGTGCCTCGCTCCGGAGCGCTTGTATGACGAGGGCAGCTCAGTCGAGTCCGGGCTTGTGGTCACTACCCGGTCGGGACGTCCGTAGGCACGGAAGCGGCCGGCTCACGCCACCTCCAAGCCTGGGCGATGATCCCAGCCGCACAGCGCATGTGCTCTGCTCCCCAGCGCGCGCCCCTCAAGGCACCTCATCGCAACTACGCGGACTGAACGTCCAGAGGAACGAAGCCGCCCACCGCCACCTCCTCCCCGCCGCCGCCTCCACCGCCGCCGTCACCGCCGCCGGCGTCGCCTGGCCTGTGAAGGCGCGGAACCACCATCGCCACCATATCCCTCAGCATGGCCGCCTGCATGGGCAGGGAGGGGAGCGAACAGGGGCGGTGATAAGATGACCAGGCTTGATCAGGCTTCCATGTCCATTGAGATAAGGTTTGATCAGGCTTCTATGCCAATTGAGATCAGGCTTGATCAGGCTTCCATGTCAATTCAGATCAGGTTTGATCAGGCTTCTATGTCAATTGAGATCAGGCTTGATCAGGCTTCCATGTCAATTGAGATCAGGCGTGATCAGGTTTCTATGTCAATTGAGATCAGGCTCGATCAGGTTTTTATGTCAATTGAGATCGGCTGTCCAACCAGCAGCTCCCAGAATGTCCCTCGGAATGGCCGCCTGCATGCAGCAGCAAGCGGGGTGCAGACATGAGCAGGGCGTTGGTTGTTGGTTGGCAGAAACCAATGGCCCACTCGCAGTGATGCTGCCCCAATCGCCAGCACCACAAATCCCTCAGCATGGCCGCCTGCATGCACGGGCAGTAAACAGGGCACGAGTGAGTTGGCACCAATCGATGGTCCGCAAACGTCGCCCGGCCTACTAGCGAAGACTAGCTTCTAGTCCTAGTACCACCGCCTAGACACAAGTCCAGTTCTGGCCGTACCAATAACTGATGAGGGGCTGTAGCCACCAGCCGGCTGCCTGCCTGCCGCAGGCGCCATACCTAAATTTTCTTCAAAGATGACTAGGGCTCCACCTCACCTGCGTCACGCCCCACCTTCTCTTCACCTTCTTCCTATCTTCTCCCCACCTTCTCCCCACCTTCGACACCTTCTCCCCACCTTTTCATCAAAAATGTCTCGCGCAGTGGCAGGGTCGTCGTGCTCCACCATGATTGAGGGGCTGCTGTTGAACTCGAGCAGCCAGGGCTGCGGTGGAGAGGGGGTGGGTTTGTGGTTCAGAGAGTTAGTTAGAAGATGGATACGAGTTTGGTTTCGAGCTGGTTTTGTAATGGTTTAGAACTCCGTTTAGGATACGTGGGGGGGCGGGGGGCATGCTCGAGCAGCCAGGGCTGTGTGCATGAGGGGGGTGGGTTCTAGGAGGTTAAGAGTAAGCCTGGAGTCTGTTCATAGTTGGTTGGGAGTTGGTTTGAACTCGGCTCAGGACAAGTTAGGGAGGCATGAGCTCCACCATGATTGATGGGCTGCTCTTAAACTTGAGCAGCCAGGGCTGTGGTGGGGGGTGGGGGGGTGGGTTTATGCGTTGAAGTACGTTTGGAGTCAGTGTAGAGTTGGTTTGGGGTTGATTTGGAGTTGGTTTGCTGCTACGAACTTGATCAAGGATATCTTAAAAGGGGGTATCGTGCTCCACCATAAGCAGCTCCACCATGACCAGCTAGGGCTGCAACGGAGTGAAGATTTGATTTGGAGCTGGTTTGCTTGTTACTAACTGGTTAACGAGCTGGTTAACGAGCTGGTTAACGATGAGTTAGGAGGGGCATCGTGCTCCACCACGAGCAGCTCCAACATGACCAGCTAGGGCTGCAACGGATGGTAGATTTGATTTCGAGTTGGTATGCTGGTAAGGAACTTGGTTAACGATGACTTAGGAGGGGCACCGTGCTCCATCATGACCAGCCAGGGCTGCGATGCAGAGGGATGCATTGATCATGGTGCTCAGTGTTCAGTGCTGGTTCAGTGGTGTTCACAAAGATGGTGGCGTTGCTGATGGCAACCGTGCGTGTCTTGCGCGGGCATGCTGCCCTGCCCCCCCCTCTCCCCCTCCACACACACACGCACCGGCATTTTAACGTCCACACCATGCATACCCCCACACATCCACAACCACACCCAGACCCACACCCACACGCATGCACACACGCACCCGCATCTCATCATCCACCATCACATCCACTCCCAGCAGCTGGAACCTATACAGCGACACCTACTGCCCCCCAGCCCCTCAGCATATGGTGATGAAGATCACGGCCATGATCCTGTATTCATAGTGCGTGCGTGCGTGCGTGCGTGTGTCTGTTTGTGTGTGTGTCTGTCTGTCTGTCTGTCTGTCTGTCTGTCTGTCTGTCTGTCTGTCCGTCCGTCTGTCTGTCTGTCTGTCTGTCTGTCTGTCTGTCTGTCTGTCTGT
>VFSX01000606.1:60000-67500 GCA_016618255.1 Chlamydomonas sp. UWO 241 | reverse complement strand
GCGCACGTCACGAGCAGCCACAGGCGCGCATGCCACTTGCGCCCCTCTAGCAGCAGCGGCCGCGGCAGGTAGAGCTGCACAGGGGTGTATGTGTCGAGGTGTCAGGAGGCTGTACGTTGGGGCAGATCAGAAGGTGTGTAGAACCCTGGTGCCTTGAGTGGGCGTGTGCCACTTGCGACTTGTAGCAGCAGCGGCCGCGGCAGGTACAGCTGCACAGGGGTATACGTGTCGAGGTGTCAGGAAGGCTTCACGTTGGGTCAGATCAGAAGGTGTGTGGAACCCTGGTGCCTTGAGTGGGCGTGTGCCAGTGGTTCTGTTACGGATATTGGAAAATGATGGCTCAACCCGGGCCTCGAGCTCATTTCACCAATCTCAACCTGACAGAGGCGAATTTTGGCGGGAAAGTGTGAAAATGCTGATTTCACACTTTTTCTGGTCGGAATTCGCGCAATCTCAACCCGACGCCGGCCGACCGGATCGTGAGCGTCTAGTGATGCCGCTGCCCGCCTGATGATGCTGCCTGCTTGGGCGTAGCTGGGGCACGTGCTGGGTGGTGGGTGCTGAATTCAGCGATTGTAGGAGAAGGGCGCTGAAGTGTATGTAACTGAGTGGGTGGAGAGGCGTTTACCGCGGCGAAGAGGCGACTACCGCAGTGTCCACCGAGCGCACATAATCTTGTATTGCTTCCCACGACTCACAAATGAATCATTGACATGTCCCGATCATGGCTCTGAGCCCCACAACTGGCGTAGAAAAATGCCCAACTTTCAGATCTCAGCTAGGATTTTTTTCCTGGGAGTTCAGTTTTTACCTTAACTTAATTAAGCTTAATTAAGCTTAATCAAGGTGCCTGTTTTTCGGGCCGACTTATTATCCGACGTATATATATATACGGTGCGTATGCATCCCCACTGCTCTGACCTGCGCGACCTTCAGCTGGTGGCTGGCCTTGGGAATGCAGCTGGAGCCGCCACCGCCGCCACCGTTGCCACCACGCACACTCGCCCGCCCCCCCCCCCCCTTATCCTGGCTAATGTGTGCATATATATAAGGCGCGTATGCATCCCCACTGCTCTGACCTGGGCGACCTTCAGCTGGTGGCTGGCCTTGGGGACGGAGCTGGGGCCACTGCCGCCGCCCCGCCCCCGCCCGCCTTCTCGCCCGCCACCCCCCCGGCCTCGGCCAGACTTGCCCGCCGAGTCACTGCCATCAATGCTGCCACCGCCTACTCCGGCAGCAAGCAGCAGTGCAGCCTCGCTTTCGGCAGCTGCCAGCGCCGCGCGCGTTGGGAGGAGCGCCAGGCCTCGGCCTGCATCCTGCAGATGGTTTGTCGGTTGGTGGCGCGTTGGTGTGTTGGGGTGTGGTTTTTTTTTTGGTTTTTTTTTTGGTTTGTTGATTGAAGCAAGCAGCAGCGCAGCTTCGCTTTCAGCGGCTGCCAACGCTGCGCGTGTGGGCAGAAGCGTCAGGCCTCGTCCCGCGTCCTACGGTATGTTGGTTGGTCAGTTGGGTGTCTGGTTGGTGTGTTGGGGTAGTTGCGTTGGGTGGTTTCGTTGGGTTGATTGAAGCAAACAGCAACACAGCCTCGCGTTCGGCCGCTGTCAGCCCCGCGCATTGGGAGCAGCGTCAGGCTTCGCAGCCCGCGTCCTGCGTTCGGTTTGTTGATTGTTGGTTGGTCGGTACCAACAGCCAGCAACCATATGGTTGCATCCCCGTCTTGAGGATCCACCACCGGGCTGGGCAGCGTGGCCAGGGGCCTTATGCATTAGTGGTTCCAATAAGGATCTTAGAAAAATTATGGCTCAACCCGGGCCTCACGCTCATTTTGCCAATCTCAACCCGACGGAGGCGAATTTTGACGGAAATAGTGTGAAAATGCCGATTTCACACTTTTTCGGGTCGGATTTTGCGCAATCTCATCCCGAAAGTGCACTTTGTCAGGTTGCGGGTTGGCTAACGGAAACACCGGTTACAAATTCACTGCCCCAGGTCACAATCAGTTCCAGATTTCCAGCGGAACTAGCAGACAGCAGGCACAAGGCCCACCCAAAGTTCAAGCTACAGAAGTGGCCCACGGTGGCACCACCCACACTAGTTGATGGGCGCCAAGCAGCAGCACAGGCCACAGGAACCTCACCAAAGCCCCTCCGGTGTGTGCATAAACGCATACATGCGCATCAATAGCTCCGCAGGCGAGCAACAACTAACCTGCCCGGTCTTGAGGATCCACAGCGCTGGGCACCGCCCTCCCGCAGACTTTACCCACGCGCGCCACTCGGGCAGCTCCCCCGGGAGGGCGAACGAAAGGGGCATGATGTCGTCGAATGCGGCGGAGCCGTATGTGGCCTGCGTGCACGTCAGCAAGACAGAGGGGCTAAATCCTGGGGGGCTGCTAAATAATCGTGAAAGGACGCCAAGAATAACTGACAACCGAGGCAGCTCAGGAGAGAGGAAGGGCGAACGAGAGGGGCATGGTGTCGTCGAATGCGGCGGAGCCGTAATGTGCCCTGCGTATACGCGTGAATGGGGGTGCGTCATTAGGATCCAATCCGGGAAAACAACACCTTGAAAGCGCGTTTTCTAGAAATCGCTAGAAAACAATGCAAAACCACGAAGTAAAACCTGCCGGGGAGCGAGCGACGGCGGCATGATGTCATCACATGCGGCGGAGCCGTACGTGGCCCGCATGTGTCTTGACCGGGGGGAGGGGGGGGCTCTGAATACACCGAACAACGACTGAACCAAGGCAGCTCCTCCGAGAGGGCAAAAGATATAGAGAGACAGAGAGTGTGAGAGATAGAGACAGTGTGTGAGAGAAAGAGACAGAGAGAGAGGGAGAGGGAGAGAGAGAGAGACGGATAAACAGACATTGTGTCTACAAACATGCAACTCGCAAATAAGTGTGCAACAATGCTGCATACACGCACCTTCAGCGCCTGCTGCATGCGCTTTTTCCAGCGAGAGGCAGTTAACCACCCACCACCATGTGTGCACAAATTTTTCAATACAATTTAAATCTTATTTATAACCGCACCTGGAGCGCCTGCTGCATGCGCTTCTTCATCGTGAGGCAGTTCACCACCACCACACCAGTTTTATTTATCTATTTATTTCGAATTTGATTTTTAACCGCACCTTCAGCGCCTGCTGCATGCGCTTCTTCATCGTGAGGCAGTTGAGCCCAACGATCGCGCTGATTGCCTGGCCGGGCCTGAGGGACCGCGCGCACTTCAGCGCGTAGCTGCTCTTGGTCCATAGCAGCTCCCACCTGCGTGGGTTCGAGTTTACCCCCCGTCATTATTTTTCTGTCGCGCCCGCCCGCCCGCGCAAGAGCGCGCGTGCACACCCACCCATTCCCACCCACCCATATCCACCCCCCCCCCCACCCCCCCACACACACACCTCTGAACCAAGCATCACTGCTGTGTGCAGACGTACACAAACACACAAACGCGCAAACACAGAGAGAAGGAGAGAGAGAGAGACACACACACGCACGTCTGAACATGCTCTGCCCCCAGCATCTTCCCAGACCCGCTGATGCGTGCGGCCGCACGCGTATGCGCGCACAAACAGAGAGAGAGACACACACACACACACACACACACACACACACGCACACACACGCACGCACGCACCTCTGCACATGATCTGCCCCCACCATCTTCCCAGACCCGCTGATGTGTGCGGCCGCGCGCGTCAGCCCCCCGGCACGCTGCCCACCAGCCCCCCTGCCCCCCCCCCCCCACACACACCCTCACACGCACCTTTGCACGTGATCTGCCCCCAGCATCTTCCCAACACCGCTGATGTGTGCAGACTCACACAAGCGCGCACAGAGAGAGAGATGCACACGCACCTCTGCAAGTGGTCTGCCCCCAGCGTCTTCCCAGAACCGCTGACGTGTGCGGCCGCGCGCACACACACAGAGAGAGACACACACACACACACACACACACGCACGCACGCACGCACACGCACACACGCACATTTGCACGTGTTCTGCCCACAGCATCTTCCCAGACCCGCGAACATGTGCGGCCGCGCGCGTCGGCGCCTCTGTGCGCTGCCCGCCAGCCTCCTCCTCACCCTCCCCCAACAGCACACACACACACACACACACACACACACATAGGGCGCGGCAGTATACCGTATACGTGGGCGTGTATACAGTAAAATACCGTATAACGTATACCGTAGACAAGGGTATACGTGTAAACCCTTGATTCCTTGCCCCCATTGAGACGGCAACGGTGGATTCTGATGCCTGGCATGATGGGCATCACAAATCCACTTTAAAAAGCTGAGTTTGCTATATTTGGTTTCCAGGAAACACATAACTAGTTCTTTCTCACCGCATGGCAGCCGGAGCGTCCCTGCGCCCCATGCAAAAACCGTAATCTTCCCTCCACCCCATGCTGCATCCAAGCATTGTTTCTGGATAGCCCTCGTCATAAACTGTCCAATGCAAGTCAAATCGTCAAAATCCATGCAGTTTCAAGGGAGTTGGAGCATTTACGCCTTTTACTTGCCGTGCGAAAATTGCTGTATACGGTATACATCCCGCTGTATACGGTTTTATACCGTAACGGTATACATACGGTAGATACAGTACGTATACCGTGCCTCGCCCTACACACACACAGACACACACACACGCACGCACGCACACAAACACACAAACGCACACAAACACACCTCTGAACGTGGTCTGCCCCCAGCATCTTCCCAGACCCGCTGACGTGTGCGGCCGCGCGCGTCGGCCTCCCGGCGCTGCCTGCCAGCCTCCAGCAGCGCAGCTTCGATCATGTGCGTCGCGAGCACACACACAGAGAAAGAGAGAGAGGGAGAGAGAGAGAGAGAGAGAGAGAGAGAGAGAGAGAGAGAGAGAGAGGGGAGAGAGAGAGAGAGAGAGAGAGAGAGAGAGAGAGAGAGAGAGAGAGAGAGAGAGAGAGAGAGAGAGAGACAGGCAG
Source organism: Chlamydomonas sp. UWO 241 (assembly GCA_016618255.1). Classification (NCBI taxonomy): domain Eukaryota; kingdom Viridiplantae; phylum Chlorophyta; class Chlorophyceae; order Chlamydomonadales; family Chlamydomonadaceae; genus Chlamydomonas; species Chlamydomonas priscui. Next base: position 62,530 of record VFSX01000606.1, on the reverse strand, counting down.
ACAGATAGACAGACAGAGAGACAGAGACAGAGACACACACACACACACATACACACACACACGCACGCACGCACCTCTGCACGTGGTCTGCCCCCAACATCTTCCCAGACCCGCTGACGTGTGCGGCTGCGCGCGTCGGCCCCCCGGCGCGCTGACCGCCAGCCTCCAGCAGCGCAGCCTCAATCATGTGCGTCGCGAGGTGGCCGTGGCTCCACAGCATTTCGTCGATCCAGAACCGGAACGTGGGCGCCGTCGGAAGGGCTGCTGGGATGAGCGCGCCGAGCTGCCAGGGCACGCGACCTGCACAACAGATGGATGCGGTATTGTCTGTACTGTGCGGTCTGTACTGCACTGACGCGGTAAATGTCGATGCTGTGCTCATTGGTGACAGCTTAGTTGGGTGAGAGGCAAGCAGCGCTCCTCCTGGGGTGGGTTTCCCAAGTAGGGTTCCAAATCGCCAGTCATCCGGTGCAAACAACGGCGAGCTTGGATGGGCACCCCGAGCTGCCAGGTCTTGCGCCCTGCAAACACCAGACGGATGCTCGGTTAGTTGCATCGGTCAAGTGGTCGCTTTGCGAAACAGGGCCCACGACCTGGGGGCATGGTGAGGGCAGATGAGCGCCCCGAGATGAGTGATCGCGCCTTGCACAACAGATGCATGCGGCATTCAGGGCTGTGCTCGCTGGTGACAGCTTGGTTGGGTGAAGAGGCAAGCAGCGCTCCTACAAGGGGTTCCTAAGTAGGGTATCAAAGTGTCAGTCATCCGGTGCAAACGACGGCGAGCTTGGATGCGCGCCCCGAGCTGCCAGGGCACGCGGCCTGCACACCAAGTGAATGCTCAGCTAGGAAGGGACACGTAGGCATAGGAGCCTTCTGGGGTTGAGATTCAGAGTCGTGATACCGATGTAAGGTAAGGGCGGGTGAGCGCGCCGAGCTGCCAGGATACGCGCCCTGCACGCACCAGATGGATTCGCTGTTAGTTGCATTGGTCAAGTGGTCGCTTTGCGAAACAGGGCCTTAAGGTCTAAGTAGACCCGAGGTCATGGCGAGGGCAGATGAGCGCCCCGAGCTGCCAGGTCACGGGAACTGTTTACAGAGGGTGCTCAGTCTTGTTAGATGAGCAGCCCGTTCGGGCTTGGGCCTGGGGTATGACAACCAGGCTGGACGTGTGCCCCCCCCCCCATAACACACACACATGCACGCACACGCACACACACACACACACACACACACACCGTCGCCGTCGTCTCCGCCATCGCCCGGCATGCCTCCGGCGGGCCCTCCCCGCCCAGCGTCCATCGCATGTGGCACTGCCGACTGCTTCCGCCGCCGCCGCTGCTGCTGCTGCTGCTGCAGCTGAGCCTGCCGCTCCTGTGTGCTCGCCTGCTCCCCCTGCTGCTGCCCCGCTGCTGCTGATACTGCGCCGCAGTGCTGTGGCCGCACGCCAACCTGGCTACCACCACTAAACCCTGCTGCTGCATCCGCTCCAGCAGGAGCACCCGCGCTGCCGCCGCCGCTTGTCACCGCCGCCCCTGCATGGCGCATGGCCCGATTGCAGCACGCGCATGCACCCGCTGCTGCCCTCCTTGCACGCGTGCGGTGCGCAGGGAACAGCCAGGCCGCTGCTACCGGATTTCTGGTCGGGTAATGTCGTCACGAACTGATCCAGGCGTCAGCTAGGCTGGATGTTGCTCACGTACGCATGGGCGTGCATGGCGCCGCACATGGGGTGGCACAGGCCCACAGCAGCCAACAGAGCCCTCGCGCGTGTGTGAGGACCCAGGGGTGTAGACAGACGGCTTTTGCTAAATGATACGCGAACGTGAGTGACCTGAACGATGAAAGTGTGGCGCGGTAGGGGGTTTGCTCCACCTTCCGCCCAGCGCAGAACCGCAACCCACAACGCGCGTGTAGATGCGATATGTGATGTAGTTCACGTACCAGAAGTGTTTTCAGCTGCTCAGTTCTAGAGGGACCGAGGGCCTCGTCTTCGCTCTAGAGTTCAGGGGCCGGTTTCGTGGTGGCAGTCCATGTGGAGCAGCGGCATGCGTTGGATGGGGGGCAGCGGTGGTGGGGCACCTCCCCTCACGGACCACGCAAGGCTGCAGGGCTTCCACGAGTTAGCAAAGGTGTGTCCCATGCGCCTCCATGCATGCATGGAGGGCCCGCCTCACGCACACACACGCACACAGGATGCACTCGAGCGCGGGTACGCCGCAGATGTGGCCAGCGAGCCGGAGCGCGCCCTGCGGCTGTATGCCACTGGGCTTGAGGCGATACACGAGGCCCTGAAGCTGCCGGTGCAGGGGTCGGGTGAGCAGTGGATATGTGCGTGCGAGTGCGTGTGTCCCAATATCTTATGTGTGCGTGGCCAAACCATGTGTGTTGGGCAGTGGTGCATGCACACAGCAGCAGCAGGAGCAGCAGCAGCAGCAAAAGCAGATTGTTACAAGAGCGTCAACACGCACGCATACTCTCCCATACCCACACACATGGCGCACACGCACGCACGCTCACACACACACACACA
>VFSX01000606.1:0-55000 GCA_016618255.1 Chlamydomonas sp. UWO 241 | reverse complement strand
CACATACACGCACACACCCATGCACACACACACGCACACGCACACACACACACACACACACATACACATACACATACACGAGCACACGCAGGCGCTTGCACACGAGACCAAGGCAACCTTCTTTGTAATCAGTGCAACACACACACACACACACACGCGCACACGCGCACACACACACACACACATGCATCTGCACACACACATGCAAACATACACACAGACACACACAAATGTGCACGCACACACCGACACCACCCTGCAGGCGCTCGCACACAAGGCCAAGGCAACCTTCTTCGCAATCAGTAAAGCGCACCCCCCACCCCACCCCACCCCACACACACACGTCTGCACACATACACACATGCAAACACACAGACACACACACACACACAAATGTGCACACGCACGCAACCACACACCCTGTAGGCGCGCGCACACGAGGCCAAGGCAACCTTCTTCACAATCAGTGCAACACACACACACACACACACACACACACATGCACACCCCGCAGGCTCTCGCACACGAGGCCAAGGCAACCTTCTTCGCAATCAGTAAAACGCACACACGCACACACACGTCTGCACACACACACACACACACACACACACACACACACGCACACACGCACACACACAGGCACACTCACACACGCACACACACAACACACAACACACACACACACACAGGCGCTCGCACACGAGGCCAAGGCAACCTTCTTCGCCATCAGTGCATCGAGCCTGACGAGCAAGTGGGTGTCTGTGCGTGTGTGTGTGTGTACATGAGTCTGCGTGTGTGTGTGTGTGTGTACATGTGTTTGTGGGTGTGGGTGTTTGTGTGTGTACATTTGTGTGTATGTGTGTGTGTACAAGTGTTTGTGTTTGGATATGCGTGTGTATATGCGTGTGTGTGTGTGTGTGTATGCATGTGTGCGTGAGAGTGGGTGTGTGGGTGGGTGGTGGGTGGGCGTGCGTGCGTGTGTGCGTGTGTGTGGATGCGTATTTGTCGATTTCGTGCGTGTGTGCGTATGTGTGCGTGTTAGTGTGCGTCATCACACGAGTGGGCCGCCCACGCCCAGCGAGTGGGCCGCCCACGCCTAGCGAGTGGGCCGCCCACGCCCAGCGAGTGGGCCGCCCACGCCCAGCGAGTGGGCCGCCCACGCCCAGCGAGTGGGCCGCCCAGGACGCACGCACACACACACACACTCACACGCACACACTTCCTGGCAGGTGGGTGGGCGAGGGAGAGAGGCTGGTCAAAGCGCGGTTTGACGTCGCGCGCTGCTGGCACCCGCTGCCTGTTGGGACACGCACGCACACACACACACACACACACACTTCCTGGCAGGTGGGTGGGCGAGGGAGAGAAGCTTGTCAAAGCGCTGTTTGAAGTTGCCGCCGAGATGGCGCCGTCCATCGTATTCATCGACGAGATCGACTCGATCCTCAGTGCGCGGAGGTGTGGATGGGGAAGTGTGGACGCGGGTGCGAATGAGTGTGTGTGAATGTGTTGATGTATGGCCACCAAGATGGATTGTGCCCTCCATCGTGTCCATCGACGAGATCGACTCCATTCTGAGTGTTCAAATGTGTGGATGCATTATTAGTGTGGAGGGAGTGCGGGATGTGGGTGTGAGAATGGGTGTGGGTGAATGTGTGGCTGCCGAGATGGCGCCGTCCATCGTATTCATCGACGAGATCGACTCGATTCTCAGCGCGTGAAGGTGTGGATGGGGAAGTGTGCAAGAAAGTGTGGAAGGGAGTTTGGGATGTGGGTGTAAGGATGGGTGTGGAGTGGATGTATGGCCGCCGAGATGGCATGTGCCCTCCATCGCATTCATCGACGAGATCGACTCGATTCTCAGCGCGCGAAGGTGTGGATGGGGAAGTGTGGAAGAAATAGTGGAAGGGAGTGTGGAAGGAAGTTTAGTCTGAGGATGGGTGTGGGGTGGATGTGTTGCCACCGAGATGGAATGCGCCCTCCATCGTGTTCATCGAAGAGATTGACTCGATCCTCAGTGCGCAAAGGTACGGATGGGGAAGTGTGGAAGGGAGTGTGAAAGGGAGTGTGGACGCGGGTGTGGGGATGGTTGTGGGGTGGATGTGTGGCCGCCGAGATGGCGCCCTCCATCTTATTCATCGATGAGATCGACTCGATCCTCAGTGCGCGGAGGTGTGGATGGGGAAGTGTGGAAGAAAGTGTGGGAGGGAGTGTGGACGCGGTGTGGGGGCTTGCGATTGTGTGGATGTGTGGCCGCCGAGATGGCATGCGCCCTTCATCGTGTTCATCGACGAGATCGACTCCATTCGGCGTGCGCGGAGGTGTGGGTGCATTATTAGTGTGGAGGGAGTGTGGACGTGGATGTGAAGGGGTGTGGGGGTGTGTGGACGTGTGGATGTGTGGCCGCCGAGATGGAATGCGTCCTCCATTGTATTCATCGACGAGATAAACTCGATCCACAGAGTGCGAAGGTGTGGATGGGGAAGTGTGGAAGGGGGTGTGGACACGGGTGTGAACGGGTGTGGGGGGTAGATGTGTGGCCGCCAAAATCGCGCCCTCTGTCGTCTTCATCGACGGGATCGATCCTCAGTGCGTGGAGGTGTTGATGGGGAAGTGTGGAAGGGAGTGTGGACGCGGGTGTGTGTGGGTGTGTGTGGATGTGTGGCCGCCGAGATTACGCCCTCCATCGTGTTCATCGACGATATCGATTCGATTCACAGTGCGCGAAGGTGAGGATGGGGAAGTGTGGAAGAAAGTGTGGAAGGGAGTTTGGATAGTGTGTGTGTGTGAATGGGTGTGGGGCGGTGTGGATGTGTGGATGTGTGGCCGCCGAGATGGCATGCGCGATGAAGCGCCTCAAGACCGAGTTCCTAACGCACGCACACGCACACGCACACGCACACGCACACGCACACACACACACACACACACACAAACACGCACACACACACACCACACACGCACGCACACAAAAACAACTCTTCCTACACACAGTGCTGGCGAGAATGACGCAATGCGGCGCCTCAAGACCGAGTTCCTCGTTCAGTTTGACGGCGTGATGGGGGGCAACGACCGTGTGGTGGTCGTGGGCGCAACGAACCGGCCGCAGGCGGGACAGAGAGTTCATTCGAAATTCCGAATTTCAAATGTCGTGATTTGTTTTGAACATTGTTGTCTGGTGGTTGTCGTTTGCGAGGTTCCTTTCAGTTTCGAGGGCGTTATGGGGCAATGGCCGAGTGGTGGTGGTTGGCGCGACCAACAGGCCGCAGGTGGGACCAAAATTTAAAATTTAAATGTTCGGACCAACTTGTTCAAACCAGTTTGTATTTTTAAATTTCAAACGCTGGCAGTTGGTTATTGGTTGGGAGGTTTTTTTCAGTTTGAGTGTGTGGTTGGGAGGGGCAACGACCGAGTGGTCGTGGTGGGCGCGACCAACCGGCCGCAGGTGGGACAGAGAGGTCATTTTGAATTTTGAATTTCAAATATCGTGAAGTTCAAATACCGTTGTCTGTAACTTGTTGGTTGGGAGGTTTTCTACAGTTGTGAGTGCGTGATGGGGGGCAATGACTGAGTTGTGGGTGTGACCGACTGGTCGCAGGTGGGACAGAGATGGGGCAGAGAGGTTGTTAGAAATTTTGAATTTCAAATGTCGTCTGGTGGTTGATTGGTTGTGAGGTGTCGTTACATTTCGAGTGTGGAATGGCAGCAACCGGGTGGTGGGCGTTTACCAACAGGCCGCAGGTGGGACCAAAATTTAAAATTTAAATGTTCGGACCAACTTGTTCAAACCAGTTTGTATTTTTAAATTTCAAACGCTGGCAGTTGGTTATTGGTTGGGAGGTTTTTTTCAGTTTGAGTGTGTGGTTGGGAGGGGCAACGACCGAGTGGTCGTGGTGGGCGCGACCAACCGGCCGCAGGTGGGACAGAGAGGTCATTTTGAATTTTGAATTTCAAATATCGTGAAGTTCAAATACCGTTGTCTGTAACTTGTTGGTTGGGAGGTTTTCTACAGTTGTGAGTGCGTGATGGGGGGCAATGACTGAGTTGTGGGTGTGACCGACTGGTCGCAGGTGGGACAGAGATGGGGCAGAGAGGTTGTTAGAAATTTTGAATTTCAAATGTCGTCTGGTGGTTGATTGGTTGTGAGGTGTCGTTACATTTCGAGTGTGGAATGGCAGCAACCGGGTGGTGGGCGTTGGCGCGACCTACCGCCCACAGGTGGGGCAGATGTCCTTTGAAAATTTGAAATGGAAACGTCGTTGGTTGTTGATTGTGAGGTGTCGTTATATTTCGAGTGTGAGGTGTCGTTAGATTTCGAGCGTGTGAAGGCGGCGACCAGGTGTTGGTCGTGGGCTCAACTAATCGGCCGCAGGTCAGCTGAGAAGCATAGGGTTTTACTGGGGTTTTACTGATGTTAAACTATCATTTGTGGTTTTCACTCAGTATGCTTATGCGTTTCGTATTTGTTAAGTATTAGTTTCAGTTGCATTCAAGGTATGGGTCAAGTCAATTTTTGACTCTCTTTATCGGTGTCAATTTTACTTTCTCCCCTATGCATATGTACGGTTTCTGCGGCAACAATGCGGCTGCTTGCATGTTGCTCATGTTGCACGCCAGTGCACATACACGCGCACTACCACACGTACGCATTCACACAAGCAAACACACACACACACACACACACACGCAGACACACACACGCAGACACACACACACGCGCACAGACGCACACACACACACACACGCACACACACACACACACACACACACTCACACCGCAGGATCTCGACGATGCCGTGTGCCGAAGACTGGTCAAGCGAATCCACATCCCGCTGATGCACACACACGCACACACACACACACACACACACACACACACGCATGCCCCCCCCCCCCCACACACACACGCGCACGCACCACACACACACACCCCACAGGACGATGCCGTGCACCGAAGACTGGTCAAGCGAATCCACATCCCACTGCCACACACACACACACAAACACACACACACGCACATGCACACACAAACACACACAAACACACACACACACACACACACACCCCGCAGGACCTTGACGACGCCGTGCGCCGAAGACTGGTCAAGCGAATCCACATCCCACTGCCAGACAGCGACGGACGCGCATCCATCATGCGGCATCTTTTAAGAGGGCAGGCGGGGCTGGCGCCTGAGGATTTGGACAAGGTGTGTGTGTGTGTGTGTGTGCGTGCGTGTGTGTGTGTGTCTGTGTCTGTGTCTGGTGAATCAAACTTGTGTGCAAGTGTGCGTGTGTGTGTGTGTCTGCGCATGTGTGCGTGCGTGCGTGTGTGCGTGTGTGTGTGTGTGTGTTTGTGGCATGTGTGGCTGTAGCTTGCTAGCAGGGGGCGCATCCACCATGCGACACCTGTTAAGAGGGCAGGCAGGCTGGCGCCTGAGGACCTCGACAAGGTGAATCAAACTTGTGTGTGTGTGTGTGTGTTTGTGGCATGTTTGGCTGTAGCTTGCTAGTAGGGCCGCATACATCATGTGGCACCTGCTGCGAGGGCAGGCAGGGCTGGCGCCCGAGCATTTGGACAGGGTGTGTCAAACTTGTGTGTAAGTGCGTGTGTGTGTGTATGTGCGTGTGTGTGTGTGTGCGTCAAGTGGTAAGAAGTGGTAGTGGTAGTGCGAGAGTCCATCATGCGGCACCTGTTGCAAGGGCAGGCGGGGCTGGCGCCCGAGGATTTGGACAAGGTGTGTGAGTGTGTGTGGGAGGGCGAGGAGGAGTGTGTGTGTGTGTGTGTGTGTCTGCGTGCGTGGGTGTGCGTGTGGTGGGTGGTGGGGAGGTGTGGGTGGGTGGTTTGGGCGGGTGGGTGTCAAGTGGTTGGTAGTGCGAGAGTCCATCATGCGACCAAGGGATTCAGCGCAAAAGACCTCACAGCGTACTCTTGACCACACCCGTGCACTTCCTCTGTATCCAAGCCTTGTTCTTCCCTTTTGTCCAAACCCTGTGCCAGGTGCCTGCCCTGTGCTGTGACTTTCTGAACACCAAGCCCTAAACCCAGAACTATAGCCCTAAGCCCACCCCCACCCCACCCCTCTCACCCCCATCAGGTCGTGCGTGTAACCAAGGGCTTCAGCGCATCAGACCGCACAGCGCACTCTTTATCACACCCTATGTTCCCATTCTCTGTATCCAAGCCCTGTTGTTCCCTTTTATCCAAACCCAATCCAAACCCTGTGCTGTTTTTTTTATGAACACCAAGCCCTTTACCCTCGACCCAGATCCTAGAACCCTAAGGCCCTAAGCCTAGCCCTAAGCATTAAGCCCTACCCCCCTCCCCCCCCCCAAACAGGTCGTGCGTGCCACCAAGGGCTGCGGCGCATCCGACCTCACAGCGCACGCTTACTTGCAACCCCTGTGGCCCTCTCAATCGCAACCTCCGTGCTCCCTCTTGAACTCTGTGCTGTGTCAACTTAAACCCTAAAACCCAGACCCAGACCCCCCCCCCCCCCCCCACACACACACACACGCAGACAGGTCGTGTGTGCAACCAAGGGCTTCAGCGCATCAGACCTCACAGCGCACTCTTGATCACACCCGTGCACTTCCTCTGTATCCAAGCCCTGTTTTCTTCCCTTTTATCCAAACCCTGTGCTGTTTATTTCCGAGCGCCAAACCCTCAACCCTCGACCCAGATCCCAGACCCCTTAGCCCTAAGCCCTAAGCCTTACCCCGCCCCCCCCCTCCCCCCAAACAGGTCGTACGTGCCACCAAGGGCTTCAGTGCATCAGACCTCACAGCACACTCTTACTTGCAACCCCTGTGGACCCTCTCAATCGCCACCTCCGTGCTCCCCCGACCCAGAACCTTCACACACACACACACACACGCGCGCGCCAACAGGTCGTGTGTGCAACCAAGGGCTTCAATGCATCAGAACTCGCAGTAAAACTCTAGCCGGCCTCCAGCCTCCTCCCGACACTATTTTCTTAAGCTACTGATTCAGCAGCTAGGCGAAACTAGTGGCACTCGTTCTGATTGGAAGACTTTTTCGGACACGGCGTTTGAGCGTGCTCAGGATAGGGTCGGGTGGAGAGCCGTGGTGTACGGTCCGGCTGCCCCTCAGGCGCCGGCCCCTCCACCACGGCGGTCAAGTAGATTGGCAAGCGCCACTTGACCCCCTATCCCCTAGAAGCAGTTAGGACCTATTTTGGAGGCGTCGCACAATAGCTCTCCTTTTTGCTCTGGGACTACACGTTGGCAGGCAGCCGGCTGGTGGCTACCGCCCCTCACAAGTAATTGTTAGGGCCAGAACTGGACTTGGGTCTAGGCGGTGGTACTAGGACTAGAGGTAGTCTTTGCTGGAAAGCCGATGTAACTGTAACTGTAACTGCAACCCCTGTGGCCCCTCTCAATCGCAACCTCCGTGCTCCCTCTTGATCCAAACTCCGTGTCAACCCTAAACTCTAAACCCCAGACCCCGGACCCCCCCCCCCCCCCCACACACACACACGCCAACAGGTCGTGCGTGCCACTAAGGGCTTCAGCGCATCAGGCCACACAGCGGCACTCTTGATAACCCTAATGCACTTCCTCTGTATCCAATCCCTGTTCTGCCCTTTTATCCAAACCCTGTGCTGCTTTTGATGAACGCCAAACCCTCAACCCTCAACCCAGACCCTAGAACCCTAAGCCCTGAACCTCCACGCCCCCCCCCCCCAACAGGTCGTGCGTGCCACCAAGGGCTTCAGCGCATCAGGCCTCACAGCACACTCTTACTTGCAACCCCTGTAGCCCCTCTCAATTGCCACCTCCGTGCTCCTGCTTGATCCAAACTCTGTGTCAACCCTAAACCGTAAACCCCAGACCCAGAACCCTCACACACACACACACACACACACACACACAAACAGGTCGTGCGTGCCACCAAGGGCTTCAGCGCATCAGACCTCACAGCGCTGTGCAAGGAAGCGGCCATGGGGCCGATCCGGGAGCTGGGGCCCGCGATTGCAAAAGTGCAGGTGGGTAACAGTGCAGGGTGGTCTGCGGGAGGTGCGTTTGTGCGGGGTGGGGGGGTGGGGGTCTGCCTCTTTGTCCTGTGCAAAGACGCGGCGGTGGGGCCGATCCGGGAGCTGGAGCCCGTTACTGCAAAAGTGCAGGTGAGGGCTGTGGTAGCTTGGACGGAGGGGGGGGGGGGGCTGGGGACATCGATGCGCCAGCAGCCAGCAGGGACAGCACACGGATCGGAGCGCGACGTGTCCCTTCATGTGTGCGTGGGGGGGGGTCTGGTCGGTCGTACTGGCGCTGTGCTAGGAGACGGCGATGGGGCCGATCCGGGAGCTGGGGCCCGCGATTGCGAAAGTGCAGGTGCGCCTGCAGAGCCGAGCGGGCACAGCGAGAGCCCTCGGAAGTCGAACAGTCGCTGAGCCACTGCTGCCTCTCTCCTCTCCTGCCCCTCCCAACCACACCCCACTGTAGGCCTCGTTTATCCGCTCCATCTGTGCTCGCGCACCGAGCCCCACCCCCCTGCCCTGCTCACTCCTCTCCTTCCACCCCTCTTCTCCTCCACCTCCTCATATCCTCCCTCCTCCCCTCCCACCCCTACCCCACTTCAGGCTTCCTCCATCCGCTCCATCGCCCTCGCCGACTTTGGCGCCGCTCTCGGGGTCATCAAGCCAAGTGTCAACAGGGAGGCACTAGCAGCGTTTGACGAGTGGACGCGCGAGTTTGGCACGCAGTAACAGGAGCCGAAGAAATTCCAGCAGAGAGATACAGGTGCACAGTGATTCGTGACGATGGTGATGATCATGATGGCGCCATCGTAGACGCCTGCGCAGGCCATAGGACTGTAACATCGATCGTCAGTGGTCCAACGGGTTTGCTGAACCAGAGCAGCATCCACTTACCACTCCACTTGCTGCATTTCTGACCATGACCGCGCTGTGCAAAAGCTGCAGTTGGTCAGAGTAGACACACAAGTTGTGCATGACCGGCGCCTTCAGGATGTGGTCTACCTCCTGCAGGCCAGCCAGGCCGTTGAAAGCACGGAAGCCACAGATCTTCCATAGATCTTCCAAGCTCGGCCCCGTTGCCAATTCAGACGGCTTGCAGTTGCATCAGTACGTGTAGCGCGCAGATTCGGGTAAGGCGCCACAGGGGTGGCCCGCTCTGCCTGGGCGCTTTTTGGCAGCATGCTGCTGCTGCATTTGGACTTGCTGGGCCAGCAGGCCCCGCAGCAGTACTTGCGGCGTCACGAAGGGTGCAGCTTGTCGCACATCGTGCACGTCTCGTCGCTGTTGGGCACTGTGTCTGAGCGGCGCTGGTATTGGACACAGAGCTGCTGGTTATGCTGTTAGTGTCACCCATGGGCGGTGTCTGTGTGCTTACCAGGATTGCACGGGACGTGATTTGTAATGGGGTACGGTACCACGTCCTGCGTCCTGACAGTACGCTGGGGTGCGTACTGCAGGACGCGATCGGCGGCAGCACAAGACGCCTTTACTTGCTACACAACAACGGCCACGGCCATAACTTCCTGTCTGATGCACCGATTCGGACGATTCGACATTTGATGGAGAGCTTATAACAAGGGCTTTCCAAGGAACTGCTTGGGTCGTAAATCCATTGAGGAGCGACGGAGTTGTTTGTGACGGGGTGTGGGCACTTGGTCGCTCGCGCCACACTCTCGCCCCCCGCGTCCTTGTACTGCGTCCTGGGGTACCGTCCTACGTCCTACGAACAGTCAGGACGCTGATCCCCCCTCAGGACGAGCGTCCCGTGCAACCCTGGTGCTGACAGCGATGCCACAGCTGCCGGGCAGGCTCGGTGCGGGGTTGCTACCGTGATGACCTCGGGTCTTTCCAGCGCACTATTGCTGTCGGCGTTGTCCGTTGTGACCGTAGCTGCGCTGGTCATGGTACTGGAAGCACGCGAGTCGGGCGAGCGGGCCCGCCCGCCCGGGGTGGGGTGACAGGAGGAGCCCTTTGGCCCTGCGGGCGGGTACGAGGCAAAGCAGCTGCTGATGCCAGATCGTGCATGGGCCATGCTTGCAATAACATCGTGTCTCCAAGGAGGTTGTCTGCTGCTCCTCAGCGCCGACATACGTATGAAGCTCTCGCTCAATCGAGCTCGTCCGCCGTGCCACTGGTGTCAGGGCTCTGCGCAAGCGCCACCACAGCGCTGCACTGCCGCCCTTTTCCTCATCTTATCAGCAGTTCTAGGTTCGCGTAGAACGACGATCATGGTGAAGTCAGGCTATGGAGCGACCAGGTTTGTTTGTGTGTTCCTACACCTCTCACAGTCCCGCCCCTCAAATCGAACGAACACGAGTGTTCGCGCCTGATTTACACAAGCAGCATCCGTTCGATGTCCGCCGCGAGTTCGAGCAGCAGCCGTTCGATTTCCGTTAGCGAGTTCAAGCACGGGGTCGAGAGGCCGCTGCAGCTCACGGATGGGGGGCTGGTGGCGAGGGAGGGCGACGGCGATCGTGAAGACCCCATGATCCATGCGGTGTGGGCGCTGCAGGTCCAGGTGGACGCCCTGGGTCAGCAGATGGACGAGCTGAAGCCTCAGCAGGTGGAGCAGCAGGACGTGCACGTCCCCCTCCCCCATGGGCTGCTGGCGGTCACCGAGGAGCAGCGGCGCATGACGGGGCAGCTTGAGGGCATTGTCGAGAACACTGAGCGCCTGGCCCAGCAGCTCGAGCACATCATCCAGAAGATTGAGGGCATGCACGTGGTGGTCACCAAGTCGGCGCAGCAGGTGCAGCAGGTGCAGCAGCAGCAGCAGCAGGTGCAGGTGCAGGTGCAGGTGCAGGTGCAGGTGCAGGTGCAGGTGCAGGTGCAGGTGCAGCAGCAGCAGCAGCAGGTGCAGCAGCAGCAGCAGGTGCCGAAGCTGCGAGGTTCAAGCTCCTGCGCCAGGCAGCGCTGCGCACTAAGGAGGGCTCCTTCAATTTCGTCAGCCAGTGGCACACATACTTTTCCGAGACCTTTGTGCGTGACGTGCTGGACGCATCGATTCATGGCGAGGATTGGGAGATCCCCACAAAGTCTTCAACATACAGCCGAATACCTCGTACATGGTGACTGACTCATGCCACACGCTGCATGCCACGCAGCTACCACTTCACCACCGGCTGCTACCAGCGCGCGTGCCGCCAGCTTGGCTGCACGCCCTTCCGCAACGCGCTGGCCATCCAGCTGCGCGAACTGACGGGCATTGAGCCGTTGCTGGTGCAGAAGATGGACCCGCATGGCAAGCTGCAGTGGAACCGCTGCGCTGAGCGCCGTACTGCTCATGACGAGCGAGCCCAACGTGACTCGTTTACGCCAGTTCACCGCGCCAGTTTGCGCCATGGTTCGCAACCAAACTGGCCATGATTCCGCCAGCGCCGCCAGTTGGTTCACAGCGGCGCAGCGGGCTGAGAGAATTGGCGCCAGTTGAGAGCAGTGGTTCTGTCAGTGGCGCCTCCCCACCTTCTACTTAGTCATGCTTGCATCAGGGCCCCTTGAACACACACACATCAGTCAGAGGTTTCCAATCCGACTATAAAGTTGCCGATGGTAGCGAGTTGTAACTTCCGCCAGCCTCCTACCCTCGTTCCAATTACCGCACTCCCGAGGCAGCACTAGCACGCAAGGCAGCACCAGCACACAAGAGTCGCACAGCCGGTTGTGAGAGCGTGGTGCTTGGGGCTGCATCTGGTGCTCTGCTGATGCGCACAAGGCACACAGGGCACGTCTGCATGCACGATGATGAGACGGCTGCACGCCCGAGTTTTTCCAGTACGAATGGGGCTAAAGAACGCACATGCCATCTAGGCTGCGGCGAGCGGATGCTGCCGCGCAGCTGTGTTCATGGCGGGCAGTTACATGGAGCCCGGACTGTGTCAATGTGAGCCAGCCACAGTGTCCTAGGCCTGGCTGCATTCGAGAGCATGCAAACCAAAGTGTGAGCATTCACCTTGCTGCCCCACCCACCGCACAAAAACTCCAGCCTAGCCAGGTATGGGCATCCTTGCTCGAGTCCTGCAACTGACAAGCCCCCCCCCTAGATGGCCTGCGCGTCCAGGAGGAGGAGGATGTGGTCGTGTTGGACCCAGCCAGGCCGTTGGGAGCGCGGAAACCGCAGACCTGCCAGGAGGCTCGGCCCCGTCGGGGATTCAAAAGGTTTGGAGTCAGACCAGTACGCGTAGCGCACAGACTCGGGCGAGGTGCCACAGGTTCTGCCTACTCTGCCCGGGCAGCTCTTCAGCTGCGCGCTGGTGCTGCCATGCGTGCTCGGCCAGCACGCACTAGAGCAGTACTTTGTCGGCCTTGGAGGGCGCGGCTGGCCACACGTCGCGCACGTCTTGGTGGAAGACTCGTGAGTGCCTGTGCGCTGCCATTTGCTAACGAGTCGCTGGGCATGCTGGCAGCGATGCCCGCAGGCCACTGATACTGTGGAGCTTCAGCACACACGAGCCATAGGAGGTGTTGTCATTTCAGGGAATCGAGAGGGTCCAGAGAAGACAGGGTGGGAGGGCATCTGCTCCTCAACAGCGCCTGCTTGCCACTTGATTTTTCTGTCCTTCCTCAGTGATGTGTGTGTGCTGCTTTTCCTTCAGAGGGAATCCTAATTGAGGAAGTGTGGGGTTTGCACTGATACAGCGTTGTTTTCTCTGCTGCCCCTCGGCTGCTCCTCGGCCATGATATACTCATCGTTTGGGTCGTTCAAGACGACGTTCATTATTTTGAAGAGCAAGCGAGAGCGACCAGGGTTTTTGTGTGATCCCCACACCCCTCAGAATGCCGCCCCTCAAATCGCGTTCCTGGTCGACACAAGCAACATCCATTCGATGTCCGTCGCTCGCGATGTCAAACAGCTGGTCGAGAGGCTGCTGCAGCTCACGGATGGGGGGCTGGTGGTGAGGGAGAGCGTCGGCGATCCGAAGACCCCATGATCCAGGCTGTGCGGGCGCTGCAGGTCAAGGTGGACGCTCTGGACCAGCAGATGGGCGAACTGAAGCTGTAGCAGGGGAGCAGCAGCAACAGGGGGGCTCACCGCGCGCGTCGGGTGGTGGTGAGGAGATGAGCGCGCAAGAGGGGCTTCGCCTGGCTGCGGAGCGCTGGCGCACCACGCATGGCGCGACCAATGGCAAGGACCCGTTCCTGAAAATGGTTGACGTGCTGAAGCACGGCCTGCTGGCGGTCACTGAGCAGCAGCAGCGCATGGCGGAGCAGCAGCAGCGCATGGCGGAGCAGCTCGCGCGTGTGGTGCAGCACACCGAGCGCCTGGACCTCGAGTCGGCACAGCAGCAGCAGCAGCGGAAGCAGCAGCATGAGGCGAAGCTCCAGCGCCTGCACTGGGCGGTGGAGCACGCCGAGACGGGCTCGTTCAAGCACTTCGTGGGGTCTCCCTGGGGGCCTCACAGGATCCATTCGCAGGTGTCGTCTGAGCACTGTGTGGCCGCTGTACTGGCCGCATCAATTCGCGGCGAGGACTACTTCATTGCAGACAAGTGATTCCAAGCATAGAAAGCCACTGAACTTGTGCTGGCTGTTTTCCTCACTGACACCCTCGTGCCCCACCACGCAGCTATTACGTTGGCTACTCGCCGTACGTCGGATGCGATGATTTCGGCGACGATTTGGCTGTGCAGCTGCGCTCGCTGACGGGCATGGGGCCGTCGTTGGTGCAGAAGCCAAACACGAAGGGCCAGCTGCAGTGGGCTGTGGAGTCGCTACTGAGCTGAGCGCCCCACTCTGCTCGCCAGGAGCGAGCGAGCCCGGAGTGCCTGTCTGCGCATAGCGGCGCACGGTAACGGTGCCACTTTGCACCAAGAGCCGCAACCACACCGGCCACGATTCCGCCAGCGCCGCCAGTTGGATCACGGCGGCGCAGCAGGCTGGGTACAATTTTGCGCCAGCTGAGAGCAGTGGCTTCTCCCAACCTTCCACTATGTTGTGCTGGCATCACCCCTCTCCCCCCCTAAACACACACATGCCATTGTCACATGTCCAAACCCAGGTCTGCATTTGCAAACGGTAGCAAGTTGTTAATCCTGGCTTCTCCCCTCGTTCTCGATTTTCCACACTCCCAAGGCGACGCCAGCACCCAAGGTAGCACCAGCTCGCGAGAGGCTAGCAGCCGATTGTGAGAGCGCGGTGCTGGGGAGTGCATCTGGTGTTGTGCTGCTGCGCACAAGGCCCGCGGGGCATGTGTGTGTGAAAGATGATGAGACGGCTGCGCTTTCAAGATTTCGCAGCACGATCGTGCACTCGCAAGTGGGGCTAAAGGACGCACATGCACCGTCTAGGCTGCGGTGGGCAGATGCAGCCACACAGCCGTGTTCATGGCGGGCAGTTACATGGAGTACTTACTGTGTCATGCGCCAATGTGAGCCGCCACAGTTTCCTAGGCCTGGCTGCATTCGAGAGCATGCAAACCAAAGTGTGAGCATTCACCTTGCTGCCCCACCCACCGCACAATAACTCCAGCCTAGCCAGGTATGGGCATCCTTGCTCGAATCCTGCAACTGACAAGCCCCCCCCCTAGATGGCCTGCGCGTCCAGGAGGAGGAGGATGTGGTCGTGTTGGACCGTGTTGGGACCGTGTTGGGAGCGCGGAAACCGCAGACCTGCCAGGAGAGGGCTCGGCCCCGTCGGGGACTCAGAAGGTTTGGAGTCAGAGCAGTATACACGTGGTGCACAGACTCGGGCGAGCTCCCACAGGGGCTGCCCGCTCTGCTCGGGCAGCTCTTCAGCTGCGCGCTGGTGCTGGCCTTTGCCACGCCATGCGTGCTCGGCCAGCACGCACCAGATAAGTACGTAGTCGGCCTTGGAGGGCGCGGCTGGACGCACGTTGCGCACGTCTCGGTAGAATTCTCGTGAGTGCCTGCACGCTGCTGTTTGCAAACGGGCTGGGCTGCTGGCAGCGACGCCCGCAGGCCACCGATACGGTGGAGCTTCAGCACACACGAGGTTGCGGCGTTGTCATTTCAGGGAATCCAGAGGGTCCAGAGGAGACAGGCCGGGAAGGCGTCTGCTTCTCACGAGCGCCTCTTTGCCACTTGATTTCGCTGCCCTCCTTAGTGAATTGCTGCTTTTCCTGAAGAGAAAATCCTTATTGGGGAAGTGTGGGGTTTGCACTGATACAGCGATTTTCTGCTGCCCCTCCACTGCCCCTCGGCCTCATGATATACTCATCTTTGGGGTCGTTCAGGCCGATGATCATTATTTTGAAGAGCAAGTGAGAGCGACAAGGGTTTTTGCGTGTTCCCACACCCCTCAGAATGCCGCCCCTCATGTTCGACGATGATCGACACAAGCAACATACGTTAGATGTCCGCCGCTCGCGAGGTCAAATAGCTGGTCGAGAGGCTGCTGCAGCTCACGGATGGGGGGCTGGTGGTGAGGGAGGGCGACGGCGATAGTGGGAACCCCATGATCCAGGCTGTGCGGGCGCTGCAGGTCAAGGTGGACGCTCTGGACCAGCAGATGGGCGCTCTGAAGCTGCAGCAGGTGGAGCAGGGGGACGCGGCAACTGAGCAGCAGCAGCGCATGGCGGGGCTGCAGCAGCAGCACACCGAGTGCATCTCGGAGCAGCTAGAGGGCATACAGTAGGGCATACGCATGGCGCTCACCGATTCAGTGAAGATGGACGCCATGGACGAGCAGATGCGCGAGCTGAAATTCCAGCACGCCGATCAGGGGAACACGCTGCTGGCGGTCACCAAGCAGCTGGAGGACCTGCGCATTGCGCTCGCCAGCAGCAGCAGCAGCAGCAGCAGCAGAAGCAGCAGCAGCAGCAGCAGCAGCAGCAGCAGCAGTACCAGCAGCAGCAGCAGCAGCCGGTGGAAGAGGCAAAGATCCAGCGTCTGCGCAGCGCGATGATACGACGGGTCATTGTCTCCATACGTATCCCACCAGTCATCTGCAGCCGTCTGTGGCCACGTTCTACTCGCATCCATGCATGGAAAGGATTACTTCATCAAGAAGTCGGGAGTCCGTAGCAGAGAGCCACTTGAACTCCTGCATGTTGTGACTCATGCCACGTGCCGCGTGCCACATCTCATGTTATGTGTCTCATGCTGAGTTTAAGGTGTCGGGCGATAGCGCCGACACCGGTCTTATACATCATTACTGGTGTCACACAGACTGTAATATCCATCATCATCATGCTGAGTGCCATGCAGCTACTGCCTCCGCGACACCTGCCGCTTTCACACGTGCTGCACGCTCGGCTGCGAGCCCTTCCGCAATGCGCTGACGAACCAGCCGCGCTCACTGACGGGCATGGAGCCATCGCTGGTGCAGAAGAGGAACAAGTTTGGCTTGCTGTAGTGGGCGATGGAGCCGCTGCTGCCCTGAGCGCCTTTATACTACTCACGTGGAGCGAGCAGGTGGTGGTCAACGTTGACTGTACCCATCTGCACAACGGGCCACACCAGGCCATGATTCCCCCAGTGCCCCCAATTGGTGTGCGGAGGCGCAGCGGGCTGAGAGAGATTTGGCGCCAGCTGTGAGTGGCGAATCCCCATCTTCCACGTGGTGGTGCTTGAATCACCCCCTAGAACACAATCTCCAGTCACAACCAGGGGTCCTCCGGGCGCACGCGTGTAAAACCTGTAAAAACCACTCCAGTCACATGTTCCAACCCGACATTGCAGTTGCCAACAAGTTGTACCTCCTAGCTGTGGTAAGTTGTAACTTCCGCCAGCCTCCTCCCCTCGTTCTCACTTTGCCGCACTCCCGAGGCGACGCCAGCACCCAAGGCGGCACCAGCTCGCGAGAGGCCAGCAGCCGGTCGTAAGAGCATGGTGCTAGGGGGCGCATCTGTGTTGTGCTGGCTGCTGCGCCCACGCCACGGCACGCAGAGACTGTGCATAGGTAAACGATGACAGGACGGCTGTATCCCCGGGGGTCAGTGTTATCCCTGATGATGATGGATGTTACAGTCAGGGGCACCTCTAAAGGCGTGTAAGACCGTGCTCGGCGCGTATGGCCCGAGCACCTTACTGAGATGGCTGGCTGTTGGTGGTAGGGAACCCCAACTCTGTAAAGAGCGTGGGCGCACCCCTAGGTCCCCTAACGCAGCGGCAGCAAACGCTTGTTGAAGTAGGTGAGCGCATGTTGGGAAACGGAAACGCAAGGCAGGTTCGTCGCCAGTCGTCAAAAGAGACATCCCCCCGTGGGGAGAAAGGCCAAGACGTGGCCAAAAAGGACATCAAGCCGGGCCGTAACCTCTAACGTGTTAAGGGGTAAACTGGGATTTCAACCAGCATTCACAGGATTCTCAACATGTAAGCCTTGACCCGGCTCTGAGCAGAAGCTGACCCCTTGTTGTTGCACCGAGCACGACATTGGACGTATCGCAGGCCCCTTCCCTGCTGAAGGGGGGAGGCACAGAAGGACTCGGTGAGGGGCACATCCCTAAGCCTAACTACCTAAAAAGGGGCTGGAAAAGGCGGTCAGTAGTGACCAACAGTGTGGGATTTGGTAATAGGTTAGAGAGCAAGCTTGCCCCCCCGGTTGTAGGAACACGGAGAACGGCGGAAGTGTGAACGGTAGAAATGTGGGCACCGTAAAACCACAATCAAGGGCCCCTGACCACAATTCTACGCCGAATCGAGCTCTTAAAGATGCTAAATTATTACACTCATCAAGGGCTTTCCATATCCGTCGATATCATCTGCTTTGCCCAAATTGCGCTACAGTTGGTCAAAGTATAGTGTCGTGAAGCATTGTCCTTGCTGTAGCTCCCTGCAGATTTGGAAGTTTGATATGGGACTTGAACCTATGGAAACCCCTTCAAGAGTTAACTAGTGATGTTGTTGTGGTGCAGCAGATGGAGGAGGTAGAGGAGAAGCAGCAGACTTTGGCAGTGGAGGGAGACACGGAGATGGTCAACTGACCAACACCGACTCCGACCGCGGCTACTTAGGCCTTGGCCCAGGGCCACCGCTCATGTATACAGGGTGGGCCTAATAGTTGTAGACTAGTCATGTTGCTGTGGCACATGCGTGTTGACGTCACGGTGTTGTGGCGTGTGCTCGCGCACGTTTGTGGTGCTTACCTGCAAAACCGTTTTCTCCCACCGTGTTCTCCCACCGTGTTCTACCAAAACATCACCGTGTTCCGCATCGTATCGTGTCACCGTGTTCTCTACCGTGTTCCGTGTTGTGCAACCCTGCTGCTACTGACCAACAGCATCTCACCACTCCGCTGGCCTACCACAACCCGTGGCTGACCCACCCCCGCCACATACGTGGAGCACACAGATCAATGCAGCCGGCCGGCCCCACTACTGCTCCACTGGCCGCTCTCCGCTGCTGACCCATTCGCGGAACCCCCCCTTGTACACCGACAGCCCGGATGTGCGCCCGCACACGAGCAGGCGGTACGCGGCGATCACGCTGCGCGTCTGCAGCACAGTCTTGCCGCCCCGCGATTCCCCGTCGGGTTTGTCTGGCATGAACGAAGCCTTGCCCATCTCCATCACGTTGAAGTTGCCTCCCTGTGTGCGTGTGTGTGTACGTGTGTGCGTGCGTGCGTGTATGTGTGTGTGTGTGTGTGTGTGTTTTGTGTGTGCATGTTTGTGTGTATTGAACGCCCATCCCCATTCTGAGTGGTGCAGTGTGTGCGTGTGTGTGTGTGTGTGTGCATGTTTGTGCATGTTGATGTGGATTGCACGATGCCCATCCCCATAATGACTGGTGCAGTACGGAGTGGTATATTGCAGTACACGGCAATTGCAGTACAGAGTGATCTGCCCGCACCTCTGAATAGCTTGTTTCCACACGCTTTGATAACTTTGCGCGCTCCACATCTTGAAACTCATTGTCTGACTTGTGTTTTAATAGATAGATCTAACAACAAAATGATGCTGAGTCAATTTCAGGAGTTGTGTAACAGCCCACACCTGGTTGCAGTACAGGATCACAGACTTGGCGTCAGCTGCCGCTGCATCCACCTCTTTCTCAAAGTCCGGGTTGACCTCGGTGCCTGTCGGGCGTGTAATGATAGACATGGGTTCAGGGTGCAGGGTTCAGGGATGCATCGGGGTTGAAGGTTTAGGGGTCAGCTGCTGCTGCATCTACCTCCCTTCTCAAAGCCTGGGTTGACCTCGGTGCCTGCCGGGCGTAGTGTGGACAGGGGTTCAGGGTTCAGGGTTTAGTTGGGGTTCAGCGTTCATATCGATACCTGTCGGAAGCATCGCAGGGGCGCAACATTTCAGAGGGGGTTTCAGAGGTGGTAGCGCTAGCACGCACGTAGTGCAGATAGAGACCCCCCCAGTCTCCATAAACTTAGGGTCGCAACACATCAGAGGGGGTTTGAAAGGGGGCAGTGCTAGCATTTAGCCCCCCCTCCTCCCGCATTAAAAAGGAGGCCCACCATTCAGTATCCCAACCGCGGCAAACTGACTGCATCAGCTGAGGTGCCCCCCTCCCCCCAATCCTCAACATACCCACCATTCAGTATCCCAAACGCAGCAAACGCGACGCGGCGCATCGCCTGCATTGGCGACCACCCGGCGATGGGTCGGTAGAAGGGGACGCTCACTGCCCCGGGAATGTGGCTCTGCAATCAAGCACGGACACAGGCATTCAGCGTTGTCGACGGTGGTTGCTGTGGTGGTGGGCGATGGGTCGGTATAAGGGGACGCTGACAGCGCCAGGAATGTGGCTCTGTCGTGCGCAAATGTGTGGACGATCGCACAGGGATTCAGCGTTGGTTGTCGACAGTGGTGGCTGTGGCGGTGGGCGATGGGTCGGTAGAAGGGGACGCTGCTGGCGCCAGGAATGTGGCTGTCGTGCAGCGAGCACGCAAAACACAGTCGTCAGCACGCATACATGCAATCACACTCGCAGAGGTTTTCGGCGTTCCCTGGCTGGAGGTTGGTGGGTGGTGGTGGTGGTCGTGGGAAGCACATAAAAAAAACTACTAGGCCCTGGAGTACACACTGCCGTACTCGCCCTTCGCCCCCGCGATTAAGTATCGCTTCGGACGCTCCCGCGGAGCTGAAAACGATAAATACAGATAGCTTAACATCGCGAGTTTGGGCGTCAAATTGACGAAACACGACCCCCGAAGAGCGATTAAACAAACATTTTTCGAGCAAAGGCTCAGGCCCCGTACAGTACACACCTTCTCATAGTCACCCGCTGGCCGGATGTCTACCACCATGCCTCCCTGCGCTTGCACGCTGACCACCTCTTGGGAAGAGAGCAGCTTGCACTGTGTGTGTGTGTGTGTGTGTGTTTGTGTGTGCGTGCGTGCACGTTGAGGGCAACAGAGCACCAGTAGGCACATGTTGTAATACAATGAGCTTGGTAAGGTGCTAGGTAGCGCATATGCCAAGCTGTGGCGATGTGCATGTGATGTGCGTGCATGCACGCGTGCAGTGCATGGCCCCGCAGGCGCTCAAAGGGACCTGGCCCTCGACGTGTCCTGCGCCGCTGCCATGCACAACTCTCTGCAAGCGAGACGCCCTCGCTTGAAGGGCGTCGTCTGAAGCACGGCGTGTTTAAAAGGATCTCACTGTGAACCCCAACTGTCGCACCTATAAACGCCCCCCGCCGTCATCGCACGTACTCACATCTGCATCCTTGAGAGCTTGCACCATCAGGTTCCACCCCTTGGGAGATGTTGGACGTGCTCCGTTAATATTGATGCCGCTGGGATTGTTCATGTCTTGCAGCGGCGTGTCCGCGCTGCTGCTACCGCTGCTCCCATCCGCGCGCCTCACGATGCGGCTCGCGGTTCGTGCCGCTGGGGCGTGCTGGGGCACGCATGCGGCACGCCTGTATGGTGTGCAACATGCATCATGAGCGCGCGCGCAAGGCCACAGGCCGCAGTCGCCACGACAACGTGCTCGACACCACGCTTGTGCGTTATTCTGCCATGCATGTGGGGTCCGACGGAGGGCGGCCAGGCGAGGGGAGGCTCGATCGCCTTGTCACCTGCTTGTGTTGGACGCCCTAGGCGCGCACGTGCGGCCGCTGCATGAGGCGAGCATGGTAGTTGCGTGTACGTGCGACGACAAACAGTGCTCCTCAGCAGGTGCTGCTTCTGTGTGGCAATGTGGAACCCCCCGGTCTTCTACGACAACCTGCAACCTGCAACACCACTCCCTCATTCACGCTCCGCCCACTCATGCGTGGGTTTAGCAGCACGACTTGGCGCCCGGCTTCGCAGGGCCACAGCCGCTGCTGGCAGGTTGGGGTGCCTCAGCAGCAGCGGGTGTCGCTGCGGGTGTCGAGGGCCCGCAGCAGCTCTTGGCAGCAGGCTTCGCCTCGGCAGCAGCAGCAGCAGCAGCAGCGGCGGGCGCGGGTGGGCAGCAGCCGGTAGCCGCAGCCTTGGGGGCCTCGGTCGCAGTGGTCGAGGGGCCGCAGCAGCTCTTGGCGGTAGGCTTGGCCGCCTCGGCAACGGGCGCAGCAGCAGCAGCGGCGGGCGCGGGTGGGCAGCAGCCGGTAGCCGCAGCCTTGGGGGCCTCGGCCGCAGTGGTCGAGGGGCCGCAGCAGCTCTTGGCGGCAGGCTTGGCCGCCTCGGCGACGGGCGCAGCAGCAGCAGGCGGGCAGCAGCCGCTGCTGGCAGCCTTGGTGGCGCCGGCGGCAGCCGCAGGCTCGGCAGCGGGCGGGCAGCAGCCGCCCCCGCCAGCGGCAAACACAGCCGCGTTGGCGGCAGCGCTGCGCACCACGCGCTCGTCGAGGCTGACCACCTCCCTGCGTGTGCATAATCGTGTGCATAATCAGCATTTTGGGGTTGAGGGTCAAGAACTGGGGCCTTGTGGGGTGAAGGGTCTATGATTCAGGAACGGCAGGTGTTCCTCCTGGCTAGTGAGTTGGTAGCATTGATGGTATCACTCGCGTCGAGGCTGACCACCACCCTGCGTGCGTGCATAACCAGCATTTGGGGTTGAGGGTCAAGGACTTGGGCCTTGTGGGGGCAGGGGTCTATGATTCAGGGACGGCAGGTGTTCCTCCTGGCCAGTGAGTGGGTAGCATTGATGGTACCACTCGCGTAGAGGCCGACCTCCTCCCTGCGTGTGCATACCGTAGTGACATGCTCATTTGGGGGAACGACAGGCTCAATAAATGGCGCTCTTGATTAAAGGTCCCCTAGATTGGGGTATAAGGAACCTAAGTTCGGAAGGGTGGGACGCGAATCGAATTCTAGAGCGCGTCATGTAATCGGGGAAAAAGTGCCTGAATTCGGGTATTCTGCCCGAATTCGGGCTAATCCAGCAACTAAGAGTCTTAGTGGTTAGCAATGACGGTGCCGCGCGCGTCGAGGCTGACCTCCTCCCTGCGTGCGTGCGGGGTATGCGGGCGCGGCAGCAGTTTGGGGGTTCAGGGTTCAGGGTTTAAGGACTGTAGGGATGAGGGTTCCAACGTGCGGCATCTGCAAACATGGCAGCAGTTCTCCTAGGGTTTAGGGGGTTGGGATTTTCAGGTTGAGAGTTTCAACACATTGTATTGCACATCGCAAGCACGTCACACGCATAGCAGTGGTCACCTCGGGAACGCGCGTTTTGCGCCCCTGTGGCCCACCTTTCCGTCAAGTCTCGATATAGAGCGGCGCCAGCCACGGCCCGCCAGGCTGGCGGACCCCCTATCCGACAGCATTGTTTACGGACCAGAGCCAGGGCGACGCGTGGGCTTTGATCCGCATGAATCGTTCGGGTGGCGCGCGTCTAACCTCACGTTGGGAACGCACCCCTGTGGCCAAACTTAAAGGCAGTCTCGCTTACGTGCGACGCCAGCCAGTGCCTAACGAATCAAACGCGTGGGATCCGTCCCCAATAAACCGTTTGGGTGGCGCGCGTCAAACCTCACCTTGGGAACGCGCCCCTGTGGCCCGCCTTCCCGGCAGTCTCGCTAAAGTGCGGCGCCAGCCACGACCCCGCCAGGATGGCGGCCGTGTTGGCATCCACGCGCTGCGGCGCGCCAGTCGTGAGTGTGGTGCCGTCATCGAGCTTGTACGCCTGCAGCCAGTCAGTGTTGTGTGGGGGGATTTTTTAAGTCTCTCTCAGAGACCGCTGTTTGGGGTAGTCTAGCCGGCGGGAGTGTTAGTCTATCAGCCGGGAGCCGGCGGTACTCTAGTACTTAAGTGTGCTGGAGTATTGGCGGGTGTCTCCAGTAGAAGAGTAGCCTGCTTAGCTGGAAACCCTGTGTTACTGTTACTGCTACTGTTTAGTGTATGGCCGGGTCTAAATGGGAACAAGGCGGGGACTCTGCGATGAACAATACTGAGAAAAAGTGGTGTTTTGTTGGCTTATTGTATGGAATCCAGGAATGTTGCCCACTGCAGCTCCACCCCTCGGATTACCCTATTCCTCAATGACTGCCTGTGTGGGGGAGGTGTGGGGGAAGTGTGGAGGAGGTGTGTTTGCATCCACGCGCTGCGGTGCACCCGTCGTGAGGGCGGTGCCGTCGTCGCTCGTACGACTGCTAGCTAGTGTGGGGTGGGGTGTGTGGCGAAGTAAATACTCAGTTACAGCAGGGAACAGTGATTATCTTTTCATGATTTTTAATTAATTATTCCACAGCCGGATTTTGCTTTGAACGCGTTGACCGTTGACCTCCCGTTGACCGTTCGTCCTCATACATAGGTCATTTGAAAGCTGTTGACGAGCTCTGTCTGGCGGGCTTGTCAGATAAACAATCCACCGAATGGGTTGAGCTGTGTTCAAGGTCGAATTACACCTAGAATACAGCCAAATGGCTGTGGACAGCCGAAAAGGAAACCACTGGCAGGGAAGCATCCGCCTGTGGGCTGCCCGGCACGCTCCCGTTGTGCACCACTGCGTGCCCATAGTCCTCTGGCTCTCAAATTTTTGTATCACCAAATCGATTTATTTAATGCATTTATTAAATCAATTGAAACTTTGTTCATTTGAAACAGGTACGCACTCACCTCTGGCCTGCCTGGCACGCTGCCCCGCGAACATCACCTCGTGCCCTTAGTCCTCTGGCTCTCCTATTTCGAGACCAAATTAATTGATTTACCGTACAGGGCCTGAGCCTTCGCGGGGGGATCGAAAAGATCTCTGTTTAATCGCTCCGTGGGGGTCGTTTTTCGTCAATTTCAGTCGATTTGACGCCCCAAATCGCGTTTTTGATAGCTTGTTTTTCCCCATAATTTTCAGCTTCGCGGGCGCGGCGCGGGCGCGGCGCGGGCGCGGCGCGGGCGCGTGCGTGCAAAACAACACTCATTCGCGGTGGCTCAGGCGCCGTACGGTAACTTGTTTATTTGAGAAAGATAAGCACCCATCTGAGGCCTGCCCGGCACGCTGCCCTTGTACCCCACCTTGTACCCATAGTCCTCTGGCTCTCTCATTCTGTACGACCAAATCGATTGATTTAATGCATTTCTTAAATCAATTGAACTTGTTCATTTGAAACAGGTATGCACTCACCTCTAGACTCCCCGGCACGCTCCCCTTGTACACAACCTCGTGCCCAAAGGTTTCTCATTTTAAAGGCGAATTAAGTGATTCGAGCAATTGAATGAAGCAACCAGGGAATCAATGAATTAATTAATCCTCGAATAAATTGAACGCGGGAAACACGCACCTGCGGGCTGCCCGGCACGCTCCCCTTGTACACAACCTCGTGCCCATAGTCCTCTGGCCCCTCCTCCAGCTGGCCGGCGGGCAGCTTGAACAGCCTGCGCGGTGTGTGCATGTGTGTGTGTGCGTATGTGTGCGTGTGTGTGTGTGTGTGTGTGTGTGTGTGTGTGTGTGTGTTAGTATGTGTGTGTGTGTGTGCGAGCGTGAGCGTGCAAGCATCCATTGCGCACTGAGTGAGTGCCGGATTTTTTTGCTAGCTCCTCCTCAGATAGCCGGCCGGCCAGGCAACTTGAACAACCTGCGCGGTGTGTGTGTGAACGTGAGCCGGCAAGCATCCATTGCGCACTGATATGTGAGTGCCGGGATCTGTGCTAGCCCCTCCTCCAGGTAGCCAGCCGGACGGGCAGCTTGGACAGCCTGCACGGAGTGTGGGCGACCGTGAGCATGAAAGCATGTATTGCGCGCTGAGTGGGTGCCGGAATGTTTCCTGGTGATTTGGTTTGTCTTCCAGCTGGCTGGCTAGCTTAAACAGCTTACGCGGTGTGTGTGCGTGAGCGTGCGAGCATCCATTGCGCACTGAGTGGGTGCCGGAGTGTTTGCTCGTGATTGGGTGTGTCCTCCAGCTGACCGGCGGGCAGCTTGAACAGCCTGCGCGGTGAGCGTGTGTGTGTGAGCGTGTGAGCGTGCATCCATTGCACAACGAGTGAGTGCCAGAATGTTTGCTGGTGGTTAAGTTTGTCTTCCAGCTGGCTGGCGGGCAGCTTGAACAGCCTGCACGGTGCGTGTGTGCGGGCGTGGTGGTTGATGTTACAGTCCGTTGGACGCCGTTGATGGCGCTCAATACCAGCATTAGTGCAAGCATGCAAATGTGAGTGTATCTGCTCAGCACCCTTCCACATGTGGTTGTGTACAGCAGCAGCAGCAGCAGCAGCAACATCAACACCGACAACTCCGTACAACAACTACAGTGGGTGAATGAGGCCATCAAACTGCCTCTGCAAGTGTGGGCCACACTTGACAGCAGAACTTAGCGCCGCCTGCCACCTTGTGACACATGCGTACACACAGACCCCCCCCCCTCTAGCACATGCACACACCTGAACGTGACAGGAGAGCTTTGCGTCGCCTGCCACCTAAGCCAGGCCATTGTCATCACCCACACAAACACACACACACACACACACACACCACACACGCACACACCTGAACGTGACAGAGTAGAACTTTGCAACGACTGCCCTCTTTTGACACACGCATACACACAGACCCCCCTCCTCCCACCACCCCCACACGCACACACCTGAACGTGAGTAGAACTTTGCAACGCCTGCCCTCTTTTGGCACACGCATACACACAGACCCCCCTCCTGCCACCACCCCCACACGCACACACCTGAATGTGACTGAGTAGAACTTTGCGTCGCCTGCCACCTTCGCCAGGTCAGCATCGTCGACCGTCAGTGGGTCGACGCTCAGGAAACGAGGGTCAGTAAAGCCGACCTGTGCATGTGTGTGTGTTTGTGTGTGTGTATGTGTGTGTGTGAACAGGTCCGCATCGTCAAACGTCAGTGGGTCGACGCTCAGGAAACGAGGGTCAGTGAAGCCGACCTATGGTGGTGGGTTTGGGTTGGAGGGTGGGTGGGTGGGGAGACGTTCCATCAGAGCGTCCCATCAAAGGATCCAATCTTAGTCTCATCAGAGCGTCCCATCAGAGGATCCAATCATAGAATCCCATCAGAGCGTCCCATCAGAGCGTCCCATCAGAGCAGCCCATCAGAGGCCTCCATGGTCATTGCTCTGCAGGGTTCTGATACTTGAAAGCTGTTGTGCTGCATGCAAGGACGCCGATGGGTTCCTGACATATGGCGATCGCCCCCACGATCGCCCCATACACAAAACACAACACACGCGAGTGGACTAGTGGCGGTTGGACACTGTGGCCGTACTACATTCCCAACGCCTGCGGCGCCTCAGGCGCCGCATTTACTTGCGCGGATCAGGCGGCGCCTCAGGCGCGCACCGCCTCAGGCGTCGCTTGAGGCGCGCCCCTGATCGCCTCAGGCGTCATCCCGACCGCCTCAGGCGCCATTCCGACCGCCTTGAACGTTATGACGCCATTCACTTGCGCGGATCAGACGATGGGGCTGTGATAGGGCTAGTGCCCACTGTACGCCTAAGGTTCAGGGTGCGCACTTGCAAATGCAGAATGCCACCACAGGCGTTTCCAACATGCTGAAAACATCATCACCGCTCGCACACACACACACAATCACGCTCACACCATCTCACACCTAGCGGCAGATGCGGAGGAAGTCGTTGACATAGGGCGTGCACAAACACGCACACGCACACACACACGCACACACATATATCCCCCCCCCCCTTCCCCCCACACACACACGCTCACGCACCTGGCGGCAGATGCGAAGGAAGTCATTGATGTAGAGCGCGCCTCCGAGGCACTCTCCAATCATCACGGGGTGGTTGCGCACCTGCGTCATGCAACAGTTGGCACAGGATTCACACTCAGGAGTCGTGCATTCGGCATTACCACCTCATCGTGACCGGGTGGTTGCGCACCTGCGCGCAACAGGTGGCATAGCAGTCACTCATTTGGCACACGAGTGACACTCAGGGTCACTCATTTGGGCAGTGACTCATTTGTCCTGGGAGTGTGAATGTGAATGCGACAGCCGAATGGCGAGTGCGAGTGCGGCAGCTACCAGGAAGGCCACGTGCACTCACACGTGTGCGCAACACACACACACACACACGCACACCAAAGGGGAGACCATCCGGACGCGCGCGGCAGGCTCCGTCCGGTTTCTGGACGCCAACGCTGGGGCCCGCAGGGCCCTGTCCGGCTTGCCAGACGCCATTTTTTGCCTCTGTCGGTTTTTTTCTCCCCCGGCTCCTCTTCTCTCCTCTCCGCTGGCCCCTGGCACCCCTAGCGGCCAGCATCGGATCAGTTCGCATCGCGCGCAAAGAGCTGTGATGCGGAAGAGGCGCGGTGGTAGGTCACACTGTTGCTTGATTCAAGTGTGACCGCAGCCAAGATCCCCCCCCCCCCCTGGCTCTGCTGCAGCAGATAATGCCATTATTTAGACTACCGTAATCGCCCTTAGCCTTTGCGCCTAATTAATTGCTGGAGGCCCGGCGCAGAATTCGGGCACAATCGATTAATTCATTATAAAAGGGGGAGCGCAGAAACGCGCGTTTATTTTAGGCGGTTATTCGGGTGTGGATGAGGAGGTGTAGCAGAGCCCCCCCTACTACCACCACCACACGCCCCACGCCTCACGCATACGCATCGACATGGCTGATGCTGATGGATCGGGGGGGGGGGGGCACAGGCTGGTGAGGAGGAGCAAGATGTGTGCACGATTGCAAGCTCCAGGGAGGCAGCGGGAAGCGATAGCGGCAGCCACATGAACCCTCCCAGCCCCCAGCAGGCAGCGTCCAAACCACGCCTTCTTCCCACAGCGGAGCGAGCGCCCCTTGTTGCTCTTGCAGCGGGGCAGTATGCGTGAAGTGACCTTTCAGCAGCGCCGTCCCTCAGTTCGCCCTGATCTCCAGCACATAGACATAGCGACAAGTCTTCGCTACTTTTAGCCCTCGGCGGCGGCGGCTGCTAAGGAAGAGTGAACATGCATGCATGGCGTGCCATGCATGGCTCATGCAGCCATGCATGACGACATGGGCATGCGGCGGGACCCACGCATAGAAGCCTACGCCTGCAGAAGCTAGTTGGAGGTCTTCTGGAACTAGGGTGCAAGGGGGTAGCTGAGCTAGGGTGCGCAGCTGGGGATGCGCCGCTGCGGCCGGGCGGGCTGGCGCGAATCAGCAAAAGTAGACAAAAACATTGATTTGTAAGCAGCGCGAACTACAAAAAATAGCAGAAAAAACATTGATTTCCAGCCGGCGCGAAACCACAGACATTGCAAAAACAAAAAAAAACGTTTGTTTCCGGGGGGCGCAAACGCCTCTTAAATAACATAATTAATTATTAAATCGTGGGGGGCGCAAAGGCTGTGGGCGATTACGGTACACACAATGAATCACTGGTTCTAACACCACCTCCGGACAGGCTACGCCCCGACCCCCGCTGCATGCATGCATGCGTCATGCGCAACAACTCGTCTGGGCGAGCGTGCACGCAAGCCACATTTTTTTGCCCCACAGGCTGCGATAAATAAGCAGGCTTTGTGATGGTCGAAGGGCTGATGAAGACAGGGAAAAAAAGAGTCACACTTTCACACTTCCGGACGGCTAGCCAGGCCCGCGTCCGGGTACCCGGAGGCAGAGGCCACCCCACGTCCGGCTTTCCGGACATCGACCACCACCCCCATGTACGGCCCTGACGCACACACACACACACACACACACACACACTCGTGCGCGCGCGCAGCACCCGTACCGCCGTACCTCAGGGCTCAGGCGCCGGTCGCAGTACACGTCACTGAAGTACATCTCTCCGCCGTCGGCAAGCACGCGGAAGACCTGAGGGTGCGCAACAGTTGCAACAGGGCGGTGAAACAATGCAACAGTGGAACAGTACCGCATGTGGGCACACGGAAGACCTGCGGGTGCGCAACAGTTGCAGCAGGGCGGAAAAACAGTGCAACAGAACAGCATTGCCGCCTGTGGGCACGGGAAGACCTGCGGGTGCGCAACAGTTGCAAAAGGGCGGTAAAACAGAGTAGCAGTGCAATGGTACCGACTGTGGGCACGCGGGAGACCTGCGGGCACGCAGCAGTTGCAACAGGGCGGTAAAACAGTGCAACAGGGGCGCAGCAGTACCGCCTGTGGGCATGCAGAAGACCTGCAGGTGCGCAACAGTTGCAATAGGGCGGTAACACCGTGCAACAGTGCAATGGTACCGCCTGTGGGCACACGGAAGACCTGCGGGTGCGCAACAGTTGGAACAGCGGCGGTCAAACAGTGCAACAGGGGCGCACCAGCAGTGAAACAGTGCAACACCGCCGTCGGCGAGCACTCGCGAGACCTGCGGGTGCGCAATAGTTGCAACAGGGCGGCAAAACAGTGCAACAGTGCAACAACGCCATCGGCAAGCATGCGGAAGACCTGCGGAAGAGCAACAGTTGCAACAGGGTGGTAAAACAGAGTTACAGTGTAATGGTACCGCCTGTGAGCACGCGGAAGACCTGCGGGTGCGCAACAGTTGCAACAGGGCGGCAAAACAGTGCAACAGGCATCGTGGGGCCCGTAACTGTAACCTCCCGTAACCGTAACCTCCCGTAACGTTACGGAGCTTACGGGCCGTCCCTCGAAAAGTGCCCGTAACACCCCGTAACCTGATAAAGGTGTGGGACAGAGTGAATGTGCGCCCCACACCGTTGACTGGCCCCGAAGGGCGTTGACTCGGGGTTACGGGAGGGGTTACGGGAGGGTTACGGGAAGGGCTCCGAGGGTTACGGGTTACGGGCCACGCGGTGTGGAGTTACGGGCCCCACGCTGGCAACAGGGGCGCAACAGGTTGACCACACACTTGGAGATGACGATGTAATGCGCCATGCGCCCAACCACGCGCCCAAACTCGCTGAGCACGCGCGGCTTGTCTGGCGACGGGTTGATCACACAGTTGGCGATGACAATTCCAACTAAGTGGCGGGGTTCAAACAGTCCCAACTCCCTCGAAACTGCATGGATTTCGCCGGGACACAGATCTCTGCAAAGCCCTCGAACACGCGCCCAGTTCGCTGAGCACGCGCGGCTTGTCTGGCGACGGGTTGATCACACACTTGGAGAAGGCGATGTAATGCGCCATGCGCCATGCGCCATGCGCCCAACTAAGCACCCACCTCGCTGAGCACGCGTGGCTTGTCGGGCGACAGGTTGATCACGCAGTTGGAGATGACGATGTCCTGTGACGCGTCCGCAATGCCGGCCTTGTCCAGGTACTCGATCTCACCCTGGAAGGAGAGAGTGAGAGAGGGTGAGAGAGAGAGAGAGCGAGTGGGAGAGAGTCAGTGATTCAGTGAGAGGGGGAGGGAGAGTGGGAGAGAGAGTGAGAGTGAGTGGGAGAGTGAGTGGAAATGAGAGAGTGAAGGTGAGAGTGAGAGAGAGCAAGAGAGGGAGCGAGAGGGAAAGGGGGGAAGGGAGCGAGAGAGAGTCAGAGAGTGAGGCTCGACTGGCTCAGGCAATGGTATATGAGTTGTTAGAGTTTTGGTAGAAGCGATACCAGCCTTGTC
This sequence comes from Chlamydomonas sp. UWO 241, assembly GCA_016618255.1. Classification (NCBI taxonomy): domain Eukaryota; kingdom Viridiplantae; phylum Chlorophyta; class Chlorophyceae; order Chlamydomonadales; family Chlamydomonadaceae; genus Chlamydomonas; species Chlamydomonas priscui. Next base: position 24,251 of record VFSX01000606.1, on the reverse strand, counting down.
CAGGTACTTGATCTCACCCTGGAAGGAGAGAGTGAGAGAGAGTGAGGGAGGGTGGGGGTGTGAGAGAGTGAGTGAGAGAGTGAGAGTGAGTAAGTGAATGAGAGGGAGCGAATGAGAATGAGAGAGGGGGAGAGAGAGGGGGGGGAGAGAGAGAGGGTGGGAGTGAGAGAAAGCGGGAGAGACTGGCTTTGGCAATGGTATATGCGTTGGTAGGGTTTGGGTTGAAGCGAAAACAGCCCTGTCCAGGTACTCAATCTCACCCTGGAAGGAGAGAGGGTGAGATTGAGTGAGAGAGGGTGAGTGAGAGTGAGTGAGTGAGTGAGTGAGTGAGTGAGTGAGTGAGTGAGTGAGTGAGTCAGTGAGTGAGTGAGTGAGTGAGTGAGTGAGTGAGTCAGTGAGTGAGTGAGTGAGTGAGTGAGTGAGTGAGTGAGTGAGTGAATGAGTGAGTGAGTGAGTGAGTGAGTGAGTGAGTGAGTGAGTGAGTCAGTGAGTCAGTGAGTGAGTGAGTGAGTGAGTGAGTGAGTGAGTGAGTGAGTGAGAGGGAGGGACCGAATGAGAGAGAGGGAGCGAGAGATTGGGAGGGAGCGAGAGAGAGTGGGAGGGAGTGAGAGAGAGTGGAAGAGAGTGAGTGGGACTAGACTGGCTTGGGCAATGGTATACGAGTTGGTAGAGTTTTGGTTGAAGCGATACCAGCCTTGTCTAGATGCTCGATTTTGCCCTGAAAGGCGAGAGAGTGACAGAGTGTGAGTGTAAGAGAGGATGAGAGCGAGGAGAGAAAGAGTGTGAGAAAGAGAGTGGGGGAGAGTGAGAAGAGAGTGCAAGAGGAAGTGACCGACAGGCGAGCGTGATACAAACAGTGTTCTCAGGCGCGCGCGCGTATGCTTGGCACAACTGGGAGGGCCCGCGATGGGCGAAAACACATGTACGCCCCCCTCTCCCCCCCCCATTCAAGTAAGTGGATAAAAACTCATGCTGAGCTTCATGAGCTTTCACACACACACACAATACACACACATAAGTATCAATATACACACACCAAACAGGGCGCAGGCGCAACACACACATGCACACTCACACACACACTCACACACACACACACACACACACACACACACACGCAAACACACACAAGCACGCACGAACACGCACATGCACACACACACACACACACACACACACACAAGTGGACGAACTTCATGTTGGGCTTGGTGAACTTGCACACGTCGCGCACGCACACGCACACACACGCACACACACGCAAACACACGCAAACACACACACACACACACACACAAACACGCACACACACACACACACACACACACACACACACACACACACACGCACACACGCACGCACGTGGATGAACTTCATGTTGGGCTTGGTGAACTTGCACACGTCGCGCGTGTATGCCGCAAGGTTGCGGTTTGCGACGTCAAGCTGCGCGGGCGTCATGTCCACACCTGCCGATGTGGGCAGTCGGGTGTTGCAGTCGGGCAGTCAGGTGTTGCAGTCGGGCAGTCGGGTGTTGCAGTCAGGCAGTCGGGTGTTGCAGTCGGGCAGTCGGGTGTCGCAGTCGGGCAGTCGGGTGCGGGCACTCGGGTCAATCAACAGGTGTCGCAGCTTGCATGCCTCTGACTGCCTCTCAGAACCGTGTGAAGTAGTTCTTTGCGGTTCGTCGCAACGGGGGACTGTGCTGGGGGGTTGGTGTGCGCCTTGCTGGCTGCCGGGTGTGGACAGTCGGTCACAGTGCGTTAATGCGCCCGGTGTGAGTTTTCTTCTTCTTTTTCTTGTTGCCCTCTTCTTCCTCTTCTTCCTCCTCCTTTTCTTCCTCCTCTCCACTTCTTCCTCCCCTTACTCAGATTTTCTCTATTATATTCTCTTTTCCTTCTTGCCAGCCGACGAGCACCCCTCTAAAACCTGCCCTAGGTCTGAACACAACAACAACACAACACCCCTCGACCCCTCGACAACCTATGTCTGAATCCCCATCCCCTCAGCCATCTTAGCAAGAAAAGGCACCGCCACACCTCAGCAAATTGTACCAGCGTGGATGGGTGTCCAAGCGCCCAGGCATGTGTGCCATGCACGCGCTACAATGCTCGTGGCCAATCCCCTGCTTGCCCCATGCCATAATCAATAGCACTGCTGTGGGCAGTAGCGCGGGACATGCGCGTCCCCCATGCGCCCATGCACCACACATGGGACCATGCACACCATTATCCCATGCACACAGCATGCATACCATTATCCCATGCCAACCCGTGCATGCCGTCGCCGTACACATCCGTCTTGCATCGCCATCTTACTATTGTCCCTCGTGTGTTCCCATGCATGCACGCACCAGTAACAAAGCCGGTCTCGCCCACGAGACGCGCGGCGACATAGCAGTCCCTGCCAGAGCCCGAGCCCAGGTCAAGCACGCGCAGGCCGGTAGTGCCCATCGGGAGCGGCGTCCCGCAGCCGTAAAACTTGATGGACACCTCCTCGGGCACCTCTCGCAGCAGGTCGCGGATCTCGCGCGGCGGCGGCGTGCACGTCTTGCATGCTGACGTCTTGAGGTCCTCGCTGTGTGGTGTGGTTTGTGGCACTGAGCGAGTGGCTCCGACATGCACGCCAGCATGCAAATGGGCAACCAGGCCATGCATGCAAATCACCTTGTGGTGAGCTCCTCGCCGTAGTACTGCTGCACTACTCCACGCACGCCCTCATCGGTCAGCTCCACCGGCTTGACGGCCGCAGGAGCGGGCGGACAACACCCGTTGCTGGACGAGCTGGGCTGGCAGCACACCATGATGCTTCTGCGCTGCGTGAGAAGCAAGCGCGGGCAGGTGTACAGGACAGTAGATCGTGCTGACAGCAGCTTCGATGATGCGCGATGGAGCATCGGACGGTGACAGAGCTAGGGGAGAGCTAGGCTTCACTCTTACTAATGTACACGTGTGGACTCCCCACTTCCCCACAGCAAGTCAAGAGTTGGGTACAGAGCAGGGATGATGATAAGAGTTTTACAATCCACTTCTGGCAGTCACACGTACGGTTCCAAAGCTCCAGTGGGACTTAGAGAAACAAGGCTCAAGGCCCACAAAAGGTCAAGCTACAAGTAGCCCACGGTAACGCCATCCACACTTGGTGGCGGGCGCCAAGCAAGCAGCACCACTGTGCAGGCTGCACACCCAGCCCCTCAAATGGCCAGAGGGCGGACCCAAGGTATAAAACCATGAAGGGACCAAAAAGCCCTCCCCCAGACCACCGCAGGGAGGTAGAGCAACGGGGAGGTTGTGTGTGGGGGGGGGGGGGCTGGCCGCAGCGTTTAGTCGCGGTCAGCCAAGGCAATAACCAGGCTTGGCAACAGAACAACCAGACGACACACACTGCATTCCAGCTACAGCAGCCGTAGGTGGCAGGAGGGGAGGAGCCTGAGGGGGAGGGGGGAACCACAAAAGGTTGCTCAAGTCGGTGGATAACGCTGTCGCTCCGTCTCCTGCGGGAGATGAACACGTAGCGCAGCAAGCCAACCACGCATAATAAGAGACCAGTCAGGGGGGCGGACGGCAATAGCACCTCTGGAACAGGACAAGGGGTCTGATTTATCTTCAACTTGGGGTGTGGGACGCTGCCCTCGCTGTTGCGCCTGGTGCTGCGCGAGTAAGTGGGAATTCAAGGGGTCACTGGATCTGGTGGGAGAGGCAGTGGACAACGGCGGGGGGCGCGCATGCAGGCAGCAGGGCAGGCAATTGGCTGCGGGGTCGGCTGGGTGTGAAGGGAGGGGGGGGGATGCACAGCCGGCTATGCACTGCCAGATCTGCACGACCAGACCAGTCAGCATAGACAGTACACAGCTGATGGAAGGTCACCGTGGTAGGTGTCCGCTGTCTATCCAGGGCAGCTGCCGACCATAAGCATGGCTGTGCGGCCGCAGCCACCTGCCGCAGACTCCACGGCGTGTGCATCGCAGCGCCCCCCGCCCCCGGTGCTGACAAGCCTTGGGCGAGCAGCCGTGTGGTCATATCTTTTGCATAACCCCAAACACTCGGGGCTCGATTAACGGAGGCGCGTTCTCGTCGCCGAGCCCTGGACCCAGCAATGCGGCGCTGCTGGTGACTAGGATCTCCGTGCCGCTGACGAGCGGGATAAAATACGACTGGCCTGGCTCCTGTTAGACTGTCCCTCGGTGGAAACTACAGGAGCGGCTTGCCCGGCGCTGTCATGGCTTGGCGAGTAGCCGCGGCGCTGCCGCGACCCGTGCTGGGAGACGGCCCTTATCCTCCTCCCATGCAGGACGCCATGCGGCACCGATCTCGACGAGTTGATCAACGAGCGGAGGAGCTGGCGCCCGTCAATGCATGCTGGACATCGGTCAAGATGGCTGCTCGTGGGGGCGAGCTACCATCAGGGCTTCAGCGGTGGTGACCGCCGAGGCAACAACAGAGTTTATCCGCTTCACCATCGCAGCGTTTGTCACCGCGCTCACCCTCGGGGGCACTCGTCTGCCGGTGACTGGCGTCGGCATTGGTCTTCAGGCAGCCTGCCATGACGACTCTGTTTGCCCAGGCCCCCCTGGAGGGTGGGACCTGGCCATGCATGACGCATGGGGCGCAGGCAGAGCCCCATGCATGGAGTTGGACAACCATGCACCATGCCAGGCGGGGACTTTTCTGCTTCAGCGCCGCCAGTCGGCACAGCCGGCGTGGTTGGCCTCAAAGGCCAGGAGGAGGACGGTCCTTTCCTATACGCTCCTTGCCAGACATGTCCCTCAGGGACTTGTTTGGGTCTAACTAGCCGGCGGGAGCGGTAGTCTAGACGGCAGGTAACTGGCTGGTGGCTATCGTCCTTCACAGGGCGGTGGCACTAGGAATAGTGTTGTCTTAGCTGGAATGCCATGTAACTGTAACTGTAACCCCAAACAAACAGGCCACGTACTTTGTGCGCAGCAGCGCAACACAGCAACAGATGCGCTCACACACATCGCGCTCTCACAACCGGCTGCTGGACTCTCGCAAGCTGGTGCTACCTTGGGTGCTGGTGCTGCCTCGGGAGTGGAAAATCGAGAACGAGAGGAGGCAGCCGTGATTAACAACTTGATTAACAAATACTACCGATGACAAATGTAGTGCGTGTGTGTGTGTTTTAGGGGGGTTGATGCAAGCACAACAAAGTGGAAGGTTGGGAGGCGCCACTGGCACTGCTCTCAACTGCCGCCAGGTCTCCCTCGGCCTGCTGAAATGTCGTAGACCAGTTGACGGCGCTCGCGGAAAGATGGCCTGGTGTGGCCAATGGTGCAGACAGGCACTCACGTGAGCCCAACTGCTCGCTCCACGTGAACAGAAGTAAGGCGCTCAACGCAGTAGCGGCCACAGCCCAGCCCACTGCAGCTGCATCTGGCCCTTCTTGTCTGGCTTCTGCACGATGGCTGCATGCCCGCATGCACCGTCAGCTTAAAACGGAAATGCTCGCGGCTGCGCTCGTAATCTTTCTTGCTGCCGGCTCCAGCTCCTCATGGCCAGTAGTGCGGTTGCGTACGACACAGTACGACACGCAGAAGTTGAACGAGCTTTCTGTCGCTTCTGCTAGCGCGATGCACATCCCCTCGAGCTGCTCCACCATGAGCTGCTGCTGCTCCGTGACCGCCAGCAGCGCCTTCACCTGCTCCACCTGCTGAAGGTTTAACTCGCTCATCTGCTCAACCATGGCCATGGCGTCCACACACACTGGTTGGGTGAACGCAATGCGCATGCTCTCGAGCTGCTCCGCCATGCGCTTCTGCTGCTGCGACATACGCTCCAGCGTCTCGGTGACTGCAGGCATTCCGTGCTGTAGCTGCTCCATGTGCTGGTAGGGTAGGGTTCTGTGCACGTGCACGTGAGTGCACAGAACCTCCTCAGCCCCTCATCCCTTGAGCTGCAGCAACCACTCGACCAACTGGTCGATCTGCTCGAACTCGCACGCGCCACACCGATGGCGATGTTGCCTCGCGGCGATTCCGAGGCGAGGTTTGTGTGGGTGCATCACACAAACAAAAATCGGTTTTCTTTGCAAGCACAACTGGACGCGGTAGCGACGCTAGGGCGCTCAAGTTTTTCTTCATGCGCTATCAAACACCACGACTTCATCACCAACACGATCATCAAACCGTGCTCACGGCTCCCCGGCTTCCTGCCTTTCCCCAGCCAGTGGCTGGCTCCTGCGGGGCCGACCACATCGTGGACGCGTCGGTCGTGCACCACTCCATCGGTGACTATCGCCCATTGCATGGCCTCTTCACCAGGCTGGCTGGACGAGTTGACCCAACCCCTCGCCAAGCTTCCTCAGAACTGCATCTGGGGACGGACGGTGGTCGTCAACATCACGCGCAGCTGAGGGAGGCTTGGTGACGGAGGCCTGGTCAGTTGCCAGCTTCACGCACACGTTTTTTTACACCTGTTGGTAGACGGGATCCTCGCCGGCGTCGTCGCGCTCCCTCGCCACCAGCCAACCATCCGTGAGCTGCAGCAGCCCCTCGACCAGCTGCTTGACCTCGCGAGGGTTAGACATCGGACGGAGGTTGCTCGTGTCAAGACACACACACACACACACACACACACACACGTGCGCGTGAACTTTGCGGGGCAGGGATTCCGAGGGGTGTGGGGATCACACAAAAACCGCTTAAGTGGACCCAGAACCGTTGATTACACGAGGATGAGGGCAAGCAGCACGGCGCTGGGCGCAGCGTGCGCAGAGCTTGGCCTCGCCACCAGCTGGTGCACGAACGCTGCAGCGGCGCGGCAGATGCGCTCGACACCTTGGTGTGGAGCAGGAGCAGCAGACGACGGGACACACTTGATGGGTGCAAGCCTGGGCCATCTGATCAGGGCATCTATCTAGATCTGCAGTACGACTCCCAGTACGTGTCCCACCCATAGGGCTCCCCATGCCCGTTGCCCCCCCCACACACACCTGCTTCCAGCTCCAGGCCAGCTGGCCTTGCGGGCTCTACTAGTAGACCTCCCCTAGACGAGTAGTCTGGGCCTTAACTCACGCCCCGGGGTCCTAGCAGGCGCGTACATGTAAAAACTTTAAAAACTGCTTCAGCTCCATGACCAGCACAACACTGGACACGAAAATAGTGCAAACCAAGTCCACCGTCACTAGTGCGCGCACTGCCACAGCCCCCTACATTGTTACCCCGGCGGTACAAGCTACACCCATAGTGTAATGGCCGTGTTGCACTTGTAAACCAATTTGTGAAAATTTGATTGCATTGTAGCAAAGCCATTACACTGGGGGTGTAGCTTGTACCGCCGGGGAATCCAGAAAGGGGGGCTGTGGTAGGGACGGACGTCACCCGAGGGCACCATCCAAAGCAACGCCGCCCTCAACCCTACGCCCTAAACCCTAAACCCTAAACCCTAAACCCTAAACCCTAAACCCCTCAACCCTAAAACCTAAAATCTGAACCCTAAACTCTAAACGCACCGATGCCGCCCACGGTCGACACTGGCAGCCTGCCCGGCAGCTCTGTGGCGACCGGCAGTGCAACAGATGCCCACCAGCGATACGTCCACGAAGACGTGCAAGACGTGCGGCGAGCCACACACCCCTGGAAGCCGCAATTTATGTTCCAGGGCCTGCCAAGCCTTGGGCTGTGCCGTCTCATCTTCTTGCAAACACATCAGTGCTTCCTCGATTGGGCTGTAGGGGCGTTTTTTGGCTGAAGGAATTAATTGTTCTTTGGGGTTTACCACAAGTGGTTTACCGCCCGTTTTTTTGTTTTTGTTTTCCGGGGGCGCAGCCTGCGGCCTCCGGTTGCCTGGCTGTAAGAATTAAGCAATTAAAATCAATCAAGGAAGCACTGAACACACACACTCCACGTGCCTTGTTTGCAGCAACGCGCTGCGCCCACTCACCGGCTGCTCAAAACCGTCTGCTTCTCTGGCATGTGCTGGTACTCTACCTGGGGGAGCACTAAGGCGCGTGCCTTGTTTGCGCTGCACCTACGCCCCGGCTGCTCATAACCGGCTGCTATCCTGGCACGTGCTGCTGCTCTGCCTGGGGGAGCATCAAGGCTCCCCTCGGGGGAGCCTTTTGCCACCGGCAACTATCCATTTGGGTTGGCATCATGTGGGGGGCGTGCGTGTATGTATGTGTGTGTTGGACAGGGGAGCACAGACGGGATGGAGGTCAGACGAGCATGCGGCGGTTTTGCGTGCTGCACGCAGGAAGACGGGGAGGTGCATTCCAGCAGAACCACAGAGCAAATGCCCCCCCCCCCCCCCGACAGGTCCTCCAGCGCATGCTAGCGTTCTCACAACAGGCTGCTTGGCTCGCGTGTTCTGCTTCTGCCTTGGGAATGCAGCAAAATGGAGGGGGGGGGACGAGGCAGCCGGAAGTAACAACTCGCTACCGTTGGCAATTGCAGAGTCTGTTTTCTAGTACATGGGACTGGCGTGTGTGTGTGTGCTGGGGGGAGGGGTGTGACAAGCACAACAAATTGGAATATGGGCAAACGCCGCCGCTCTCAGTAACAGTAACAGTACCAGTACCAGTACCAGTACCAGTACCAGTACCAGTAACAGTAACAGTAACAGTAACAGTAACAGTAACAGTAACAGTACCAGTAACAGTAACAGTACCAGTACCAGTAACAGTAACAGTAACAGTAACAGTAACAGTAACAGTAACAGTAACAGTAACAGTAACAGTAACAGTAACAGTAACAGTAACAGTAACAGTAACAGTAACAGTAACACGGGGGTTCCAGCTAAGCAGGCTGCTCTTCTACTAGAGGCACCCGCCGATACTCCAGCACACTTAAGTACTAGAGTACCGCCGGCTCCCGGCCGATAGACTACCGCTCCCGCCGACTAGACTACCCCAAACAGCGGTCTCTGAGAGACATGTCTGGCAAGGAGCATATAGGAGAGGACCTTCCTCAAGGTCACAGTAGTGGCCTTGTGGCCAGTCAAGCCGGCAGAGCCGACTGGCGCTGACTGGAACGGTCCCCGCCTGGCAGTGCATGGCTGTCCAGCTCTCGTTTGCATGGGGCTCAGCCGGCGCTCCATGCCTCATGCATGGCCAGGTCCCACCCTCCAGGGGTGCATGGACGACAGAGTTGTCATGGAGGCTGCCTGAAGACCTTCCAACGCCAGTCACCGGCAGACGAGCGACCCCGAGGATGAGCGCGGTGACGAACGCTGCGATTGGTGAAGCGGATTTACTCTGTGTTGCCTCGGCGGTCGCCACCGCTGAAGCCGTGATGGTAGCCCGCCTCCACGGGCAGCCATCTTGACCAATGTCCAGCATGCATTGACGGGCGCCAGCTCCTCCGCTCATCGATCAACTCGTCGAGATCGGTGCCGCATGGCGTCCTGCATGGGGGGAGGATAAGGGCCGTCTCCCAGCACGGGCCGCGGCAGCGCCGCGGCTACTCGCCAAGCCATGGCAGCGCCGGGCAAGCCGCTCCTGAAGTGTTCCACCGAGGGGCAGTCTAGCAGGAGCCGGGCCAGTCGTATTTTACCCCGCTCGTCAGCGGCACGGAGATCCTCGTCACCAGCAGCGCCGCATTGCTGGGTCCAGGGCTCGGTGACGAGAACGCGCCTCCGTTAATCGAGCCCCAAAGTACCCAAAGGTCAAAGAACAGCCGGAATACAGCCAAATGGCTGTGTAGAGCCGAAAAGGAAATAACTGACCGGCAGCCGCATCGGCAGGGCAGGGTGTTCACGCCCAGTGCAGCCCAGCCACGCCGACCCGAGTCTGCCACCGCTGCCTTTCTGCCGCGTGCACGAGTGAGGGCGCGGCGCTGCGTTCTTCTAGATTGACTGGGGACAGCTCAGGGGCCTTCAAGCGCGACTAGAAAACCTAGAAGTTTTCTAGAAACCTAGAGGTTTTCTAGAAGTTTCCTAGAAAACTAGAGGTTTTCTAGAAGTTTCCTAGAAAACTTCTAAGAGTCCAATTGGGAACACATTCTATGGCTTGGTGTGTTCCATGGCTCGTGTGTGCAGCTCGTGTGTAGAGAACTAGGCATCTTCTCAGTCTCAAGACAGGTAGAGGGTTTTCAATTTTTTACACATCCATTTTTTTGGCACCAACCACGAGCAGTAGATCAGGGTTGCGGGGAAATGGGGGGCTCGTGTGGCCAGCGGTGTGGATTTTTTTTCACACTCCACACTTTCGGACACACCCAGCGCGCTGGCTGTTATCCTCGTCACCAGCAGCGCCGCATTGCTGGGTCCAGGGCTAGGCGACGAGAGCGCGCCCCCGTTCAACGAGCCCCCGCCGCTCTCATCTGGCGCCGATTCCCTCTCAGCCCCGCTGCAACGCCAAAAACCAACTGGCGGCGTTGGCGGAATCGCGGTGGCTGTGCTTGCCGCCCGAGGTGGGAGCACCGTCAATGTGAGCCACGACGTGATTGTTTACTTCTGCCGACCGCCGCCGCAAACCAACTGCCGGCGATGGCGATGATTCGTGGCCGGTGGTTGCAACCCGCAGTGCAGACGGGCGCTGTCAATGCGAGCCACAAATCAGTCAGCTCATCTCAAGAGTGGGCTTGCTCTCGCAGCTGGTGAGCAGAGTAGGGTACTCAGCGCAGCAGCGGTTCCACGGCCCACTGCACCTCGCCCTGCTTGTTCATCTTCTTCACCAGAGACGGCTTCTTTCCCATCAGCGAGCGCAACTGCGTTGTGAGCGCAGCACGGAAGGGCTTACAGCCGTGCTCGCAGCACTTGTGAAAGCGGCAGGTGTCAAAGAGGCAGTAGCTGCGTTGCATGCATGTGGGATGAGTCAGCTAAGGTATGCACGAGGTGGCTCTTTGCTAATATTTGCCATGCAGGATGGCGCAAGTCAGGCATGCACGAGGTTGGTGTTGTTCTGTTGAGGACTCACTATGCCGGTATCCAGCACAGCTCAGGGTGCATCGACGCGTGCAGGATGTCAAGCAAAAAGTCTCGAGACGACCTCGGCTCCGGAGGCATGGTCACGGCCATGATCACCTCAATGACAATGCCCAGGGCCACGACCTAGGCCATGGCCACGGCCACCTGCTTGGCCACGGCCATGGACACTGCCACGGCCACGCCCATGGCCACGGCAGCAACCACGCCCACAGCCACGGCCGCACCCGCGCCCAGGACAAAACCACGGTTGTGCACGTAGAACTTGAGCCCGCCTCCTCAGCGGCATGCTCCATCGCCAGGAGCAGGCGCTTGAGCTTCGTCTCCTCCTGCTGTGCGCCCATCTGAGTGGAGTCACAACGTCACCCGTCGCACGCGGTGCGCCCCCCTGCTGCGCCTCCTCCCCCTGCTGAGGCTGCAGCGCCTCCACCTGCTGCTCCAGGGCGTCCACCATGAGCTGCACCGCCCAAATCGCCTGGAGCATGGGGTCCTCGCCGTTGCCCTCCGCCACCACCAGCCCCCCATCCGTGAGCTGCAGCAGCCTCTCGACCAGCTGCTTGACCTCGCGCGCGGCGGACATCGAAGCGAGGTTGCTGCGTCGGAAAGATCAGAGGAATGAATACAAGCGAGATGGAGAGTGGCGAGTTTTGAGAGGTTTCCGTGCAGATCCCACACCTTCCGTTAGGGTTCCAAAGTGCACGTGTTTTTCATTCTTGAAGACGAAGGTGGAAAAGAGCACTGCCAGCATGGCCCTCTTGCATCTGTAGGGCCAAGAAGTGCGGGACATGCGGCCAGCCGCGCCCTCAAAGGCCGACTACATGTACTGCTCTGATGCGTGCTGTCCCAGCAAGCACGGCATGGCAGAGGCCAGCGGCAGCGCGCAGCTGAAGAGCTGCCTGGTCAGGGTGGGCAGCCCCTGTGACGCCTCACCCGAGTCTGTGCGCCACGTGAACTGACTCCGAACCTTCTGAATCCCCAACAAGGCCGAGCCCTCCTGGCAGGTCTGCGGTTTCCGCGCCCTCAACAGTCTGGCTGGGTCCAACAAGACCACCTCCTCCTCCTCCTGGAAGCGCAGGTCGTGTACCATCACTCCTTTGCAACTACGGCCCACTACGCCTCTTAAATTGCATTCAGGATCTGCCTGAGACGCGCAGCCAACTGCCAGGCGACATTACCAGAACAACACCAAGGGGCGCTGGGTGATGGTCTCCAACATCTTGTAACAGCAAACTTCTGGTCGCTTTCAAACCAGGCAAATGGCCGCCAGCTGCTGGCTGCTCAACTGGGCCAACCTCAACATTCCAAGCTAGGGAAGGGAGAAGGAGCTGACGGCTATCACGTCTGCACCACGACGTCCTGTGCGTTCAGGTCGAGCAGGCGCGGTGATGACATCTCAGACTGCAAAGGGCCTTACCACTTGACTCTCGTGAACATGGATAGGCCTATCCCTAGGGAGACTCTGCACGCCAAGGCCGAGAAGCTCTCACGTGCTCACGCACACCGATCGTGCCACTGATACTGTTATTCTCTATGTTTCTGTCTTAGATGATATGGTCTTCATCTAGGGGTGGGGTGGGGGTGGGGGGCTTACCAGTTGGTATGGTGAGTACAGTTGGGTGGACTTGTTTGCAAGTAAGATCGGTAGTCGGCCGTCTGTGGTCACATGTTTGCAGGCACCACCTGGGCGCGAGCGCACACAACAGTGGGCTTGCCTCTGGAACGCGTCCAGGCCTAGGGCAGTGCGATTGGTTCATGTCGGAGCAGCGTACCATCTGTCTGGGCCCAGGTAACTGCCCGCCATGACCAAGGCTCTGCGGCCGCAACCGCCCGCCGCAGACGACACGATGCGTCTTGCCCACCCGTGCTGACAAACCTCGGGCGTCAGCCGTCTCATCACCGTGCACGCAAACGTGCCCCGCGTGCCTTGTGCACAGCAGCAGAGCACCAGATGCGCCCCCAAGCACCGCACTCTCACAACCTGCTGGTGGCCTGTTGCGTGCTGATGCCGCCTTGCATGCTGGTGCTGCGTCGGGAGTGTGGCAAAGTGAGAACGAGGGGCAGGGGCAGCCAGGATTTACAACTTTCTACCGCTGGCAACTGCAATTTCGGGTAGGGATAAGCGACTGGCGTGCGTGTGTGTTCTGGGGGGTGACGCAAGCATGACAAAGTGGAAGATGGGAAGACGCCGACGCTCTCAACTGGCGCCAAATCTCTCTAAGTCCGCTGCACCGCCGAAAACCAACTGGGGGCGCTGGGCAAATCGTGGCCAGTGTGCTTGCGGACCGTGGTGCACTGGCTCTGTAGCGGGGCATCCGGCTCACTGTATTGCTGGTGTAGCCACTCCCGTCACAGGCACCGCCAACGTGAGCCACTCCGGGCTCGCTCGCTCCGGGCGAGCGGAGTAGGGCACTCAGCGCAGCAACGGCTCCACGACCCACTGCAGCTGGCCCGCCGTGTTCTTCATCTGCACCAGAGACGGCGCCGTGCTCATCAGCGAGCGCAGCTGCATGGTAAGTGCGGTACGGAAGGACTTGCAGTCGTGCTCGCAGCTGTTGCGAGAGCGGCAGCTGTCGGAGATGTGGTACCTGCAAGACGTGCGGGATGCGGCACACATCAGGCAGCATATGCATGCATCACTAGGTCGGCAACTCTCTGCGTACGGACTCACTCGTCAGGGATGAAATAGACATCGTCATGCATCGATGCGTACAGCACGTCCGGTACGACCGACGAAGATGTTTTCGGTGAGCTTGTATTGTAGGCCTCGTTCGAGTAGAAGTTGAACGAGCCCTCCCCTGCACTGGCACGCTCCACTGCCAGGCGCAGGCGCTCGAGCTTCGTCTCCTCATCCGTCACCGCCTGCTGCTGCTGCTGCTGCGACTCGGTGAGAGTGATGCACATGCCCTCAAGCTGCTCCGCCATGTGCTGCTGCTGCTCGAACACCGCCAGCAGCGCGTCCCCTGCTCCACCTGCTGCTGCTTCAGCTCGCTGATGATGCACTGGGTCTTCTGCTGCTGGTCGTAATACCACTCCGCAACGCTGTACCGCTGCTGAGTCACCACTTCCCCCTGCTCCACCTGCTGCAGCTCTAGTGCACCCATCTGCTGGTCCAGGGCGTCCACCTTGGTCTACAGCGTCCGCACCGTCTGGATCATGGGCTCCTCGCCGTCGCCCTCACCAGCCCCCCATCCGTGAGCTGCAGCAGTCTCTCGACCAGCTGCTTGACCTCGCGCGAGGCGGACATCGAATGGAGGTTGCTTGTGTAGATCAAGAGCGAACACTCGCGATTTGAGGGGCGGGATTCTGAGGTGTGTGGAACACACACAAAACCCTGGTCGTTCTCTGCGTTCTCTCTTCACAATGAGCGTCGTCCTAAACAACCCAAATGATAAGTGCATCATGAGGCCGAGGGGCAGCCGAGGGGCAGCAGCGTTGTTCGTTGTCGTTTGCATTACACAACGGGGGCGCCTAGACCGTGAGTAAAAACACAAGACCCAAAACTCAGCCAGCGAGGCGATCACACACAGCCCTCCAGAACAGTCCCCCGTCGTGACAAACCTCAAAGGCTACTACGCACGGTTCTGAGAGCCAGGTGCGGGAATGCGAGTCCATGTCCACACTCGACAATCACTGAGGGGGCACGCCCCTAACTCGTTCCCACCTCAACTCCTCCGCCACCCCCGGGGCCCCACACGGCCCGGGGTGCCTCAGCACCATCCCTCTCCCTCCCCCTGACAAAAGTAGCATTGCCCCCCGCTGGAGGGTTGCATCACGTAAGCGGATCCTGCAAAGGGGCAAAACCAGAGCCACAGAAAAAGTCAGGGACCCTCAAACCATAACACCCCGGTCCGCAAGGAAACCCCGGGGAGTACACACATATAGTTAGGCTCCCCCCCACACAAAAGCACTGGACATGGTTGGATACTCGCATAGCCCGCCAATGTTGACATCGCTGCATCAGTGCAAACCCCACACTTCCCCAATGTGAGCACAGCTGATGCGTGATGCGAAAGTGGCACTAAAGCACAATCAAATGGCAAGCCGGTGCTGGTGAGGAACAGACGGACTGGATTCCTTGCTCGTGCGCAGGTCGCTGTATCGGGCGCCTGCTGGCGTCGCTGCCAGCGTGCCCAGCCCGTGTGCAAACGGCAACACCCACAAGACTTCCACCAAGGGACAAGGAGCCGACGGCATTCATGTCTGAGCGCCTTCATGCCCTGCGCGTTCAGGTTGAGCAGGAGCAGTGCAAGGGTGGTGACATCTCAGACCGCAAAGGGCCTTACTTCTTGACCCTCGTGAACACGGTGAAGGTCCTGACGACTCTGCACGCCAAGATCGATGAGCTGCTCACAAACTCGGGATCACCGATTGTGCCGTTTTTACTGCAATCACTGCGTCTCTGTCTCAGATGATTTAACATCATCTAGGGTGGGGGCTTGTCATTTGCGGGATTCGCGCAAAGACACCCATATCTGGGTAGGCCGGAGTTGGCGCAGGGGGTGGGGCAGCTGAGTGGATGCTCACTCGGGTGTAAGCGTGAGTTTGGGGTTGGTACGGCGTGGGTAGCTGGGTGGACTTGTTTGCAAGCAAGATCGGTAGTCGGCCGTCAGTGGTCACATGGCACCAACTGGGCGTAAGCGCACGCGACAGTGGGCTTGCCTCTGGAACGCATCCAGGCCTAGGGCACTGCGACTGGTTTGTGTCGGCGCAGCACACCATTTGTCTGGGCCCCAGGCAACTGCCCACATTGACCACGGCTCTGCCGCCCCAACCGCCCGCCGCTGACTACACAGTGATTCTCGCCCACCCGTGCTGAAAAAACTCGGGCGTGCAGCCATCTCATCATCATCATCATCTTGCACGCAAACGTGCCCCTCGTGCCATGTGCAGCAGCAGGGCACCAGATGCGCCCCCAAGCACTGCGGCCTCACAACTGGCTGCTAGCCTCTCGCGTGCTGGTGCCGCCTTGCACGCTGGTGCTGCCTCTGGAGTGCGGCAAATGGAACGAGGGGCCGGGGCAGCGGGGATTAGCAACTTGCTACCGTTGGAAACTGCAAACTCGGGTTGAGACATGTCGCTGGCGTGCGTGGGGGGGGTGATGCAAGCACAAGAAAGTAAAAGATTGGCAGGCGGTGCCACTCCCAATCTTCGCTATACTGTCTGAGTCCCCGCTTTGCCGCCGTAATCCAACTGGCGGCGCTGGCGGAATCGTGGCCGTTGTTGCTGCAATACGCAACAACCGTGGCCGTTGTTATTTCAATACGCACTGTCAACGTGAGCCAGTACAGGCCCACTCCTGGCGAGCGGAGTAGGGCACTCAGCGCAGCAGCGATTCCACGGCCCACTGCAGCTGCCCACTCTGGTTCTTCTTCTGCACAAGCGACGGCTCGATGCCTGTCGGCGAGCGCAGCTGCTTGGCCAGTGCAGCACGGAAGGGCTTGCAGCCGAAGGTGCAGCACCCGTGAGTGAAGCAGCCGCCGGAGACGTGGTACCTGCGAGACATGCAGGATGTGGCACGAGTCAGGCATATGCATGCATCACTATCACTAGGTTGGAAACTCTCTGCTAGTAGGGACTTACACAGCAGGAATGAAACAGAACTCATCACGCATCGAGGCGTACAGTACGGCAGAGCACACGCCCTGAGACTTCCTTGGCAAGCTAACATGGGGATACGAGGGGTAGAGTGCAAGTACTCGGAGAATTTAAACGAGCCCTCCCCGGCGCGCTCCACCGCCAGGCGCAGGCGCTCGAGCTTCTGCTGCTGCTGCTGCTGGTGCTGCTGCTGGTGCTGCTGCGCCAACTCGGTGCCGAGGCGCTCAGTGTGCTGAGCCATGCGCTCGAGCTGCTCCGCCATGCGCTGCTGCTGCTCGGTGATGGCCAGCAGTCCATGCTGCAGCATGTCAACCATCTGCACGAAGGGGTCCTTGCTAGTTGGTCATGCCATGCGCGCGCATGCTCCAGATCCCGCCTGCACGCTCACCATCTCATCACCACCTGCCGAAGCTCCAGCTTCCTCATCTGCTGGTTCAGGTCGTCCACCTTGGCCTGCAGCGTCCGCACTGTCTGGTCGCCTGGCGCGGGGTCCTCGCCGTCGCCCTCCCTCACCACCAGCCCCCCATCCGTGAGCTGCAGCAGCCTCTCGACCAGCTGTTTGACCTCGCGAACGGCGGACATCGAACGGATGTTGCTTGTTTTGACGAACACTCGCGATTTGAGGGCGGGATTCTGAGGGGTGTGGGGATCACTCAAAAACCCTGGTCGCTCTCCTAGCCTCGCGCTTCGCCACAAGCGTCGTTCAAAGCGAACCTTAACCGCTGATTGGACGAGGAAGAGGGCGAGCGGCGCTGGTGGCCGCGCGCGCAGAGCGTGGCCTCGTACCACCCGTAGGACTCGCGATGCGCCGCAAGCACAGAAACTCTCAAAACTGCCAACTGTCAACTCTGAAAACTGTCAACTCTCAAAACTGTCAAAGCTTTCACGCTGGGTTGTGGAGCAGCCATGAAACAACGTTTAGGCCGTGCCCAGAGGTGTGCCCAGAGCCGTGCCGTGCTGTATGGGTGCCGTGCCGTGCTGTACGCGTACAGTTCCACACCCTTTGCCTGATCGTCCCTGGGGACGATAAAGGCTTGGATGCGAAGATGCGGGCGTTTATGAACCCCAGCCCGGGGCTACTTTACCCTTGTTTTTGGCGTGACATGGCCAACTTTCTGGTCTCGTGCCTTGATATACGTAACACAAGCCTGGAGATGGTAGAGGATCGGGAGGAATAATTGACCTGAAGCGAACGATGTTTTGAATTAGGAGTCAATGAGGCAGCCACGATAGTGGCGGGGACCCAAGCGTGGGTTCCCGAGGAGCTGCGGTGGACTGTGCCGTTTGCAGTGCACCGCAGCTGGCGCACCTGAGAAATGCCCACGCTGGGTCTCACACGTGAAAGCTGCCTCAAAGATGACGACCTCAAAACGGAGTATGCAGAAGGAACATATTTATCCGCTATAACCGGGGGGCAAGCTTGCTTTCTAACCTATCACCAAATCCCACACTGTTGGTCACTACTGACCGCCTTTTCCAGCCCCTTTCTAGGTAGTTAGGCTTAGGGATGTGCCCCTCACCGAGTCCTTCTGTGCCTCCCCCCTTCAGCAGGGGGGGGGCCTGCGACACGTCCAATGTCGTGCTCGGTGCAACTACAAGGGGTCAGCTTCTGCTCAGAGCCGGGTTAAGGGTAACAGGTTGAGAATCCTGTGAATGCTGGTTGAAATCCCAGTTAGAAAACCCCTTAACACGTTAGAGGTTGCGGCCCGGCTGGATATCCTTTTCGGCCACGTCTTGGCCTTTCTCCCCACGGGGGGATGTCTCTTCTGGCAATTGGCGACGAACCTGCCTTGCGTTTTCCGTTTCCCAACATGCGCTCACCGACTTCAACAAGCGTTTGCTGCCGCTGCGGTAGGGGACCTAGGGGTGCGCCCACGCTCTTTACAGAGTTGGGGTTCCCTACCACCAACAGCCAGCCATCTCAGTAAGGTGCTCGGGCCATATGGCGCCGAGCACGGTCTTATACGCCTTTAGAGGTGTCCCTGACTGTAACATCCATCATCATCATGGGTCACTTCCCGAGTCAGGGGCACTCAGCCGTCTCAGAATGTCACCTCCTGACTGCCACACTAGTGTGTAGTATGACCATGAAGAATGGGCTTGACGGCCCCAACACCACTTATTGACATCTGCAACACCAAGAACCTCGTCTCACGACTCCAAGTACTGCACACAAGCCCTGCTCCTGGGCTACTGCGCCCCTCCCCTGCCCTTCAACTTTCCCCTGCCCCTCTACTTCGCCTGCGCCTGCTGCGCCGCCTGCGCCTTGGCCGCCGCCAGGCTCTTTGCTCGCTCCACCAGCCCGCCCAGCTGCCCGCGCTTCGCCAACAGGCGCAGCGTGTTGAATAGGAACGGCACGTAGTTGTGGCGGCGCCGCACGTTGTCCGCGTGCCAGCGTGACCGCTTCTCGCGCTCGTCCGCCATCTCGCCCTGCAGCGCCGCAGCCTCGGCCTCGGCCTGCGCCAGCGCGCCCGCCAGGCCGTCCGTGTCGCCCACAGGCTGGAGGCACGCCAGCGCGCACGCGAGCGCAGGCCGCTCGCACTCGGGCGCAGCGTCGACGGCAGCCTGCCCGGCCGCGCCGTCGCCCACCCCGCACATGCGTGCCGACGCCTCGGCGCACACGGCCTGCGTCAGCGCGAGGGAGCGAGCGTGCGTGCGCACACCTCAGGCATGAGACATCGGGCACATGGTTATTATCTGGCCACGCGCGAGGGAGCGTGCGTGCGTACACAAATTGGGCATGCAGCGTCGTGCAGCAACGGCAACATCTGCTTTCCAGAAAATACATCTGCCAGTCCTAGCTTGTACCAGCGCCCAGACCCAAGTCCAGTTCTTGCCCTAACAATCACGTGTGAGCGGCAGTAGCCACCACACGGCTGCCTGCCAACGCGTAGTCCTAGCATCGGGCACATGGGGCGAATGGTATCATCATCGCGCCAGACGTGGTCATGTCTGGGCTGCAGTGGTGTCATTAGCGCCACCGCAGC
Organism: Chlamydomonas sp. UWO 241; assembly: GCA_016618255.1. NCBI lineage: Eukaryota > Viridiplantae > Chlorophyta > Chlorophyceae > Chlamydomonadales > Chlamydomonadaceae > Chlamydomonas > Chlamydomonas priscui. The sequence continues at coordinate 4,798 of VFSX01000606.1, read as the reverse complement.
CCCCGCAGCCCACGCTGCGTGGGCAAACCGGGAGGTTTGACCGGGAGGTTTGGTGGGAAACTGCGGGGATCGAGAAAACTTCGCTCCGAAAAGTGTGAAATTTGACGATTTCCACAATTTTCTGCGACAAAACGTCTCCTGCGTAGGCAACTCGGCATTGTCCCTCCTATGCTGCGGGGCAAACAGGGTGTTCTTGGTTTCCTTAATGACACCACTGCGTTGGTTAATGACACCACTGCCAAGCTGGTGTATCTAGCCTGGTCTGAGCTGGCCTGCCCTGCCACATTCCTAACCAGGCTAGATACACCAGCTTGGCTGGTGTTTATAGCCTGGTCTGAGCTGGCCTGACCTGCCACATTCCTAATGTCTGATGCGGTGCCTCAGGCGGCGCATTTACTTGCACGGATCAGGCGGCGCCTCAGGCGCGCCGATCGCCTGAGGCGCCACCTCAGGCGCACCCCCGACCGCCTGAGGCGCCCACCACTGCCTGAGGCGCACCCCTGACCGCCTCAGGCGTTATGACCGCATTCACTTGCGCGGATCAGACGATGGGGCTGTGGTTGGGCTGCTTCGTCTTGGATCCCAAGCGCACCAGCGTGCGTCACAGCAGAGACCTAGCGTTGGAATAGTTATGGTTGGTACTAAAAAGTGCCCAAATCACCATATTCCCCAAAGCGTGCCAGCTGTGCTGATTCGTTGCAGGCGTGGGGCGGCTCGTTGGAAAGCTGTTCCTCTCCTCTGTCTGCCGTTGCTCGGCGGTTGGATTAAATGGATTTGATTTTAGCCGGTCTAGCCGATGCTGCCTCGCCAGGACCGAAATCAGCACAGACCCAGCCCGACATTCCTACACACCAATAACCTGCAATCCATGCTTGTTTGCATCTAGCATCCCAAGCTGAGCCCAACGCGCACCTGCGCGATCCGCATCTTCGCCTCCGCGATCTCCAGCCGGTCAGTCATGAGCGGCACGCAAGGACCGCAATCTACCCAGACTACCCTGTGGGTTTTTCATGTATTTTCTTCATCTAGGATTTACCCTGCCTCATCTTAGCCTCTGCTGCATGCCTATTTCATCCAACGCACACCTGCGCGCTCGACATTTTCGCCTCTGCGATCTCCAGCCGGTCAGTCATGAGCGGCATGCAAGGACAGAAACCAGCACAGGCCTAGCACGACAATCCCACACACCAGTAGCCTGTGATCCATGCTTGTTTGTATCTAGGATCCCAAGCTGCGCCCAACGCGCACCTGCGCGCTGCGCATCTTCGCCTCCGCGATCTCCAGCCAGTCTTGCCTTGCCAGGATCTAAGCCTGTGCATGCATGCCTGCTTCATCTGGCCTGTGCCTGTGTTTGTGTCTGTGCCTGTGCTTGTGCCCGTGCCTGCACCTGCGCCCCTGCCTGCACCTGTGCCTGTGCTGCATGCCCATTTCATCCAACGCACACCTGTGCGCTGCGCATCTTCGCCTCGACGATCTCCAGCCGGTCCGTCACGAGCGCCATGATGTTGAAGCGAACCTCCTGCTCCGCGTAGCGCGCCATGCGCTCCTGCACACGCGCACACACAAAGCCAGAGGCACACGCGTGAGAGCGTGATGAACGCGGCGCATGGGGCTGGGTTGGCTGGGTTGCGTTGGGGTGCGATGGTGATGCGCCATGATGTTCTCCTGGTCCGCATAGTGTTTTGGCGCACTATGGCGCCAACGTAGTGCGTCATGCTGGGTTGTTGAGTTTTTGTTTCCTGGGTTGATGGCCAGTTGATGGCTCCAAGTTGGGTTTTGAGGTTGGGTAGCTTGGGCTAGGCTGGTTGTGAGCGCCATGATGTTGAAGCGAACCTCCTGCTCCGCGTAGCACGCCATGCGCTCCTGCACACGCACACACACACACACACACACAGCCAGAGGCACACGCGTGAGGGCGTGATGATGAACGCGGCGCATGGGGCCGGGTTGGTGCGTTGGGTTGGTGATGCGCCATGATGTTGAAGTGAAGCTCCTGCTCCGCGTAGCATGCCATGCCCTCCTGCACACACAAACACACACACAGCCAGAGGCACACACACGCACACGCACACACACACACACACATACACACACGCACAAACACACGCACACACACACGCACACAGCCAGAGGCACACGCGTGAGGGCGTGATGAACGCGGCGCATTGGTCTGTGGGTTGGTTGGGTTGCCTTGGGTTGGTGGTGCGCCATGTTGAAGAGCACCTCCTGCTCCGCGTAGCGCGCCATGCGCTCCTGCACACACACAGAAACGTGTTGGGTGCGCCTGCTGGTGGGGCCTTCTAATTAAAAGGAACAGAATAACAACTCTGCGCGGCGCGCCATGCGCTCCTGCGTGGACCAGGGGTTTCCATGGATGGGTGCTGCTGGGGGTTGTAAGAAAGCTGAACAAAGGAGCGCTCCTGCAGACACAGAGACAACGTGTTGGGTGTGCATGCTGGTGGGGCCTTATAATTAAAAGGATCAGAACAACAACTCTGCGCGGCGCGCCATGCGCTCCTGCGTGGACCAGGGGTTTCCATGGATGGGTGCTGCTGGGGGTTATAAGAAAGATAATCAAAATGAGCAAAATGAGCAAAATGAACGCGTAGGGCGCCATGCACACCTGCACACACACACACACACGGTGGCAAGGCACACACGTGGTGACAGCTTTGTTGGGTTTGCTGGGTTGGTTGGGTCACGGGCCGCGTATGGGCACCTCTTGCCCTACCACATTCACAACGCCTGAGGCGACGCCTGAGGCGACGCCTGAGGCGACGCCTGAGGCGTCCCATTCCATGGCGCGGATCAGGCGGCGCCTCAGACGCTCCGACCGCCTGAGGCGCCGCCTGAGGCGCACCCACGATCGCCTTAGGCGTTATCCAAACTACCTCAGGCGCCACACCGACCGCCTCAGGCGCCCAACACCGCCTGAGGTGCACCCCAGATCGTCTCAGACGTTATGACCGCATTCTATGGCGCGGATCAGACGTTGGGATTTTGGTAGGGTTGCTCTGCATAGCGCCAGTGACCCCTGGGAAGGATTGTTAGAATAAATGTATCACGCGCATGCTCGCCCCCACTCCAACTTCCACTCTCACTCCTGCCCTCGCGTACAGTCTCTATCTCACTCTCATCTCCAGGTCACTCAGAGCACCTGAGCCCCCACCTGGATGTGCAGCACCACTTTGGAGAGCCAGTCACCTGTCAAGCACCCGCCCAGAGGGATGGGTCCCTGGCTGGCAGCCCCATTCCCACTGCCTGCTGTCTGCTGTCTGCGTCCTCATCTTTCTCGGGGTTCTCACTCTCATTCTCACGCTCACTCTCATTCTCCCCCCCCCCCCAGGGTTCACACCTGGATGTGTGGCACCACTTTGGAGAGCCAGTTCTCTGTTGAGCACTCGCCCAGCGGGATGGGTCCCTCCTTAAGTCCATCGAGCTCATAGAGTGTGCCGGCGACGGGGACGTAGGAGATGAAGTGGAAAGCATCGTCCTGAAAGTGAGAGAGAGTGAGAGAGTGTGAGAGAGGATGACAGAGAGGGCGGGTGAGGGGAGTGTCTGTGCAATTGTGTGTGTGTGTGAGTTTGCGTGAGTGAGAGAGTGTGCCGGCGACGGGGACGTACGAAATGAAGTGGAAAGCATCGTCCTGTGTGTGTGTGTGTGTGTGTGCATGTATGTGTGTGCCTTTCAAAGTGTGTGAGAGAGTGAGAGAGAAAGTATGTGGGTGCGTGTGTGTGTGTTTGTATGTGTGCCTGTGCGTGATCGTCCGTTGGCCATCGAGCTCATAGGGTGTGCCGGCGACGGGGACGTACGAAATGAAGGAGAAAGCATTGTCCTGTGTGTGTGTGGGGGGGGGGAGGTCGTGTGTATGCGCGTGTGTGCCTGTCAACGTTTGTGGGAGAGAGTCAGCGAGAGTGTGCCGTGTGCGAGAGAGTGTCTGTCTACGCGTGTGTGTCCTTGAGTCCGTCGATCAGTGTGCCGGTTGCGGGGACGTAGGAGATGAAGTGGAAGGCTTCATCCTGTGTGTGTGTGTGGGGGGGGGGGGGGAGAGAGAGGGAGAGGGAGCGAGAGGGATGGAGGGAGAGGGAGACAGAGAGAGGGAAAGAGAGGGAGGGGGAGGGAAGGGAAGTGAATGGAGGGAGGAAGAGGGAGGGAGATTAAAGGAGAGAGAGGGAGATTGAGGGAGATTGAAGGAGATTGAGGGAGAGGGAGGGAGAGCGAAGGAGAGCGTGCGAGGGCGAGCGAGGGAGAGCGAGGGAGAGCGAGGGAGAGCGAGCGAGGGAGAGTGAGTGAGGGAGAGGGAGGGAGAGCAAGGGAGAGCGAGGGAGGGCGAGGGAGAGCGAGGGAGAGCGAGCGAGGGAGAGGGAGGGAGGGAGGGAGATGGAGGGAGAGCGAGGGAGAGCAAAGGAGAGCGAGGGAGAGCGAGGGAGAGCGAGGGAGAGCGAGGGAGAGTGAGGGAGGGAGAGTGAGGGAGGGAGAGGCAGAGAGGGGGAGAGGGGGAGAGGGAGAGGGGAGAGGGGAGAGAGGGGGAGAGAGGGAGAGAGGGTGAGAGAGGGGGAGATTGGAGGGGAGAGAGAGGGAGACGAGAGGGAGAAGAGGGAGAGGAGGGAGAGAGAGGGGAGAGAGGAGAGAGAGGGAGAGAGAGGGGGAGAGAGGGAGAGAGGGGGAGAGGGAGAGAGATTGAGAGACGGAGAGAGAGGGAGAGAGAGGGAGAGAGAGGGGGAGAGGGGGAGAGAGGGGGAGATTGAGGATGAGGGAGAGACGGAGAGAGAGGGAGAGAGAGGGAGAGAGAGAGAGA
>VFSX01000732.1:47500-50606 GCA_016618255.1 Chlamydomonas sp. UWO 241 | reverse complement strand
GTTGAGCGTGGCAACCGGGGCATACACGCACTCGTTGGAGAAGTAGTCCAGCCTGCGTGTGTGTGTGTGTGTGTGTGTGTGTGTACGTAAGTGGGTGTTGTTTAGGGTTGATGGTTGAGCGTGGCGACCGGGGCATACACGCACTCGTTTGAGAAGTAGTGCAGCCTGCGCGTGTGTGTGTGTGTGTGTGCGTGTGTGTGTGTTGTTTAGGGTTGATGGTTGAGCGTGGCAACCGGGGCATACACACACTCGGTGGAGACGAACTCTAGCCTGCGTGTGTGTGTGTGTGTGTGTGTGTGTGTGTGTGTACGCAAGTGGGTGTTGTTTAGGGTTGATGGTTGAGCGTGGCAACGGGGCATACACGCACTCGTTGGAGGAGGAGTCCAGCCTGCGTGTGTGTGACCGCAGGGTGGCGAGGTCGGTGTCTGTGGGAGCGTGTTCACCGGTGGCGTGTGCGGGTGGTGCGCACGCGCGTGGAGGCGTGCATGTGCGTGCCTGGACGCGCGTGCTGGCCAAGCTTTCAACCCCCCCCCCCTGCCCCCCCCCCCCCCTCCCTTTCTCCCCCCTCACCCCCATCCCTGCCTCCCTCCATTATACACACTTTTTGAAGTATGCGTAGAGCACAATTTCCTTCTCGTACGCATACTTGAACGGCTTCACTCTCGGGAGGTCGCCGTCACTGCGGGCGTGTGCGTATGTGTGCGTGTGTGTGTGTGTGTGTGTGTGTGTGTTTGTAGGTAGGTAGGTAGGTAGGTAGGTAGGTAGGCAGGAGTGTTGTGTGTGTTTGTGTGTGTGTGTGTGTGCTGTGTGTGTATGTGTTTGCTGTGTGCTGTGTGTGAGTGTGTGTGTGCTGTGTGTGCTGTGTGTGTGTGTTGTGTGTGTGTGTGCTGTGTGCTCTGTGTGTGTATGTGTGTGTGTGTGCTGTGTGTGCTGTGGCTGTGTGTGTGTGTGTGTGTGTGTGCGTTTGTGTGTGTGTGTGTGTATGTAGGTAGGTAGGTAGGTAGGTAGGCAGGCAGGAGTGCTGTGTGTGTTTGTGTGTGTGTGTGTGCTGTGTGTGTATGTGTGTGCTGTGTGTGTGTGCGCTGTGTGTGTGTGTGTGTGTGTTTGTGTGTGTGTGTGTGTGTGTGTGTGTGCTTGTGTGCTGTGTGTGTGTGTGTGTGTGTGTGTGTTTTGTGTGTGTGTGTGTGTGTGTGCTGTGTGTGTGTGTGTGTTGTGCGTGTTGTGTGTGTGTTTATGTGTGTTTGTGTGTGTGCATGTGTGCTCGTGTGTGTGTGTGTGTTTGTGTGTGTGCATGTGTGCTCGTTTGTGTGTGTGTGTGTGTGGATATGAGGTGCGAGAGGCGGCGCGCGTTTGGTAGGTACTTGCGGCGCAATTGCGAGAGACGGCACTCGACTTGGATCTGGGCAATGGTACTAGGGGTCTAGAAGAAGCCGTTTCTGGAAGAAAGAACGATGCAACTGTAACTGAGAGGACCGGGCTAATGGTTAACTGAGATCAAGGCGCCGGGCGCTAGCGACGACACAGTTATTATGCATCATTACTGCTGTCACACAGATTGTAATATCCATCATCATCAATGGGACGACCGCCGCGCGCGCACCTTCCGGTCACTGGCGTGGCGTAGCCTAGTGGTGTCACTAAGGAAACTAAGAACGTCCTACTTGTTCCCGCAACATAGGAGGGAATGTGCCGAATTTACCCCGCAGGCAAGTGTGAAAACCGTTGAATTTCACACTTTTTGGAGCGGAATTCTTGCGCTGCGCCCCCGCAGCTTCCCCCCAATGTTCCCGGTTTTTTTCCATGCAGCGGGGTCTGCGGGGCCTGCGGGGGCGCTAATGACGACATTGGCGCAGCCCCCTAGTCTAGCGCCACCCAACGCCCCCAGCGCCTCAAGGCGGGCGTGCACCAGGGATTTACTAGCTGATCGGATTCCGGTGAGGAGGCCGCCCAAAGGGCGGTTTGCCGATGGGCGAGCGGGGAGGGGGTTCGGAAAAGCCGGAGAAGAAACGGATGTCCGGGGGCGCAGCCCTTTGAAAAATGTGCAAGCCTCAGAACGCGGGAGCTCTGCCATAAACCCGGAGAGTCCTGGGGGCCCTCTCCAGGAGGACCAACAGCCTGGCAACCGCCCAGGAAACCCCTGGCGTGCACAATCGAGGGCAATGCATCGAGCGCGCCGGACCTTCCGGTGACTGGCGCGGCGCAGCGGCCCAGCCGCGCAATGTCTCCTCGGAGCAGGTTTAGGAGGACGGTCTCTGCGAGGTCATCGGCATTGTGGCCGGTTGCGACCTGCGAGGAGTGTGTGCGTGTGTGGGGGGGCATGTGTGTGTGTGTGTGTGTGTGTGTGTGTGTGTGTGTGCGTGTGTGCGCGTGTGTGTTGTAGTGGGGTGGGGGGTGCATGTGTGTGTGCACAGCGTGTCCAGCAGCAGAGCAGGTTGAGCAGGACGGTCTCTGCAAGTGTGCATACGTGTGTGTGTGTGTTTGTGCGTGTGTGTGTGTGTGTGTGTGCGTTTGCATACTTGCGTGCATGTGTGTGTGTGTGTTTGTGTGCGCACGCATGTGTGTGTGCATGTGCGTGTGCATGTGTGTGTGTGTGGACGCACCTTTGTTGCGCAAAGCAGCTGCGCGCCCCGGTCGAGCGCCTGGCGTCGGAACACGCCACAGAACGTGCAGTTGTTGCGCGTGCCGACCTGTTGGCGGTTGGCGGTTGGTTTTAGGCGGTTGGGTTTAAGCAGTCAGTTGTTGCGCATGCCGAGCGGTTGGCTGTTGGAGGTTGGGTTCAAACAATGAGTTGACGTGCAAACACAAATGCTCACCCCCCCCCCCACACACACACACAGCAGCAGCAGCAGCAGCATACCTGTGCCACACTGTCGTTCATCGCCACACATACACACACACACACACACGCACACACACACACACAGCAGCAGCAGCAGCATACTTGCGCGATGATCTCGTCCATCGTCACACACACGCACACACACACACACGCCCCCCCCACCACCACCCACAGCAGAAGCAGCAGCAGCATACCTGCGCAACGATCTCGTCCATCGTCCAGCCGTACAGCTCGCGGTACGACACAATTTTGAGCGGGATCTGGGGG
>VFSX01000732.1:40000-45000 GCA_016618255.1 Chlamydomonas sp. UWO 241 | reverse complement strand
ACACACGCATGCGCGCTGCATGTGCCAGGCTGCAGCCCCCCTTCTCCTCTCCCTTCCTGACCAATCCACACACCACACGTACACGCTGCATGCCTGTGGCCAGACCAACCCGTGAATGGAGAGAGAGGTAGAGAGAGGGAGAGAGAGAAAGAGACAGGGAGAGAGAGGAGAGAGAGGGAGAAAGAGGGAGAGAGAGGGAGAGTGAGAGAGTGGAGAGAATAGTAAGAGACCTTGAGAGAGATCGTCGCGGGGAAACTCTTAACGGAATACCTGCCGTAGTGGCACGCTCATTTGGGGGTGCGACCATTTGGGGGTTGGGGAAATGGCCGTTCAAGGCCCACCAAAGACCGGGGTTTGGGAGTAGCCGCTGGTACGCAGCGCCCTCGGTGACACGCATTTGGGGGCAGTTTCACACACCCACACTGCCCCTCCAGCCTCTTCCCTCCACCTCATGCTGCATCCCAGCCGGTTTTGGATAGCCCTTGTTATTATCTTTGCAATGCAATTCGAATCGTCAAAATCCATTCAGTATCGAGTGAGTTACAGCATGTACGCCTTTTACTTGCGACACGGGTTTGGGGGTAGCCCCGAGCGTCAGTGACACCCTCGACACGGGTCTGGGGGTACCTTACCCCCAATCGTACCCCCAAATGAGCGTGTCACTACGGTATATACGTTGCGTGCGGTCAAAAGTGGAGAATCGGATTCCGTATTCCTCAAGTTTGAGGGCTTGGACCAACCTCGTGCGCATGACCCCCCCCTCCACACACTCACACACGCGCATGCACACACACACACACACACGCATCTACACACACACAGTTACAGTTACAGTTGCATCGGCTTTCCAGCAAAGACTACCTCTAGTCCTAGTACCACCGCCTAGACCCAAGTCCAGTTCTGGCCCTAACAATTACTTGTGAGGGGCGGTAGCCACCAGCCGGCTGCCTGCCAACGTGTAGTCCCAGAGCAAAAAGGAGAGCTATTGTGCGACGCCTCCAAAATAGGTCCTAACTGCTTCTAGGGGATAGGGGGTCAAGTGGCGCTTGCCAATCTACTTGACCGCCGTGGTGGAGGGGCCGGCGCCTGAGGGGCAGCCGGACCGTACACCACGGCTCTCCACCCGACCCTATCCTGAGCACGCTCAAACGCCGTGTCCGAAAAAGTCTTCCAATCAGAACGAGTGCCACTAGTTTCGCCTAGCTGCTGAATCAGTAGCTTAAGAAAATAGTGTCGGGAGGAGGCTGGAGGCCGGCCTTGCTGCCGAGCCACATCCATTGTGCAGTCAAAAGTCGTACGAGGAAGACGAGAGCCGGCATGCGCATCACATGGCCTAGCCACTGCATTGATCGCTTTGCCACAAGGCTCTCAATTGGCTCAGTGTCGCACGCCTGCCGAATATAAGTTAATCTGTGCCGGTCGACCAGGCGCACACCCAGAATGCGACGAAGGCAGTTAGAGTGGGCAACCTCCAATCGAGTCAGTTGTGTTTTAGTAGGGGCCCATGTTTCGCAGCCGTACAGAAAGTGGGGCAGCACGAAAGTGTTGTAAACCCGCATCTTAGACTGCACTTGCATCTTCTTGCTGGCCCAAATCTTATCAAAAGACGCAAACACGCCCAGCGCGCGACCGACACGCACACCGATCTCCTTTTCCACACCACCACTCTGGGTTATCCAACTCCCTAGATACTTAAATGCAGAGACGGTCTTCACTTCACCACCAGTCAGCGCAAACGTGGGCAGATCCGCGACAAAATCTGCTGGCAAAATCATCACTTCTGTCTTGGCGGCGTTGATTTGCATGCCAAAGCTAGAGGACACTTTGTCAAGGATTTTCAGCATAAGCGCCAACTGAGCTGGGTCATGCGAGAACAAACATAAATCGTCGGCATACATCAGCATTACTATGCGCTCAACCGACGACGACAACACAGAGCCGCCGGCTCGGGTCACGACTGACACGCCAGCCCCTCTGGCATCATGTCTAGCGCCTTTTTCACTATGTGGTCAATAAAAACATTGAACAACACAGGAGCAATGACGCACCCCTGTCGCACACCAGACGACACGGGGAATTCGTGCCGATTTTCCCAGCCAGCCGCACGGCAGCTGCGGTGTTGGTGTGAAGATCCTCCAACAGATCAATAATGTGCGGATGAACACTATATAATCTAAGGACTCTCCACAGTGCCGCACGGTTTATGCAATCGTAAGCTTTAGAATAGTCGACAAATGCCACAGCCATGCATTGTTTGTACTCGGCATGTGCCGCGCTCAGCGAGCGCAGAGTAAAAATCGCATCAACAGTGCCTCTGCTTTTTCTGAAACCACACTGAGCCTCATGCACACTGACTGACCCATCAACCTGCGTGGAGACGCGGTGCAGAAGTATGGCAGCGTACACTTTCCCGGCAATAGAGAGAAGGCTTATACCGCGGTAGTTACCAGGGGAGTCACGCGGACCCTTCCCCTTATATAACGGTGTGATAATAGCAGTTTTCCATTCCCTCGGGGCTCTCCCCGACCGCCATACGGCAATGATGACCCGGTGGAGCCATGCGATGGCAGGTGGGCACCGCAACAGCATGGCGTAGCATGTCTTGCGCCTCCGCCACCTGCTGGCCGATCCACCTCTCCCTGTCTCTCTGCACAGCTGCGTCGGCCGCGCGGTTGGCGCGGTTGCGCTCTCGTTTGGCAGCAGCAGACTTGCTCCTGAGCCATGCCGTGTGCGCGCACTGCCGGGCGTCCATGAGCCGGAGGGTGCGCTGCGACAGAGTGAACTGCCAGCCGCGCCGCCGGCGGCTGCCGCGTGGAGCGAGGTGGTTGGTGGCCACCTCGCGAATGGCAGCAGCCATGCGTCGTACTCCGCCTGGGCATCAGCGCCCTCGGGCGGCACGGCCTCCAGCAGCCCAAAGCGATCGGACAGCTGGAGGTTGAACTCACGACGGACAGCCGGGCGCCGCAGTTGTGAAGAGTCCCATGCCCGCCGCTGAGAGCCGCCTGCATGGCGGGAGGCTCGCATGCGGAGGCGCATGGACAGTACCACCATGCAGTGATCGCTGTCCCAGGTTGGGCTCCTACGCACCCTACAGTCTGTCACCGCATGCATGCGGCGGCGCGCGACCAGGATGTAGTCCTTGACGCTGTGCAGGCGGCGCACAGAGCATGCATGCCGTCTGCTCTGTGCAACAGCCATGGGGCTGATGTGGGTGTACTGGTGCTCAGGCCTGTGGGGGTAGAGAGTGTTGGCAGCGCGCAGGCTGCATGCAGTGGCAGTGTCAAGGAGCAGGCGACCGTTCCTGCTGGCCACCGCTGGCTCCGTGAGGGGCAGGTGCTTGCCAACGCATTCATGGTCGGACACCGAATCCCTCCCCACTGCTGCATTGAAATCACCTGCCACGATGAGCAGATCAGATACACACACACACAAGTAACAAGTAACAAGTAACACGGGGTTTCCAGCTAAGCAGGCTACTCTTCTACTAGAGACACCCGCCGATACTCCAGCACACTAAAGTACTAGAGTACCGCCGGCTCCCGGCCGATAGACTACCGCTCCCGCCGGCTAGACTACCCCAAACAGCGGTCTCTGAGAGACATGTCTGGCAAGGAGCATATAGGAGAGGACCTTCCTCAAGGTCACAGTAGTGGCCTTGTGGCCAGTCAAGCCGGCAGAGCCGACTGGCGCTGACTGGAACGGTCCCCGCCTGGCAGTGCATGGCTGTCCAGCTCTCGTTTGCATGGGGCTCAGCCGGCGCCCATGCCTCATGCATGGCCAGGTCCCACCCTCCAGGGGTGCATGGACGACAGAGTTGTCATGGAGGCTGCCTGAAGACCTTCCAACGCCAGTCACCGGCAGACGAGCGACCCCGAGGATGAGCGCGGTGACGAACGCTGCGATTGGTGAAGCGGATTTACTCTGTGTTGCCTCGGCGGTCGCCACCGCTGAAGCCGTGATGGTAGCCCGCCTCCACGGGCAGCCATCTTGACCAATGTCCAGCATGCATTGACGGGCGCCAGCTCCTCCGCTCGTCGATCAACTCGTCGAGATCGGTGCCGCATGGCATCCTGCATGGGGGGAGGATAAGGGCCGTCTCCCAGCACGGGCCGCGGCAGCGCCGCGGCTACTCGCCTAGCCATGGCAGCGCCGGGCAAGCCGCTCCTGAAGTGTTCCACCGAGGGGCAGTCTAGCAGGAGCCGGGCCAGTCGTATTTTATCCCGCTCGTCAGCGGCACGGAGATCCTCGTCACCAGCAGCGCCGCATTGCTGTGTCCAGGGCTCGGCGACCCACCCACACACACAAACACAAATACACACAACACACACGTGCAGGCCGTTATTGACAGCGCCGACCTCGGTATCCACACCGCAAGGCCGTTCCAGCGCTGCGAGCACCATCCCTCCCTTTACACACACACACACAACACACACACAACACAAATCCCCCTCCCCCCCCCCCCCCCCCCCCCCCACACACACACAGGCCGTTATTGCCGGCGCCGACCTCGTGATCCACACCGCGGGCCCGTTCCAGCGCTGCACACACACACACACACACACACACAAACACAAATCCCCCCCCCACACACACACACACAGGCCGTTATCGACGGTGCCGACCTCGTAATCCACACCGCGGGCCCGTTCCAGCGCTGCGAGCACCACAACGTCATGGAGGCTGCGATCGAGACAAAGACGCCGTACATTGACGTCAGCGACGACGTGGCGTACTCGGAAAAGTGGGTTGGGAGATTTGGGTTTTTTGGGGGTGCAGGGGCGGTTGAAGGGATTAGGGGAGAGGGTTCAGGGCCAGTTCGAGGTTGACTTCTTGAGGCCGCGTTTGAAAAAAAAAACTGCAGTGACGTTAGCGACGACGTGGCGTAGTGTGGGTTAAAGTGGATTGCGGGTCGAGGGCTTTAGGTTTTAGAGGTTTTAGCCTGCACATTGGCCTAGTCGTACTCTTCCTAGTAGTCCTCCTCCTAAGGGTTGGTTTTTGTA
>VFSX01000732.1:10000-27500 GCA_016618255.1 Chlamydomonas sp. UWO 241 | reverse complement strand
GTGTGTGTGTGTGTGCACGTTGACACGTGCGTGTCTGTGTTTGCAGAGTCAGTGCTGTCAGGGGGCACACAGCTAGGCGCGATTTTTGGGGGGGGGGGGGCATGTGGGTATGTGTTTGGGTGCACGCGTGTGTTTGTGTGTGTGTGTGTGTTTGTGTGCACGTTGGCACGTGCGTGTCTGTGTTTGCAGAGTCAGTGCTGTCAGGGGGCACACAGCCAGGTGCGATTTTGGTGGGGGGGGGCATGTGGGTATGTGTGTGTGTTTGGGTGCACGCGTGTGTTTGTGTGTGTGTGTGTGTGTGTTTGTGTGTGTGTTTGTGTGCACGTTGGCACGTGCGTGTCTGTGTTTGCAGAGTCAGTGCTGTCGGGAGGCACCGTGCCAGGTGCAATTTGGGGGGGGGGCACGTGGCATGTTGCGTGTGGGTGGGTGGGTGGATTGATGGGGGTGCGCACACGTGTGTGTGTGTGCGTGTGTGTGTTTGCAGAGTCAGTGCTGTTGGGGGGGGGGCACACAGCCAGGTGCGCCGCGTGCTTCCAAATGCTGAATCAGGCTGCAGTGTTATTTTGAACTATTGATTGGCGCATCTCGTATAGCTCACGTTTCTGCTGTGGAGGACTACGCGTTGACGGGCAGCCGGCTGGTGGCTACCGTCTAGTGATTCCCCTGCGAGCCATATACCGCTCCGAGCCGGATTCCCCATTTCCCAGAAAACCACCCCACACTTAGTGGGTGAGGGCGTGGAGCAATGCGTTGGAAAGCTCTTGCCAAGAGCAGCACAATGGCACGCATCGCATGAATACCCGCTGCGTATTGTGCCTGGTATGAGCGGTCAAAGTTGCTGGAGCCGGCAAGAAACTAATTACTAAAATCCTTCCCAGGGACCGATGCTACCGTCCCTCACAAGGTTTCAGGCCAGAACCCGACTTGGATCCAGGCGGTAGGCGGTGCTCGAACTAGAACTCTGCTTGGACGCTGATGGTACTGTTCCTGTTGCAGGGCCTCTCTCCACACACTCTAAGCCAAACGGCAAATGGTAGCGAGCCTTGTTAGGCAGCTCCCTCATCCCCACGCCCCGAACGGTGCGTACTGGAAACTGTAAACTGTAAACCCAACGGCAAATGCACTCCGCGCAGGCGTGTGGTACCCGAGGAGCGGCAAGCGCTGTCGGACCGTCGCGCGCCTCTAAATGCTCCGCATGCTTCGTCATTTCTCGTCTAAGTTCTTTCTAAAAATGTATTCCGCGCAGGCGTGTGGTACCCCGAGGAGCGGCAAGCGCTGTCGGACCGGCGCGCGCTGCTCAAGCGCGCCACCGAGGGGTGCGAGCGCTTCGATTTGAACAAGCCGGCGTGGGCGCTTGAGAGCGACATCGAGTCGACGGTCGGCCTGATCTACTGGTGATGGATGGCACGGCGCGGCACGGAATGGCAGTACTGCCCTACTTATTCAGCTGACTAACTGCAGCACTGACTGACTGCAGCACCGGTCGATGTGTTTTACAACAACATGTGTTTCCAGGAAACATCCTAGGATCCCAGGCACATGTGGCGCGTGGTGCGGTGTGGCGCGGTGTAGCTGTATGGCCATGGGTCCGCACCCGTTCATGCGCTGGCTCGTGTTGAGAGAGAGAGAGGCCACGGTTGGCGTGATGTACCGGTGATGGATGGCACAGCATGGCACGGCACGGCACGGAATGGCAGAAGTGCCCTACCAGTCAGCACTGTCCGACGTGTTATGTCTCCGGAAACATCCTAGGATCCCTGGCGCACCGTGTGGCGCGGTGTAGCAGGATGGCCATGGGTGCGCATGTGCATAGGCAGGCGCTTGTTGAGTTTTTACAGCTTTTACATGTGCGCGCCCAGAGGACCCTGGGGCGTGAGTTCAAGCCAAGACTACATGTAGGGGAGCTCTACTAGTAGAGCCCGCAAAGCCATGCAGCGCGGCAGCCTACCAGCCTACCAGCCTACCAGGCAGGAAACCAACCAGGAAACCTATTTCAGGTTAATGAGACAGCAGGCCCACTAACAGGCCAAGCTACCCCGGCCCACCAACAGGTCAAGCTACAGAAGTGGCCCATGGTAGCGCTACTCACACGAGGTGGGCGGCGCCAAGGAGCACCACACAAAACCCCTCCTGTGGATGGAGGGCAGCACAAGGTATGCGAGCACAGCGGGACCAAAGGCCACCCCGAAACCACCAAAAAACAGGGTTGGACAACACGGAGCTCGGTGGAGAACACGGATTGGTAGATAGCCTCGGTAGGCAGATCCCTCAATCCCACGCCCCGAGGTGGCGCACTGTAAACTGTAAACTGGAGAACACGGAATGGGACGATGGTAAAAGTGCTCCGGAACACGGCGCGATAACGGTCAACACTGCAGAACGCATAGTTTGACTGGCTGTAGCACCTAGGCATTGGTATCACCAAACTAGGTGATATTGATGAGTATAGATTGACTATTAAAATGACGTGGGACCTTCAGCGCTCGATTCGGCACAGATGTGGGAGAGTGGCCGCTTCCACCGTTCACACTTCCGAGTTCATACCGTGTGTTTCCGTATTCTGTGTTCTATTCACAATTGAAAGACCAAGAACACGCCGTGTTGTGCAGGCACGTGTTGAGAGGAAGAGTGATTTAATGTTTTTTGCATGAGAGCAAAAGCTCTTGTGGTCGTGGCGAGCCCCTCTGCTGATGGTGAGCAGCAGGAGAGAGTGCCCTTGGTTCCTGCAAGAGTAGGCTGTGACACAGACAGCTGCCTCCCCGGCCTCTGTGACTCGGGCTTTCAAAGTTGGTGGGAAGTTGGAAAAAGTGTAAAAATATCGCTGGTAGAAGACTCGTAGACTCGTAGACTCGTAGACTAGACCATACAGCTGCGGGATACATAGACACCACTATCCGGTGTAGCAATACTAGTAGTAGAAGGCAACCTGGCCTGGAACCTGGCCATGGCGTTGCATGTAGACCAATGAATGGTCGCCGCAGATTGAAATAGCAAACCGCGATGTTGCGCGCAGTCGTGGCGCGGCCGTCTTTCAAGAGGGACATGGCAATGGAGCTGGTGAGGCGGTCGTGACAGTTGTGGCATTTCCTATGTGCGGGAATGATAAATCGTTCACGTGCGCGTTGCGTGTTGCGTGCCGACCCTGCAGGACGATGACGACCTTCCGAAAAGCTCTCTGCGCAAGGGCATCGGCAGCATGTCCAAGGGGGACAGGTCCTGCTCCAGGCAGGACAGCGCTGAGGCGCGACCGAGCGGGGGCAGCATGGCCAGTGACCGCAGCAACATACAGCTCCGTCGGCGGAGGACGCTGGTGGGTTTTGGCTGCTTGGGGGGGCTTTGGCTGCTTTGGGCCCCATGCAGTCCCATGCGCAACACCCCTGTTGCCTGGGTGGTTGGTGCCACCACCAACCCTCCCAGCCCTACCATTCAGTAGTGGCATGCCACCTGCACATGACATGGCGTCCCATGTGTGCACACGAGCACGCACATGATGAACCCATGTGGGCGTTGTGCACCCCACGCCGACATTGCTCAGCCACACACACACACGCACACGCGTACGCGCACACGCACGCACACGCACACAAGCACCCCCCCTCCCCCACACGCACACGCTCACGGGCACTCAATCCTCGCCTGCCTCCCCCTCGCCCGCGCAGAACCGCTTTGGCACGCAGGCGTCGCGTGATAAGAAAAGCCCCGGGGGGAAGTGGGTCATCATGCCGGACGAGACCTGGTGAGTGGTGTCAGGTTTTACAGGGTTCACGTCAGTGATTCCCCGGCGAGCCGTATACTGCTCTGATCCGGATTTCCCATTCCCCAGAAAACCACCACACACTTAGTGGGACAGGGCGTGGAGCGATGCGTTGGAAAGCTCGTGCCGAGAGCAACCCAACGGCATGCGTTGCATGAATACCCGCTGTGTATTGTGCCTGTAATGAGCGGTCAAAGTTGCTGGAGCCGGCAAAAAACTAATTACTCAAATCCTTCCCAGGGACCACTGGTTCACGTACGCGCCCGGAGGACCCTGGGGCGTGAGTGAGGGCCTACCGTAGTAATGCTTGCCTTGCCGCCACTTTTATAAAGAGGGTAATTGTTTAGAAATTGGGTGCCTTGCCGCGTCCCCCCCCCGCTTTGACGTCCCTTTGGACGTTTTCGTTCTTTTTAGAAATCGACCGATCGAGAGCCCGCAAGGCCACGCAGTGCGCCAGCCCACCATCCGTGTTGTCAGCAATTTACTGGAATACAGGCAGCCACCCTACTACCGCAGCCCCACCGTCTGAGGCGCGCATGTGAAGGCGGTCATAACGCCCGAGGCGGTCAGGGGTGCATCTGAGGCGGTGGTGGGCGCCTCAAGCAGTGGTGAACGCCTAAGGCGGTCGGTTGACGCCCAAGGCGGCACCTGAGGCGATCGGGGATGCGCCTCAGGCGATGCCTCGGGCGATCGGAGCGTCTGAGGTGCCGCCTGATCCGCGCAAGTGAAAGGCGCCGCCTGAGGCGCCTTTGAAGCGGCGGGAATGTGGAGTGAAGGCGTCGCCGCACACACACTTTCACGTACGCACACACATGCACACGCACACATACGCCCCCCTCCCCACACACGCTCACACAAGCCCCCCTCCCCACACAAGCACACAAACACTTACACACTCACACTCCCAAGCGCACGCACCAGGTGGATTTTGTGGAACTACCTGCCCCCCCCCCCACACGCCCCCCCCACACACGCACGCACACACACGTGCATGCACACACACGCACAAACACGCACACACACGCCCCCCCCCCCCACACTCTCACACGCACACTACAAGCGCACGCACCTGGTGGATTTTTGTGGAACTACCTGCCCCCCCCCCTCTCACACGCCCCCCCCCACACACACGCGCACACACACACACGTGCATGCACACGCACGCACATACACGCCCCCCCACACGCCCCCCCACACACGCGCACTCAACACACGCGCGCATACCAGGTGGATTTATTGGACGTACCTGACCGTCGCCTCCGCGCTGATCACCGCGTTTATTGAGCCCTTCAAGGTGGGTGCACCATGCAGACGCCAGTGGTCCCTGGGAAGGATTTGAGTAATTAGTTTTTTGCCGGCTCCAGCAACTTTGACCGCTCATACCAGGCACAATACGCAGCGGGTATTCATGCAACGCATGCCATTGGGCTGCTCTCGGCACGAGCTTTCCAACGCACTGCTCCACGCCCTCACCCACCCAAGTGTGAGGTGGTTTTCTAGGAAATGGGAAATCCGGCTCGGAGCGGTATACGGCTTGCAGGGGAATCACTGTCAGACGCCAGTGGTGTCCTAAAAGAAACCAAGAATGTCCTGTTTGCCCCCGCAACTTTGGAGGGAACATTGGAGGGAACACACACACACACACACACACACACACACACACACACAAATGCATGCCCCCCCCCCCACACAGATCGCGTTCACCAACTCGGCTGGCGAGTTCCCAGGCACTTCCATTTGGTCGATCCAGGACTACATTGGGACTGCGATCTTCTGGATTGACCGTGAGTGGCCACACGGGGTTCAGGGGTTTAGGGTGTGATGATGATGATGATGATAGATAGATATTATCTGTGTGACACCAGTAACAACTTTGGGGTGAGGGTTCTGTTTTTTTGGTGGGGGCACGCACACACACACACACACACGTAGTTGGTCGATTCCAGACTACATTAGGACTGGGATCTCCTGGATTGACCGTTAGTGACCACACGGTTGTTAATGGTTTTATGGTTAATGGTTTGAGGTTACGGGTTCTGGGTCGAGATACGCAAACACACTGGACGCCTTAGCTGGGCGCCTTAGCTGGACGGGAGGGGTACCAGGCGCGGGGCCAGGCAGGCTTCCAGAAGAAGAGGGGGACCCCAAATAATGCCTTCATCCTGCAACACCTTATTGAGAAGAGCGGCCTCCAGCGCAAACCGCTGTACGCCGCCTTTATTGACTTCAGGAAGGCTTATGATTGCGTGCACCGCCCACTGCTTTGGGAGTGCCTTAGGAGCCTGGGGGTACATGGGGAGTTCATGGCGGCGCTGATTGCCATGTGCGATGGGTCCGCAATGTGTGTGCGCATCGATGGGAAAGTGGGACCCGCGTTTCCTTCACACAAGGGGGTCATGCAAGGCGACCCACTGTCACCGCTGCTGTTTGGGCTTTTTATTGACGCATTGGAGGGAGTACTAGACGCAGAGCTCCCGGGTGATGGGGTGGAGATGGCGGGGCGGTTACTACGGCTGCTGCTGTACGCTGATGACTTGACGCTGCTGGCAGAGACGCCCGAAGCGCTTCAACGCATGCTAGATACTCTGCACGCCTTTTGCGGCACGCGCGCACTAACAGGAAACGTTAAGAAGTCAGAAGGGGTGGTGTTCAATAACCAGTCGGGGCGGCAGGAGGGAGGGTAACGCTGAAGTTTGCAGGAGCAGATCTACCCATGACACACGAGTTCCCATATCTGGGCATGCTCTTTCACCACCGGCAGGCAGTGGGGGGGGACGTGGGCACCCGACGCTCTAGGGGCCAGCGCACCAGATACACGCTAACTCGCAGATGCTCTATGATACGCCTTAATAATATTGGCATTAAGGCCCACCTGTTCGACACGCAAGTACGGCCTGTGCTAAATTACGGGTGTGAGGTGTGGGGCCCTGCGATGATGGCGGATGCTGGGGGGGGCGTGTTTGCCGGGGCGGGCGGACGGTGGGAGAGAGGCAGGAGTGGGAGGGGCGCTAAGGCCGCACGCGACGGATGGCGCACCCTGGAAGAAGTGCTTCTGCAATTTACCCGTGCGTCCCTAGGAGTCCGCAGCAACGGGCAGCAACTGGGGATTTTGGCGCGGGAGGCGGGGTGGCGGCCGCTGGCGGCAGATTGGCTGCGCCAGGCGACGCGCTTTGGGGATAAGGCGCGGGGGCGGCCTGACGGCGACCTGCTTAAAGATGCAATGCGGGAGAGCTGGGGGCTGGCCGAAGCGGGGGGGACGTGCTGGGCGGCACGCTTGCAGGTGTGCCTTGGAACTGTGGGGCACACACTGGCGTGGGACCAGGAGGGACCGGTACGCATCACCAACCTGCTGGACGTGGCGACCGCGGCGTGGCTGGCCGCCGCGACAAGCACACCGGCGCTGCCGAGCGGCACTACCGTGCGTGATGTACCTGAGGAGTGGTCGCGCGGCTTTAAGATGCTGACCTACATGCGGTGGATGGCGGGTAGCGACAGCGAGCCGCCGGCCCTGTTGAGCTCAGGGCTGAACAGTGCTGCCCGGATCACGGCTCTAGCTAGGTTCAGGATGGGGCTCCATGAGCTGCAGATAGAGCGGGGGCGCTACGCCGTGGCGGGACAGAGGCAGCGACGCAGCCAGCGGGCGTGCTGCCTATGCGGTGGGCTAGAGGATGAGGCACACATGGTATTTGAGTGCCCTGCCTATGAAGAGGCACGGGTGCGGGCCCACAGCCTGTTTCGGTCCATCCCTCGCCCCAAGGAGGCCGATTTAGATGAGCGGATGCGGGAGTTTATGAATCCTCGGCCAGGCCAGGAGAACCCCAGGTTCTGGCACGAGTTGGCTGACTTCCTTGTCGCCTGTTTTGAGACACGCACCGTGTGCACAGCAATCATGATGGCAGATGGCATGCTAGGGGTCTAATTTTGAGAGCTGCCGGCCTCTTTCCTAGGGTCTAATGCGCCATCAAAAGCGTCCGACGGACTGTAAAATCGACCACACACGCACACACACATGTCGTTGGTAGATTCAATACTACGTTGGGACGGGGATCTCCTGGATTGACCGTGAGTGACCACATGGGGTTTAGGGGGTTGGGGGTTCTAAACCCTATGGGGTTCAGGGTTGTGGTTTGTGTGTGCAGACACACACACACACACACACACACACACGCACGCACGCACGCACGCACGCACGCACGCACGCCTGTATTTGGTAGATTCAAGACTTCCATTTGACGGGACGGGGATCTTCTGGGGTGACCGTGAGTGACTGTGCCCTACTCGCACGCACGCACACGCACACACATGCCCCCCCCCCCCCCCCCCCACCCAAATGGCCTTGCATCTCGCACGCCCGACCTCTGTTCGACGCGGGAGCGGATGCGTTGGAGTCCCCTCGCCGCGGCGATCACAAATACACCTCAAGACCCGTCACACACACATGTTAAAGCACCACCCCCACAGTCACTCTCAGCTTCTTCGACGCCAACCACGACAATGGAACGCATACCCACCCACCCACCCACCCACCCACCCACCTCCCAAGCGGCCTCGCAACTCGCACGCCCGACCTCCATTCGACTCGGGAGCGGGTGCGTTGGATTCATCTCGCAGAGACCGTCACAAATCCACCCTCAGGCCCCCCGTCACACATATCCCCCCCCCTCCCCCCCCCACAGTCACTCTGCGTTTTTTCGTCGCCAACCACGACAACGAGACCGGCACGCTCGCGACCGACCTCAAGTCAATTCGGCGCAACTACGTCCGCCCGCCTGGCATGTTCTGGTGGGTTATGTGTTCAGGAGCCAACTGCAATTCGATTCGGCGGAACTACATCCACCCGCCCGGCATGTATTGGTTGGGTTGGGTTTGGGGTTAAAGTTTGAGGGTTTATAGACCGTAAAGGTTGTTGCATTGGGGTTTCGGACATGCTCTGATTGGGGTTTGGGGTTCATGGTTTAGGGTTGAGGGTGAAGGAGCGTCTGTCGTCAAGTCGATTCGGCGCAGCTACGTCCAACCGCCCGGCATGTTCTGGTGGGGTTGGGGTTTAGGGATACGGGTTTAGGGTTTCGGGCATGGTCTGATGGGGTTGGGGTCAGGTTTGGGCTTCATGGATTAGGGTTGAGGGTTAAGGGGCGACTGGCGTCGACACCGATTTGGCGTAACCTTGTCCACCCCTGGCTGGTGGGGTTGGGGTTTATGGTTTATGGCTTACGGTGTGGGGTTTAGGGTTTGGGGCATGCTTTGCTGGGGTTTGGGGTTCATGGTTGAGGGTTGAGGGTCAAGGAGCGACTGACGTGTATTCGATTTGGCGTAACGACGTCAACCCGCGCGGCATGCTCTGGTGGGCCTGGGGTTTAGGGCTTAGGGTTTAGGGTTTTGGGTTTGGGGTTTATGGCATGCTTTGGCGGGGTTGGTGGTTGGTGCCGAAGGGTCAAGGAGTGACTGACCTCAATTCGATTAGGCGCGACCGCATCCACCCGCCCGGCGTGTTCTGGTGGGGTTGGGGGTTTGGGTTTACGGTGTGGGATTAGGGTTTAGGGCATGCTCTGATGGGGTTTGGGGTTCATGGTTTAGGGTTGAGGGTAAAGGAGCGACTGGCGTGAAGTCGATTCGGCGCAACTTCATCTTACCGTCCGGCACCTTCTGGTGGGTTTGGGTTTGGGGTTTATGTGTGAGGGTTGCTAAACTCTAAAGAGTGTTGGACTAGGGTATTGGGCATGGTTGTAGCAGGGTTGCACCATTCGACATTCGATGGGCATGGGAATGTCGAACGATCGAATGCGTATGTCGAATGTATATACGCATACGAACACCATTCGACGACGAGTTCACACTTGTTCACACTTTTTTTGAACTTCGAACCAAAGCTTTGTTTCGAACGATTCCGAAAGCTAGAAGGATCAGCATGACACCAGGAATCCAGAACTTCTTTCAGAAGTGAAATCCACAAAGGTGTACGATGAGACATTGGTCAAGATGGCTACCCGTGGAGGCGGGCTACCATCACGGCATGTCCACTGAACCCTGAATCAAAATCGCAGGTGGGACCCCCTCTTTGCATTCCCCCTAGACTGGGTCGCGCTCCTCATCGTCAAGTCGACGGCGGCCAGGAAGGAGGACCCCACCGCCACAGCCATAACCACCTCAACCACCACCGACCACCACACCACCACGAAACACATCCACACACACACACACACACACACACACACACACACACACGCAGGTGGGACCTCCTCTTTGCGTTCCCCTTGGACTGGATCGCGCTCCTCATTGTCAAGTCTACAGCAGCCGGGAAGGAGGACCCCAAGCTCGAGGTCTACGTCTCGTGCATCAAGTTCATCAAGATGGGGCGGCTCTACCGCGTGCTCGAGTTCTTCGCGGCGCTTGACAAAAAGGTGGGTGCCCGTTATTGAAACATGTTTCAGGGGTAAGGGGTGGATAGCCCTGAACCCTGAACCCCAAAATCAAGTTCATCAAGCTCGGGCGGCTCTACCGCGTGTTCGAGTTCTTCGCGGCGCTCGACAAAACGGTGGGCTACACCTTCTCTATGCCCTTTAGGGTTTAGAAACCCTAAACCTCACTCATGCAGTGGCTAGGCCATGTGACGCGCATGCCGGCCTCTCGTCTTCCCCGTACGACTTTTGACTGCACAATGGATGTGGCTCGGCAGCAAGGCCGGCCTCCAGCCTCCTCCCGACACTATTTTCTTAAGCTACTGACTCTGCAGCTAGGCAAAGCTGGTGGCACTCGTTCTGATTGGAAGACTCGTTCTGATTGGAAGACCCTACACCCTGGACCCTAAGCCCTGAACCCCGAACCCCAATTCCCGGGGTTCCGGTGCGCTCGACAAATGGGTGGGTGCCAGTTATAAAAAACAGTTTTGAGGGTTTCTTCGGGGTGGAAAACCCTTCAGGGTGCAGCAACCCTTGACTCTAAAACCCTCGTCAAGATAGATGCTGCTCTCAACTAAAGTGTGCGCAAGTATTCCCTACGTATTCACGCCTTCAACCCTCAACCCTCAACCCTCAACCCTGAACCCTGAACCCCACACATACACCCCACACAGACGAGCATCTCAGACATCGCGCTCATGCTCAAATCCGCAACTGGATGTACCTGCTCCTGTCCTTGCACTGGGCCCTCACCTAAACCCTGCATACCTGCATGCTCAACCCTGAAACCTGGACTCCAAGCCCCACGCACACACACACACACGCAAACGGTCATCTCGGGTGTCGCGCTCATGCTCAAATCCGCAACTGGATGTACCTGCTGCTATCATCGCTTTGGGCACTAACCTCCTCTAGCCCCAACCCCGTTATTCTCCACAGAGCTAAGCCCTATGGCAAGAGAGAAAAGGCTTTGCCTTTTCTTCCTAGGGTCTCTATGCTTCTATTGGACTTGAAATAACAAAAAAAATCAAAATGGGTTTGGTGCTGGCTCAGCAGTTACAGTTACAGTTACATCGGCTTTCCAGCAAAGACTACCTCTAGTCCTAGTACCACCGCCTAGACCCAAGTCCAGTTCTGGCCCTAACAATTACTTGTGAGGGGCGGTAGCCACCAGCCGGCTGCCTGCCAACGTGTAGTCCCAGAGCAAAAAGGAGAGCTATTGTGCGACGCCTCCAAAATAGGTCCTAACTGCTTCTAGGGGATAGGGGGTCAAGTGGCGCTTGCCAATCTACTTGACCGCCGTGGTGGAGGGGCCGGCGCCTGAGGGGCAGCCGGACCGTACACCACGGCTCTCCACCCGGCCCTATCCTGAGCACGCTCAAACGCCGTGTCCGAAAAAGTCTTCCAATCAGAACGAGTGCCACTAGTTTCGCCTAGCTGCTGAATCAGTAGCTTAAGAAAATAGTGTCGGGAGGAGGCTGGAGGCCGGCCTTGCTGCCGAGCCACATCCATTGTGCAGTCAAAAGTCGTACGAGGAAGACGAGAAGCCGGCATGCGCATCACATGGCCTAGCCACTGCATTGATCGCTTTGCCACAAGGCTCTCAATTGGCTCAGTGTCGCACGCCTGCCGAATATAAGTTAATCTGTGCCGGTCGACCAGGCGCACACCCAGAATGCGACGAAGGCAGTTAGAGTGGGCAACCTCCAATCGAGTCAGTTGTGTTTTAGTAGGGGCCCATGTTTCGCAGCCGTACAGAAAGTGGGGCAGCACGAAAGTGTTGTAAACCCGCATCTTAGACTGCACTTGCATCTTCTTGCTGGCCCAAATCTTATCAAAAGACGCAAACACGCCCAGCGCGCGACCGACACGCACACCGATCTCCTTTTCCACACCACCACTCTGGGTTATCCAACTCCCTAGATACTTAAAAGCAGAGACGGTCTTCACTTCACCACCAGTCAGCGCAAACGTGGGCAGATCCGCGACAAAATCTGCTGGCAAAATCATCACTTCTGTCTTGGCGGCGTTGATTTGCATGCCAAAGCTAGAGGACACTTTGTCAAGGATTTTCAGCATAAGCGCCAACTGAGCTGGGTCATGCGAGAACAAACATAAATCGTCGGCATACATCAGCATTACTATGCGCTCAACCGACGACGACAACACAGAGCCGCCGGCTCGGGTCACGACTGACACGCCAGCCCCCTCTGGCATCATGTCTAGCGCCTTTTTCACTATGTGGTCAATAAAAACATTGAACAACACAGGAGCAATGACGCACCCCTGTCGCACACCAGACGACACGGGGAATTCGTGCCCGATTTTCCCAGCCAGCCGCACGGCAGCTGCGGTGTTGGTGTGAAGATCCTCCAACAGATCAATAATGTGCGGATGAACACTATATAATCTAAGGACTCTCCACAGTGCCGCACGGTTTATGCAATCGTAAGCTTTAGAATAGTCGACAAATGCCACAGCCATGCATTGTTTGTACTCGGCATGTGCCGCGCTCAGCGAGCGCAGAGTAAAAATCGCATCAACAGTGCCTCTGCTTTTTCTGAAACCACACTGAGCCTCATGCAACTGACCATCAACCTGCGTGGAGACGCGGTGCAGAAGTATGGCAGCGTACACTTTCCCGGCAATAGAGAGAAGGCTTATACCGCGGTAGTTACCAGGGGAGTCACGCGGACCCTTCCCCTTATATAACGGTGTGATAATAGCAGTTTTCCATTCCCTCGGGGCTCTCCCCGACCGCCATACGGCGATGATGACCCGGTGGAGCCATGCGATGGCAGGTGGGCACCGCAACAGCATGGCGTCCAGCTGGTCACCGCCCGGAGCGGCGGCCGAGCGCAACGCTCGCACACACGCCTCCGTCTCAGCCAGGTCAGGGGGGCGCCCGTGCGCTTCGTCCACCTCTGTGGCGCGTGTGAGCTCAAACGCCGCTACATCGTTCTCCAGCTGGTTCAGGGTCTCGTCGCTGAGCTTGGTCTCCCCGCCATATAGCTTGTCGAATGACTCTGTCATGGCCTTCAGCACCCCGTCTGGACCGCTGTGCAGTAATGCGTATTTTTAGAATTTATATATAAGCATAGAATAAGTAAGGAGAGACTAAACCATGTGCAACCATCATAAAGGTGGCGTTATAAGCTGAAAACTCACCCATGCTGAAAATTGCCAAGGTCATCATATATCTAGAAGCACTTGAGCCCTGAGCCCCAAACATTGAAACCCGCCTGCCCGTGAACGCAGATGGTCATCTCGGACATCGCGCTCATGCTCAAAGCCGCAACTGGATGTACATATCGTCCCACTGGGCTGCATGCATCTTCCAGCTAGCTCTTACAGCTGGCTGACCCCCCCTCCCCCCCCCCCACACACGCAGATGGTCATCTCGGACATCGCGCTCATGCTCATCTGCAACTGGATTACCTGCTCCTCTCCTCACACTGGGCTGCGTGCATCTTCTAGCTAGCTCCTGCACCTAGCTGCACACACGCCCCCCCCCCCCCCATACACACAAACACAGATGGTTATCTCGGACATCGCGCTCATGCTCAAATCAGCAACTGGGTGTACCTGCTCCTCTCCTTGCACCCACTGGGCCCTGACCTGAACCTCAAAACCCAAATCCTTCAAGCCCCTACACTGGCAAAAAAACCTGAACCCCAAACCTTAATCGTCTGCCTTGTGCAGATGGTCATCTCGGACATCGCGCTCATGCTCATCCACAACTGAATGTACCTGCTGCTGTCCTCACACTGGGCTGCGTGCATCTTCCAGCTAGCTCCCACAGCTGACTGGCCACACGCACACACACACACACACACACACGTGCACGCACACACGCACACACACCCATGCACACATGACCCCCCACACACAAACACAGATGGTCATCTCGGACATCGCGCTCATGCTCACATCCGCAACTGGAGGTACCTGCTCCTCTCCTCGCACTAGGCCCTCGCCTAAAGCCTCTATAACCCTGCACCCTGCATGCTGAACGCTGCACCCTGAGCCCTAAACCCCATCCGACTACACACACAGATGGTTATCTCGGACATCGCGCTCATGCTCATCAGCAACTGGATGTACCTGCTGCTGTCCTCGCACCCACTGGGCCCTCGCCTGAACCTCAAACCCCAAATCCTTCAAGCCCCTAAGCTGGCCTGAAACCCTGAACCCCAAACCCCAATCGCCTACCTTGCGCAGATGGTCATCTCAGACATTGCGCTCATGCTCATCCGCAACTGGATGTACCTGCTGCTGTCGTCCCACTGGGCCGCGTGCATCTTCTACCTCATCGCGCGCCTGGAGAGCTTCTCGCCCGACTCGTGGGTCGGACGCGCGTCGAACCGAATGGAGGTACGAGTTTTAGGGCAAAGGACTTTTTGACGTCTTAGGGTTACGGACGTTTTGACGTCTTAGTGTTGAGGATGTCGTTTTCGCGGTTTTGTGTGTTGTAAGGGTGAGTAGGTGCGTGCATCTTCTACCTCATCGCACGCCTGGAGAGCTTCTCGCCTGACTCGTGGGTTGGGCGTGCATCAAACAAAATGGAGGTGTGTGGGCGTTTGCGTTTGTGCGTTTGTGTGTGTGCGCGGACACGGCGCGGACACGGCGTTTGAGCGTGCTCAGGATAGGGTCGGGTGGAGAGCCGTGGTGTACGGTCCGGCTGCCCCTCAGGCGCCGGCCCCTCCACCACGGCGGTCAAGTAGATTGGCAAGCGCCACTTGACCCCCTATCCCCTAGAAGCAGTTAGGACCTATTTTGGAGGCGTCGCACAATAGCTCTCCTTTTTGCTCTGGGACTACACGTTGGCAGGCAGCCGGCTGGTGGCTACCGCCCCTCACAAGTAATTGTTAGGGCCAGAACTGGACTTGGGTCTAGGCGGTGGTACTAGGACTAGAGGTAGTCTTTGCTGGAAAGCCGATGTAACTGTAACTGTGTGTGCGCATGTGCGCGCGTGCGTGCGTGTGTGTGTGTGTGTGTGTGTGTGTGTGTGTGTGCGCGGGTGTGCGCATGCGTGTGTGCGTGTGCGTGTGTGTGTATGACCGCTACATCTACTCGCTCTATGTGTCGACTGCTGCATTCGTCACAACCACACACACACAGACACACACACGCACACACACACACACACACACACACACATATGCACAGATACACACACCACACACGCACACACACACGCGCCAGGGCGTGGGCATCTTCGACCGCTACATCTACTCGCTCTACGTGTCAACCGCCGCGTTCGTGGGTTCGCTCGGTGATGACGACTTCTACGAGGCGTCTGTTGTGGTGAGTCACTCACTCTGGTCACTCGGATGAGTCCCTCACTCTAATGGTCACTCGGATGAGTGCCTCACTCTGATGGTCGCTCACTCTGATGGTGACGGATATGCAGTTTGTATGAGTGTACGATGTGTAGGTGTGTACGCCAGCGCGGCTTGATGTAATGCCTAGATCGCGTGTGTCGCTTTGCTTGATGCCGGCGACTTACACGAGGCTTCTGTGGCGATGAGTCACTCTGGTCACTCTGATGAGCGATCTACTCTGACGGTCACTCTGGTGGTGACGTGTTTTAGGTTTGTTGGAGTGTGCGCCCACCGTGGCGTGTTGTGTTGCCTAGACTGTGTTTGTTGATTTGCTCGGCGATGACGACTTCTTCGAGGCCTCTGATGTGGTGAGCCACTCACTCAAATGGTCACTCTGATGTGTGCCTCACTCTAATGGTCACTCTGATGAGTGAGTCACTCTGATGGTCGCTCTGATGGTGACGGATGTGCGGTTTGTAGGAGTGTGCGCCCATCGTGGCGTGTTGTGTTGCCTAGACTGTGTTTGTTGATTTGCTCGGCGATGACGACTTCTTTGAGGCCTATGATGTAGTGAGACACTCACTCGAATGGTCACTCTGATGTGTGCCGCACTCTGATGGTCACTCTGGTGAGTGACCCACTCTGATGGTCGCTCTGATGGTGACGGATGTGCGGTATTTTGGAGTGTGCGCACATCGTGGCGTGTTGTTTCGCCTAGACTGTGCGTGTCGCTTCGCTTGACCAGTGATGGAGACTCCTAAAGAGGCATCTTGGCTGTGAGTCGCTCTGGTCACTCTGATGTGTGCCCTACTCTCAGGGTCACTTTGATGGTGACGTATTTGAGGTTTGGTTTGTAGGAGTGTGCGCCCATCGTGGCGCATTGTATTGCCAGACGACGTGCATCGGTACGCTCGGTGATGCTGACTTCTCCGTGACGTCCGTCGCTGTGAGTTGTAAGCGACGAGCGATGGCGATGCTGATGCTGATGATGCTGCATTTTACAGACGCGTGTGACGCACCTGCAGGAGGCAGCGCATTCGACCTTGCTCGGCGTATACATCGGCCGAGCGCTATGATGAATGAGAGATGTTTTTGAGTGGTGGTGATGAGGGGTAACGGCGAGGGGTGCTTGGTGCTGTGGCTTTCCGTCGATTCGCCCGGTGAACATGGCCCCTATGAGGCGTCTCCTATCTATACGACGTCTCGTATGAGGCGTCTCCTATGAGCGGTGTCTCCTAGGAGGTGTCTGCTATGAGCGGCGTCTCTTAGGGGGTGTCTCCCATGAGGCGTCTGCAGCGGGTGGTGACGGTGCAGGCGTGCTTGAGGTGTGCACACACAACACACACACGCACACACACACACACACACATACATACACACACACACACACACACACGCACGCCCCTGCCCTTGTAGGAAGCCTCCTTCATGCTAGTCTACTGTCTGCTCAACGTCGCGCTGTCAGCGTACATCCTCAGACACAAACACACACACACGCACACACACGCACACACACACACCCTTGTAGGAGGCCATATTCATGATTGTCTACTGTCTGCTCAACGTCGTCCTGTCAGCGTACATCCTCGGCACTGTTACGATGCTCATGGTCAAGTTTGATGAGCGCTCGAAGGTTTGTGTGTTTGCGTGTGTGTTTGTGACTCTTTCTCTCTTTCTCTCTGTGCATGTGTGTGTGTGTGTGCATGTGTGTGTGCACACACACACACACACACACACACACACACACACACACACACACACACACACGCACACACACACGTACACGCACACATGCATATGCTGCACGGCCAGGATACCAACCTGATGGTCATCTGCTCAACACACATGCACACGCACGCACAAAACACGCACACACACACACACACACACACAGATGTTGCGTGACCAGGAGATCAACCTGATGGACTTTCGTACAATGGACACACACACACACACACATACACACACACACATGCCCCCCCCCACACACACGCAGCTGCTGCTGCTGCTGCACGCCAGAAGACGAA
>VFSX01000732.1:0-7500 GCA_016618255.1 Chlamydomonas sp. UWO 241 | reverse complement strand
CAACAACAAAAACAAAAACAAAAACAACGATTTCAACCGCCAAAAAGAAATCAACAGCAGCAGCATCAACAGCAGCAGCAGCAACCGTGACAACAACAACAACAACAACAACAACAACAACAACAACAACAACAACAACAAAAGCAGCAGCAGCAGCAGCAGCAGCAGCAGCAGCAGCAGCAGCAGCAACGCACAACAACAGCACACAGCAAGAGCTACCGAAATTGCTCAACAACAGCAACATCTACCAAAATAAGTATCAGCAGCAGCAACAGCAGAAGCAACAGCAACAGCATCTGCCACAGGTCCCCTTGCAACTCCACCTGAGCTAACCGCCCTCATTCAGTATTACACGCGGGAGCTGTGCATCATCCTGGAGGGCGAAGTAGTCGTCGCGACTCTCAACCCGAAATCATTAACCAGTGCAGCCACATGGCTCTTCAAAACAAAACCCTCAACCCTCAACCCTCAATCCACGCTACAGGAGCTCTGTGTCATTCTCGAGGGCGAGGTGGTTGTTGCGACGCGGTTGGACCTCGGGTCGTGGCCTTTCAATACCAACCACCCTCGCCAGCCTAGCTAAACAGCGCAGACGGCACTGGCACTGGCACTGGCACTGGGTCTTGACAATTCCCATTACGCAGGAGCTGTGCGTCATCCTTGAGGGCGAGGTGGTCGTCGTGACGCGGGCTGACCTCGGGAAGGGCGCCGGCGCGCGCAGCGGCGGGTCAAGCATGCTGCTCATCACAGGGCACGCCAAGGTGTGCGGCCAGGGGGTTGGGTGTTGTGGCAAAGCGTCTAGGCCATTGCTTTTAGGGGCCTTATGGTGGTGAGGGTGGTGGGGGAGGGAAGGCGCCGGCGCGCGCAGCGGCGGGTCGAGCATGCTCCTCATCACAGGGCACGCCAAGGTGTGCGGCCAGGGGGGTTGTGGCGGGGGTCTAGGCCACTTGGGGAGCGCCTAGCTCGCTGCTTTTAGGGGCCACGCCAAGGTGTGCGGCCAGGGGGGTTGTGGCGGGGGTCTAGGCCACTTGGGGAGCGCCTAGCTCGCTGCTTTTAGGGGCCTAATGGTGGTGGGGGTGGGGGGGTGGGGTCGCCGGCGCGCGCAGCGGCGGGTCGAGCATGCTCCTCATCACAGGGCACGCCAAGGTGTGCGGCCAGGGGGGTTGTGGCGAAGGGTCTAGGCCACTTGGGGAGCGCCTAGCTCGCTGCTTTTAGGGGCCTAATGGTGGGGGGGGTGGGGGGCGCCGGCGCGCGCAGCGGCGGGTCGAGCATGCTCCTCATCACAGAGAACACCAAGGTGTGCAGCCAGAGGGGTGGGGGGTTGTGGCAAAGCGTCTAGGCCACTTGGCAAGGGCCGAGCTCGCTGCTTTTAGGGGCCTTATGGTCGGGGGGGGGGCGCTGGCGCGCGCAGCGGAGGGTTGAGCATGCTGCTCATCACAGGGCACGCCAAGGTGGGTTCTGTTGGGTCTGGGGCATGCGTGCACGCACGCACACGCGCACACACACATAGGTACACACATACACACAAACACACGCGCTCGCACACACACACACACACACACACACACACACGCCCCCCCTACCACCACACACACAAACACGCACACGCAGATGCGGCACGGCATTCACAAGGTCCTGGACGCAACGCGTGCGCACACACACACACACACACACACGCACACAGACACACACAGACACAAACGCAAGCACAGCCCCCCCCCCCTACCCACACACACACGCAGATGCAGCACAGCATTCATAAGTTCCTGGACGCAATGCGTGCGCGCACACACACACACACACACACACAGGCGCACACAAACACACACAGAGAGAGAGAGATATCGTTACAGGGAACTCTGCACGGCAGACCTAGATAGGCTGTTTCTGGTCATCATTGAGGAGATTCCATTTGGAGGCGGGTGACCAACCGTGCGCCAACAAGAGGGTGAATAACCTCATTCAAAAAGCAGTGGGGGAAAGGGGCAAATGCGGGTCACTGACGGCTGTGTTCGTCACTCCGCTTCGACTGAGTTTAAACTAGGTCTCCGCATATTGACATCCACAGTTGTGGAAATTTCGCTAAGAGGATCCACTCGGGGGTGACTCGCTTGGACAAGAGGTCCATGAACTCGGGGTGCTTGGAAATGTCGCGTTTGAAGTTGGAAAAGTGTGTGTTTGCGGAGGAACGGAACTTCGACGGAGTGAGCGAAAAAGTTGCCGGCGCTGAGCCGGTAGGATGTGATGGCGCCGCCGGCATAGAGCGAAGTCATGTCCGGTCGGCGGTACGTGAAAAGGGCGGCAGTGGGGGGGTATATGATGTCGGGAGGGGGAGGGGAGGGAGAAGGGACGGGCGGGTGTGTGTAGATGGAGGGGCGGGGGGATGGGGGAGGTGGGAGGCGGCGGATGAGGGAGCCGATGAGCGTAGCACGGTGCTTGTTGATCGTGTCGATGATGGGGAACGTACAGGGGTGTGTGGCGTGCATCGTCGTGGTGGAAGTGTGCTCTGTGGTGTGAGGAGGGATGCCCTTGATGAGGCGGAGGAAACGGTTGTGGGTTACTTCAAGTCAGTGGATGTGGGCCTTGTTCAACGTCTATGTCTGGCAGCCATACAGTAGCGCAGATATCACAAAGGCGTTGTAGAGGTGGATCTTGGTAGTGGGAGAGATTGAGTTGGAGTTCCAGACCCGGGGAGTGAGACGGTTGAAGGCGTACCAGGCACTTCCGATCCGGCGTGAGATCTTTGAGTCGAGGATGTCGGAATCAGACGTGTTGGGAGCGTCATCAGAAGGGGCGGCGGGGGAGGACAGAATAATTCCCAGGTATTTGAACTTGGAGGTGGAGTGGACCAGGTGGGGGGTAGATGAGGAGTTGGAGGGGATGGTGATAGGGGCGGAAGGGACGGTGTGGGCAGAAGGGTGGCCGAGGGATTGTGCCACTGTTTTGTCGTAGGTGATCGCAAGGGCCAGGTCTGAACAGATGCGGTCGAGGAGGGTGAGCATGGTGCGGAGGTCGTCCTCGGAGGGGGCGAGCAGGGCGATGTCGTTGGCGTAGAGAAGGAGGGGGAGTATGGTGGTCAAAAAGTCCTTGGGGGACTCAGGGGTGTACAGTTTTCCGTCGATCATGTAGCCAATTTGAATGCCAGCGTCGGGGAGCTGGGCAATCAGGGACCGGACAACTGTGTCGATGTAGACAAACACACACACACACGTTCACACACGTTCACACACACACACACACACGCACGCGTGCCCCCCTCCCACCCCCTACGCACACGCAGATGCGACGCGGCATTCACAAGTTTCTGGACGCAACGCGTGCACAGCGCGCGGCGGGCTCGAAAACCGTGCTCGAGGACTATATCGCGAAGCTGAAGGCAGAGGCGGCAAATGGTGGCGCTCCGCCCGGTGAGGTTGCGGTGGTGGTGTGTGGGGGGGGGGCGTGTGTGTGTGTGTGTATGTGTGCGTTAGCGTCTTTGTGCATGTGTGTGTATGTGTGTGTGTGTGTGTGCGTGTGTGTGTGCGCGCAAGCAGACATCTGCCCCCTCTACAAGGGCGCATCCTCGGGCCCACTCACGCGCAGCAAGTCCTACAGCGGCATCTCCCTCCTGCCCGTCGCTGGCAAGGTCTACACTCACATCCTCCTCAACCGCCTCAAGCTCCAGCTGGAGCCCACCCTCCACACTTCCCAGTTCCGTCCAGGCCGTGGCACCTCCGATGCCATCTTCACCCTACGACGCCTCCAAGAGGAGTCACACCGCGCCCACGCCCCCCGCCATGTGGCTTACGTCGACCTGTCCAAGGCGTTCGACAGTGTCAACCACGCCGCGCTTTGGAAAACCCTCCTCAACCGCGGCGCGCACCCTGCCCTCCTCGCACGCATCGAAAGCCTCTACTCTGGTGCCACCGCCAGAGCCCGAGTCAACGGTGCATACTCCGCCCCTTTCACTCTCAAAGCTGGCGTCAAGCAAGGCTGCCCCCTCTCCCCCCTCCTCTTCAATGTCTACATCGACACAGTTGTCCGGTCCCTGATTGCCCAGCTCCCCAACGCTGGCATTCAAATTGGCTACATGATCGACGGAAAACTGTACACCCCTGAGTCCCGCAAGGACTTTTTGACCACCATCCTCCCCCTCCTTCTCTACGCCGACGACATCGCCCTGCTCGCCCCCTCCGCACCATGCTCACCCTCCTCGACCGCATCTGTTCAGACCTGGCCCTTGCGATCAACTACGCACAATCCCTTGGCCACCCTTCTGCCCACACCGTCCCCTCCGCCCCTATCACCATCCCCTCCAACTCCTCATCTACCCCCCACCTGGTCCACTCCACCTCCAAGTTCAAATACCTGGGAAGTATTCTGTCCTCCCCCGCCGCCCCTTCTGATGACGCTCCCAACACGTCTGATTCCGACATCCTCGACTCAGAGATCTCACGCCGGCTCGGAAGTGCCTGGTACGCCTTCAACCGTCTCACTCCCCGGTTCTGGAACTCCAACTCAATCTCTCCCACTACCAAGATCCACCTCTACAACGCCTTTGTGATATCTGCGCTACTGTATGGCTGCCAGACATAGACGTTGAACAAGGCCCACATCCACTGACTTGAAGTAACCCACAACCGTTTCCTCCGCCTCATCAAGGGCATCCCTCCTCACACCACAGAGCACACCTCGACCACCACGATGCATGCCTCCCCCCCCTGTACGTTCCCCATCATCGACACGATCAACATACACCGTGCTACGTTCATCGGCTCCCTCATCCGCCGCCTCCCACCTCCCCCGTCCCCCGCCCCTCCATCTCCACACACCCGCCCGTCCCTTCTCCCCTCCCCCCCTCCCTACATCATATACCCCCCCACTGCCGCCCTTTTCGCGTACCGCCGACCTGACATGACTTTGCTCTATGCCGGCGGCGCCATCACATCCTACCGGCTCAGCGCCGGCAACTTTTTCGCCCACTCCGTCAAGTTCCGTTCCTCCGCAAACACCCACTTTTCCAACTCCAAACGCGACATCTCCAAGCACCCCGAGTTCATGGACCTCTTGTCCAAGCGAGTCACCCCCGAGTGGATCCTCTTAGCGAAATTTCCACATCTGTGGATGTCAATATGCGGAGACCTAGTTTAAACTCAGTCGAAGCGGAGTGACGAACACAGCCGTCAGTGACCCGCATTTGCCCCTTTCTCTCACTGCTTTTTGAATGAGGTTATTCACCCTCTTGTTGGCGCACGGTTGGTCACCCGCCTCCAAACGGAATCTCCTCAATGATGACCGGAAACAGCCTATCTTGGTCTGCCGTGCAGAGTTCTCTGCAACGACATCTCTCTCTCTCTCTCTCTCTCTCTCTCTCTCTCTCTCTCTCTCTCTCTCTCTCGCGGCGTGTGACACGGTATCCGCACCAGTCTCCAGGAGGACTCTCCCGCTCCCCCCTTCTCCACGCCGGTGACCCGTCATTGGGCATTACCGACTGCGGAATCGTTCCGACTCACTCTGCCTAGAGAATCAGGGAATTTCGAGTAAACCCACCGACGGGGGGAATGGCTCTAGCTCACCTCTCTGCCTTGTGACACTCAATGTGTCACTAAACAGCAACAACAATTTTAACAACATCTACAACAACATCAACAAAATCAAAAACAACAACAATAACAACAACATCAACAACAACAACCCTATCCCCCTCCCCGCCCTGCCCGCGCAGGCGAGACGTCGTTTGATGTCGACGTCGATCGTGGGGGCAGCGGCGGCAGTGGAGTGTTCCCATGGGAATCGTTCCGACTGGCTCCTGCCTTGCAACTCCCATTTGTTTGTTAATAAACGCCCCTCACCCCCCCATCATCCCCCTCCCCGCCATGCCCGCGCAGGCGAGCCGTCATTTGATGGCGGTGTCGATCGTGGCGGCGGCGGCGACAGTGGAGTGTTGCCATGGGAATAGTTCCGACTGGCCTCTCCCTTGCAGTTCTCATTGTGTTGTTCCTAATCGACCCCCCCCCCACCTCCCCTCGCCATGGCCTGGCAGCGAGCGTCATTGTTTATGTCGGTGTAGTAGATGGCGACAGGTGGCGGCATGGACTGGTCCCATGGGGATCGTTCCGAACTTGGCCTGCTTGCAACTCCATTCTTTGCTACTACCTCCCCCCCCCCGCCCCCCTCCCTGCCCGTCCCGCGCAGGCGACCCGTCGTTTGATGGCGGTGGCGATAATAGCGGCGGTGGCGGTGGCAGTGGATATTTCTCAGAGGATGGCCAGGCAAAGGCAGCACCCACGATGAAGGAGCTGTTGGTGAGTGTGGTAGTGTTGACCCCTTACGAGACACCCTCCTAATAACCTTAACCCACTGCAACAACACACAACCCAATCAAAATCCCCCAACGCAGTGATCCACGGCGCAGTGCACTATGATCTTGGGAGCGCACCAACCAGTAGTGCCCTTAGCACCCCCGCAGCCGCAGTGCAAGCTGTGAAATTTAGGGGGGAACTGCGGGGGTGAATCGCTGGATTTCCGCTTCAAAAAAAGTGCGAAATACGAAGATTTTCACACTTTTCCGCCAAGAACGACTCATGCGGGTGCACTTCGGCGTGTTCCCTCCTGGTGCGGGGGCAAACAGGAAATTCTTGGTATCCGACTATGACACCACTGGCACCAACGGACCCCGGTGAAGCGCATGCCCCGTGTGTGATCTCTAGAAGAGCTTGGCTTGAACAGCGACAGAGTGCTGATTCAAATAGCACCAACCGCACCCCCCTACAGGCCACCTCCACCAAAACCGACGACGAGAAGGCGGGCGCCATCATGACAGCCATGCTGAGAAAGCCCCCTTCCACAATCACACACACAAACATCTAACGGACGGACTGGGTAATCAAAAACAACACACACCAACATGCACAAGAAAACTCCGCAACGCGCCACTACAACCCACCTCCAAAAACTGCATCCCCACCAGGCCACCTTAACCAAAACCAACGAGGAGAAGGCTGGTGCCATCATGACGGCCATGCTGGGGAAAGCCCCCCCACCCCAAGCCCAGCCCACACTCAGGACATCTACCACTAGGGGCCCCCTTGGAGACTCCTACAACCCAAAACACACACACGCGCACACACACACACACACACAGAGACACACATGCAACCAGGCCACTTCCACCAAAACCGACGAGGAGAAGGCGGGGGCCATCATGACAGCAAGGTTCAAAACGGCACAAACACACACACACGCACACACACACACAACCAGGCTACCTCCACCAAAACCGACGAGGAGAAGGCGGGGGCCATCATAATGGCATGGTTCAAAACGGCACACACACACACACACACACAACCAGGCCACCTCCACCAAAACCGACGAGGAGAAAGCGGGGGCTATTATGACGGCAATGTTCAAAACGGCTCGCGGCGATAACCAGGCAGGCGTTAGCCTAGGTGTTTCTCAGGCTCCGGCGGCGCGTGCGACACAGGAGCAAGGTGCGTGTGTGAGGGGGGGGGGGCTGTG
>VFSX01000773.1:40000-41084 GCA_016618255.1 Chlamydomonas sp. UWO 241 | reverse complement strand
GTGTGTGTGTGTGTGTGTGTGTGTGTATGTGCGTGTCTGTGGGCACTCTGTGGGCGCCCCACTCCGTACCCAGAGTGGGGCGCCGCGCCCGCCGCCTCCGTCAAACCCCCTTCGCCCATGCCGCCGCCGATTCTCGCCGCCTCTCCTCCTCCGTACGCCCCCTGTCGTCGGGCTGCCAATTCAGCAGCCAGTCGACGCATGCATCCAGGAACTCAGTCCATCCGCACTCTCTCGCATGCCCTCCACATGGCAAAAAACACGTGACGCCCTACCGCACAGATTTCCCTCCCCCCGCAGCTCTGCAGCTTCAGACAACGGAGCCCAGGTATCTCAGTGCCATCACCTCGACCGCCATGCGGCCCGAGCCAGCGCTCAACTTGAGCTACCGAGTTCCTCCAGCCGCCACCGTCCCGCCCACCGCCCACGGCCCAGTCGTTCATTCGACCCCACGCCCCACCTCAAGAGACCCACCGCTTATCCCACTGCCGCCCCGTCGACCTCCATACACCCACATGCTCGTCACATGGAGTTGCCCCTCCCCATGCGCGCACATGCACCCCATGCACCCCCCCCCCCATGCTACCAGCGCCTATGTATGCGCCATGTGGCCGGGCCACAGTGTGGCTCCCTCCTCTCTCCCCTCTCCTCTCCTCCCTCCCTTCTCCTGTCTTCCACCCCTCCATCCCCGCTGCACCCCAACCCATCTTTTGCCCCTCCCTAACCCTCCCCCGCGCCTCCCCCTCTCCCTCCGACTACCCTCCCGCTGCCTCCCTCCCACTGCCTCCCACTTGCACGACTACCGCTGTTCGGACACGACCTCGGTCAATGCCGGCGGCGCCATCACCTTCTTCCGGCTCACGCCGGTGATTTTTGCGCCCACTCCGTCACGTTCTACGCCCTCTGCAAACATCCATCTCTTCAACTTCACACGCGACATCCCCGAGCGCCCCGAGTTCACCGAGCGAGTCACCACCGAGTGGATCATCTTCGCATGATTTCCACAACTGTGGAAGTCCTTCTGCCAACACCTAGTTTAAACTCAGTCGAGGCGGATTGACCAACACAGCCGTCAATGACCCGCCAC
>VFSX01000773.1:10000-35000 GCA_016618255.1 Chlamydomonas sp. UWO 241 | reverse complement strand
AGGGGTGCGTCATTGCTCCTGTGTTGTTCAATGTTTTTATTGACCACATAGTGAAAAAGGCGCTAGACATGATGCCAGAGGGGGCTGGCGTGTCAGTCGTGACCCGAGCCGGCGGCTCTGTGTTGTCGTCGTCGGTTGAGCGCATAGTAATGCTGATGTATACCGACGATTTATGTTTGTTCTCGCATAACCCAGCTCAGTTGGCGCTGATGCTGAGAATCCTTGACAAAGTGTCCTCTAGCTGTGGCATGCAAATCAACGCCGCCAAGACAGAAGTGATGATTTTGCCAGCAGATTTTGCCGCGGATCTGCCCACGTTTGCGCTGACTGGTGGTGAAGTGAAGACCGTCTCTGCATTTAAGTATCTAGGGAGTTGGATAACCCAGAGTGGTGGTGTGG
The DNA here is from genome assembly GCA_016618255.1 of Chlamydomonas sp. UWO 241. Classification (NCBI taxonomy): domain Eukaryota; kingdom Viridiplantae; phylum Chlorophyta; class Chlorophyceae; order Chlamydomonadales; family Chlamydomonadaceae; genus Chlamydomonas; species Chlamydomonas priscui. The sequence goes on along the minus strand of VFSX01000773.1, from coordinate 34,601 downwards.
AAAAGGAGATCGGTGTGCGAGTCGGTCGCGCGCTGGGCGTGTTTGCGTCTTTTGATAAGATTTGGGCCAGCAAGAAGATGCAAGTGCGGTCTAAGATGCGGATTTACAACACTTTCGTGCTGCCCCACTTTCTGTACGGCTGCGAAACATGGGCCCCTACTAAAACACAACTGACTCGATTGGAGGTTGCCCACTCTAACTGCCTTCGTCGCATTCTGGGTGTGCGCCTGGTCGACCGGCACAGATTAACTTATATTCGGCAGGCGTGCGACACTGAGCCAATTGAGAGCCTTGTGGCAAAGCGATCAATGCAGTGGCTAGGCCATGTGATGCGCATGCCGGCTTCTCGTCTTCCTCGTACGACTTTTGACTGCACAATGGATGTGGCTCGGCAGCAAGGCCGGCCTCCAGCCTCCTCCCGACACTATTTTCTTAAGCTACTGATTCAGCAGCTAGGCGAAACTAGTGGCACTCGTTCTGATTGGAAGACTTTTTCGGACACGGCGTTTGAGCGTGCTCAGGATAGGGTCGGGTGGAGAGCCGTGGTGTACGGTCCGGCTGCCCCTCAGGCGCCGGCCCCTCCACCACGGCGGCCAAGTAGATTGGCAAGCGCCACTTGACCCCCTATCCCCTAGAAGCAGTTAGGACCTATTTTGGAGGCGTCGCACAATAGCTCTCCTTTTTGCTCTGGGACTACACGTTGGCAGGCAGCCGGCTGGTGGCTACCGCCCCTCATAAGTAATTGTTAGGGCCAGAACTGGACTTGGGTCTAGGCGGTGGTACTAGGACTAGAGGTAGTCTTTGCTGGAAAGCCGATGTAACTGTAACTGTAACAGGACTCAGTCCAAGGAGCGCACATCACATGCCGGTGCATACGGACGGCCTCATGTAACGCTTGGGTGTTTGGTTGGTTGGTTGTGTGTGTAAGTGTGTGCTTATGTGTGGGCATGGGCATGGGCAGGCATACGCACCCACATGTAGAAATATCACATCTGCATCCAAACGCAACACAAGACGCCTGCGCACTTGGCGGCCTCTGAGGAGAGTTGAACTCCTCAAACTCGTACAGAAACACGTAGCTTAGTACTCTGCCACTCTGCCAACGCTTCTTTGAACCTATATCAGGGCGGTCGTAGGACTCAGTCTAAGGAGGGCATGTCACAGTTAAAGGAGGGCCCATAACACAACACACCTGCGCACTCAGCGGCAGAGGAGAGTACAGCTCCTCACAAAGAAACACGTAACCAAGCTCTCACCCACTCTGCCAACGCTCTTTTGAAACTCAAGCAGGGCTGTTGAAGGACTCAGTCCAAGGATGGCACATCACAGTTAAAGGAGGGCCCATCGCAAATCACACCTGCGCAATCAGCTGACGCAGAGGAGAGTAAATCTCCTCAAACTCGCACAGAAACGCCAGCCCACACAGACATACACACACATGCACTCTGCTGGCGCTGCCGCATACCTGCATCAAAGGCGTTTCAGGACGCAGTCTTAGGCGGGCCCATCACAAGGCACACCTGCAAACTCGGCTCACGCAGCAGAGAGTACAGCTCCTCAAATTATCACACAAACACATTTAGTCCCCCCACCCCCCCACCCACCACCACCACCACAACACAGACTGACTCTGCAAACGCTTGTACGCAACCAAGGCGTGGCTGCTGTATGCTTAGCACACCTGCGCACTCGGTTGCCGCAGAGGAGAGTATAGCTCCTCAAACTCGCACAGGAAGACGTAGTTGAGGCCGAGCCTGCGCGCGATTGCTCGACCGGTGTCCTCCCAATTTGAGCGCTCGCAGTGCATGTCGATCTCCTGTGTTTGTGTGTGGCGAGGGGATGGGGGGGACGCTTGCGTGTGTGCCGGTGTTTCCGTAAGCCAACCCGCAACCAGCAAAAGTGCATAAACGGGGTGAGATTGCGCAAACTGCAACTCGGAAAGTGTGACGATTTACATGTTCACACTTCTTCGCAAAAAAAATAGCCTCCGGCAGGGTGGGATTCAGGTTATGAGCGTGATTCCCGGGGTGGGAGCTCTCGTTTGCATGGGGCTCAGCCGGCGCCCCATGCCTCATGCATGGCCAGGTCCCACCCTAAAGGGGTGCATGGACGACAGAGTTGTCATGGAGGCTGCCTGAAGACCTTCCAGCGCCAGTCACCGGCACACGAGCGACCCCGAGGATGAGCGCGGTGACGAACGCTGCGATTGGTGAAGCGGATTTACTCTGTGTTGCCTTGGCGGTCGCCACCGCTGAAGCAGTGATGGTAGCCCGCCTCCACGGGCAGCCATCTTGACCAATGTCCAGCATGCATTGACGGGCGCCAGCTCTTCCGCTCGTCGATCAACTTGTCCAGATCGGTGCCGCATGGCGTCCTGCATGGGGGGTGGATAAGGGCCGTCTCCCAGCACGGGCCGCGGCAGCGCCGCGGCTATTGCCAAGCCATGGCAGCGCCGGGCAAGCCGCTCCTTGTGGTGTTCCACCGAGGGGCAGTCTAGCAGGAGCCAGGCCAGTCGTATTTTACCCCGCTCGTCATCGGCACGGAGATCCTCGTCACCAGCAGCGCCGCATTGCTGGTTCCAGGGCTCGGCGACAAGAACGCGACTCCGTTAATCGAGCCCCACCGCTCAAACCCGGCACAATACACAGCGGGTGTTCATGCAACGCATGCTGTTGGGCTGCTCTCGGCACGAGCTTCCCAACGCATTGCTCCACGCCCTGTCCCACTTAGTGTGTGGTGGTGTTCTGGGGAATGGGAAATCCGGCTCGGAGCGGTATACGGCTCGCAGGGGAATCACTGTGTGAGAGATCATTACCCCAAGATCCTGAGCGGAAACACTGGTGTGTGTTTGTGTGTGTGTTTGTGTGTTTCTGTGTGTGTGTGTGCGTGTGTGTGTGTGTGTGTGTGTGTGTGTGTGTGTGTGTGTGTGTGTGTGTGGTCGATTTTACAGTCCGTCGGACGCCTTCGATGGCGCATTAGGCCCTAGGAAAGAGGCCGGCAGCTGTCAAAATTAGACCCCTAGCATGCCATCTGCCATCATGATTGCTGTGCACGCGGTGCGTGTCTCAAAACAGGCGACAAGGAAGTCAGCCATCTCGTGCCAAAACCTGGGGTTCTCCTGGCCTGGCTGAGGATTCATCTCCCGCATCCGCTCATCTAAATCAGCCTCCTCGGGGCGAGGGATGAACCGAAACAGGCTGTGGGCCTGCACCCGTGCCTCTTCATAGGCAGGGCACTCACATATCATGTGTGCCTCATCCTCTAGCCCACCGCACAGGCAGCACGCCCGCTGGCTGCGCCACTGCCTCTGTCTTGCCACGGCGTAGCGCCCCCGCTCTATCTGCAGCTCATGGAGCCCCATCCTGAACCTAGCTAGAGCCGTGATCCGGGCAGCTCTGTTCAGCCCTGAGCTCAACAGGGCCGGCGGCTCGTTGTGTGTGTGTGTGTGTATTTGTGTGTGTGCGTGTGTGTGTGTGTGTGTGTGTGTGTGTGTGTGTGTGTGTGTGTGTGTGCATGTGTGTGCGCTTGTGCGTGTGGGTATGTGCATGGGCAGGCATACGCACCCACCTGCAGCGATATCACATCTGCATCCAAGCGCAACAGCTCCTCAATGATAGCCTCCAGCTGGTAGCCCCTCTGGGAAGGGGAGTAGGAGGTGTGAATGGGGGGCCCGGTGTGTTGCAGCCCCTCTGGGGAGGGGAGAAGGAGGTGTGAAAGGGGGGCGGTGCGTATGTATGTGTGTGTGTGTGTGTGTGTGTCTGTGTTTGTGCGTGTGTGTCTGTATTTGTGTGTCCGCGCGTGTGTGTATCTGTGCGCATTTTTGCATGTTTATGTGAGCACGGCGTGCCCAACCAAGCACACGCGCCGGCCCCTAAGCCCCGCAGCTCGTGGGCTATGATGATGATGATGATGATGATGGATTTTACAGTCGTGTGTGATGCACCTACAGGCAGTGTATTCGACCTTGCTCAGCGTATAACGCCCGAGCGCTACAGACGGGTGGCTGGCTACTCGTGGTGGGGGGCTAGTGGGTCGGGGCTGGACCTAGACAGGGCACTTGGCCCCCAGATCCGACTCCTCCCCGTGGGGGCATGGCCAGGGTTCACAGACCCGCGGGACCGTGTCCCCTAGACGTCCACCGCAGCGGACTATAAAAACAAAGCCACACACAGATACACACACACACACACACACACACACACACACACACACACACACACACACACACACACACCTCGATGTTCCACGTGAGCAGCTTGATCGGCGCGGGGCCTGGGACGCCGCCCTGCCCGCCCGCTCCCTCCCCACCGTCGCCGCATGCGAAGTGGCTGCTGCATGGCGGTGCGTCCGAACCGCCACAGCCTGTCGGCTGCCGCATGGCATCGCATCCTGCTGCATGCGCGCCGCCATGCGCGCCCGCCGACCCCCCGCTCTCGTCCCGATGTTCCCTGCGCTGCCGAGAGGGAGGCCTGAAGTCTGCCAGCAGGATCTGTCCCGGGCCGGGCAGGTCTGGGGGGGGGCCTGGAGGAGGCAAGCCGCTGCCACCCCCAGGTGCAGACACACGCACGCGGCGGGGGTGTTGCGGCCGGCGCCCCCTCGGCCCCACCAGCCATCCCCTCCAGGGGAAATCCCCGGAGATCATGGTGGTGGTGGATAAGGGGGGGGGGAGTGGCAGTGGTCCTGTGTGTGGATGGGAAGAGAATTGGGTGGATGGGAAGAGAATTGGGGTTTGGTATCAGGGTTGATGGATGCGTGGGCTCGACGCGTGGGGTGCCGCAGACGCACACAGGAAGCAGTGCACCGTCCGAAGCTGTCAACCTCTAAGGCATCCCCATCGAGAGTCGTGTCCCTGCCCACTCAGAGAGGGGCGGATAACATGTGCCAGGGTGACGCTTTGGAGAGCGTAGAGCAGGGCGTAGACGCGGAGCGTGGTGCCTCGGCGCTGCAGGATAACATCGCCAAGAACGGGAACCAGTCCTACTACTATGGTGCGGTCGGTAGTGGCCTGCTTCGAGGGCCTTCCGACGCTGCGCTTGCCTCTGCGCGACCACAAACAGCATGCCATGCGCGTCGAGCGTCACCAGTGCGGTTGCATGAGCTGCTCCGACGTCTCTGTGGCTGTCGAGCTTCTGCATGACGTGCTGGCGCTCCCTGTGGTGCATGGCATGCATGGTCGGATGCCCCCCTCCTACTACAGCAACATCCAAATGCATATGCTGCTTTTTGGGTCTAGCTTTTTGGGTCTTGTGTTTTTACTCAGGGTCTAGGCGCTCCTGTTGTGTTATGCAAACGACGACGATATGCTGCTGACATGAGCATGCCCTCAAACTTGGCCATAATCAAGCACTCGCGCCAATCATGACGCCCCCCCACCCCCCACCCCCCATCCCTCTCCTTGCTGCGTATGCACACAGCCCACAAGTCGCGCGACACTGGCGAGGAGCCCGCGCCGCCCCCAGTGCATGTGGTGCTCGACACAGTCATAGTGGAGGTGGCTGAGGTGACAGACGATCTTCACGTACCAGGTGTGTGTGTGTGTGTGTGTGTGTGTGTTGTGTGTGTCAATATGTGCGTGTGCGTGCTTGCGTGCGTGCGTATGCCACAGCACGTCTGGTAACTGGCTGAGACGTACCCACCAGAGACCCCCACCCCAACCCCCGGACGCTTTGCACTCTGCCCCCACCCCCCACCCCACCCCGACCTACCCCACTTCCCCACCCCAGCCCCCCACCCACCCCACGCTCAAACACACCTCATGTACTACGCACTCCTTACCAGGTAGCTAGCCAGTTTAAGCCTGCAACTGAGTTGAGGTGCCGGGCGGTAAAGCCGACACAGGTCTCATGCATCATAACTGGTGCCACAAGGAACAAGTAACACGGGATTTCCAGCTAAGCAGGCTACTCTTCTACTAGAGACACCTGCCGATACTCCAGCACACTTAAGTACCAGAGTACCGCCGGCTCCCGGCCGATAGACTACCGCTCCCGCCGGCTACCCCAAACAGCGGTCTCTGAGAGACATGTCTGGCAAGGAGCATATAGGAGAGGACCTTCCTCAGGGTCACAGTAGTGGCCTTGTGGCCAGTCAAGCCGGCAGAGCCGACTGGCGCTGACTGGAACGGTCCCCGCCTGGCAGTGCATGGCTGTCCAGCTCTCGTTTGCATGGGGCTCAGCCGGCGCCCCATGCCTCATGCATGGCCAGGTCCCACCCTCCAGGGGTGCATGGACGACAGAGTTGTCATGGAGGCTGCCTGAAGACCTTCCAACGCCAGTCACCGGCAGACGAGCGACCCCGAGGATGAGCGCGGTGACGAACGCTGCGATTGGTGAAGCGGATTTACTCTGTGTTGCCTCGGCGGTCGCCACCGCTGAAGCCGTGATGGTAGCCCGCCTCCACGGGCAGCCATCTTGACCAATGTCCAGCATGCATTGACGGGCGCCAGCTCCTCCGCTCGTCGATCAACTCGTCGAGATCGGTGCCGCATGGCGTCCTGCATGGGGGGAGGATAAGGGCCGTCTCCCAGCACGGGCCGCGGCAGCGCCGCGGCTACTCGCCAAGCCATGGCAGCGCCGGGCAAGCCGCTCCTTGTGGTGTTCCACCGAGGGGCAGTCTAGCAGGAGCCAGGCCAGTCGTATTTTACCCCGCTCGTCAGCGGCACGGATATCCTCGTCACCAACAGCGCCGCATTGCTGGGTCCAGGGCTCGGCGACGAGAACACGCCTCCGTTAATCGAGCTCCAACTGGTGCCACACAGACTGTTATATCCATAATCACGCAGTTTCTTGACGATGGCACCAAGGTGAAGGTCTACGTTCCACTCGAGGGCGTGGGCGCAGCGATCGGTGACGACGGCGTGGTGTGTGACTTCCAGGTGTGGCAGTGTGGGGTTTCCTTGGGGTCAGTCATCCATTCCTTTTTTCCCCCGAAAATGTTTGCCCAGTTTTATCGGGATTTCGAGAAAAGAATCGTTTTGAAAAATGCGAAATAGACCATCTTACCCTTTTCTTTGCAAAAATCGCCTCCACACGTCGTTCTTACCGAACGCACCCTCCCCCAAACCAATGGGGGCGCGTCCTCCGGGCACGCTGTTTTTCGTTTCCCGATCGGGAAGTAAACCCCTGGTGTGGACGTGTGGGGGTGGTATATTCCAGAGGAACTAAGTGACTCAGGAATGCCTGCGGCCGGAACATGGAGAGGCGTTGGACATCGCGAGATCCGCGTCGCCTTGCCTCTTCCCGGCCTGGAACAGGGAATGGCAGGATCAGCTAGGTCTAGCGTAGGTTATCGCGTCGGCGTTCGAGCAAAAGCGTGTGCTGCTCTGGGGCGGGGGGCTCTTTCGGTATGGACCGCGCCACGTCAGCCAGCAGCCTGCCGTGCTGTCCCCTTACCTTTCTCCGCTGCTGCGATGCTAGCCTGTAATCAAGGCGTGAACACGCAGCGACAAGTTCAACCACTGCCTTGCGCCGACGCCACGCACTGACCCCCTGGTGTTGTGCCGCGCACTCTCTTCTCTTCCTCTCTCACCCTCTCACTGTCACAATCTCTCTCAAACGCGCACACTATCTCTGTCCCTTAGTTAACAACAGGCGCGCATCCTCGAGGTGTGTATCCGCGACTACAAGCACAACCGCTGCCTTGTGCTTCCGCCACACACTCACCCCCTGCTGCGCATGTCCTGCTGTCTGTCTCCTTCACACTCCCACTCTCTCACGCACTCTCTCACTTTATTTCACTCATTTGCCTACAGGCGCACAGCGGAGGTGTTCATCAGCGGCTGCAAGCCCAACCGCTGGCGTGCGCTGCCGCCACACACTCACCCCCTGCTGTGCATGTGCTGCTCTTCCTCTGTTTCTGTCAATCTCTTACTTGCTTACTCTCTCTCACTCTCTCACGCTCTCACGCTCTCACCCATTTGACAACAGGCGCGCAGTCTGCAGGTGTGCATCCACGGCTGCAAGCCCAACCGCTGGCGTGCGCTGCCGCCACACACTCACCCCCTGCTGTGCATGTGCTGCTCTTCCTCTGTTTCTGTCAATCTCTTACTTGCGCACTCTCTCTCACTCTCTCATGCTCTCACGCTCTCACCCATTTCATAACAGGCGCGCAGCCTGCAGGTGTGCATCCACGGCTGCAAGCCCAACCGTTGGCGTGCGCTGCCGCCACACACTCACCCCCTGCTGTGCATGTGCTGCTCTTCCTCTGTTTCTGTCAATCTCTTACTTGCTTACTCTCTCTCACTCTCTCACGCTCTCATGCTCTCACCCATTTGACAACAGGCGCGCAGCCTGCAGGTGTGCATCCGCGGCTGCAAGCCCAACCGCTGGCGTGCGCTGCCGCCACACTCACTCCTGCTGTGCATGAGCTGCCCTCTCTGTCTCTTTCAATCGCTTACTTTCTCTCTCTCACTTTCTCTCTCACTCACTCTTTCTCTCACCCATTTTCCAACAGGCACGCAGCCTCCAGGTGTGCATCCACAGCTAAAAGCCCCAAAGCTGGCGTGCGCTGCCGCCAAGCACTCACCCCCTGCTGTGCATGTGCTGCTCTCTCTGTCTCTTTCACTCTTTTACTCTCTCTCACTCACTGTTTCTCTCACTTCTCTCTCGCGCATTTGCCAACAGACGTGCATCCTGGAGGTGTGCATCAGCGGCTACAAGCCCAACCACTGCCTGCACCAATGCCACAAACTGACCCCCTGGTATCGTGCCACACACTCTCTTGGCATCCTCTCTCACTCTCTCTCACACACTCTCACTCTCACTCACTCTCTCTCGCCCATTTGCCAACAGGCGCGCAGCCTGCAGGTGTGCATCAGCGGCCACATCATCCGCTGCGCTGCCGCCACACACACACACCCTGCTGTGCATGCGCTGCTCTCTCTGTCTCTTTCAGTCGCTACTTTCTCTCTCACTCTCTCTCTCACTCTTTCTCACCCATTTGCCAACAGGCGCGCAGCCTGCAGGTGTGCATCCGCGGATACAAGCCAAACCGCTGCCTGCGGTTAGCGGTCAAGGAGCTCGGGGGCGAGGTCGATCCACGCGGCTGCTCGTTCAGGCGGCTGCCCAACAAGGTCGTGGTGACGCTGGCAAAGGCTGAGAGCGGCAAGAGCGCGACGTGGCCCAAGCTGTCCGCCAAGTGAATGAATCATTCATCGAGCGGCTGATTGTACAGATTTTACATGTGCGCGCCGGAGGACCCCGGGGCGTGAGTGAAGGCCTAGACTACACGTGTAGGGGAGCTCTACTTAGAGAGCTCGGAAGGCCACATAGAGCGGCCGCACCCAACCTGTTTCATATTGCAGCGCAAGTGCCACTGCTCGGTCACCCCCGATCCATCCCCCAAACCTTGAACCTGTTCGGCCCCATCCAAGTAGGCTAGAGGCAGCGCGCCCACCACCACCTGCTGTTATATGTCGCCCCAGATGCACACGAGCAATTGAATTGGGAGCACATTACGGTTGACGCCAACCTCTTGCCGGCTACAACGGCACATTCCCCAGCAACCAGCCTTGAATCGGCAAGGCTGGCGCACATGGCGGTGAACGCGCCTGATGCAGCGGCGTTTGTCAGTATCGAACCTGACCACATAGCTGCCGGTATTCGTTGATCATGAAAAAAGCTAGCTGCGGAAAAGGCAAGTCAAGCATGGCGGAGACGGCCAGCTATATACCCGCGGGTTCCTTGGGAAAATTCTGCAGGAGATGGAGAGGCATAACCGCATTAGGCGCAGCACCGGGCGCTGTGGCCCGCTTTCCTCGCCGCCAAGGCTGCGGGGAAGCGGGCGCAGTTCCACCGCGCGCGCCTCGTCGTTGACGGCGAGCAGGTGCCTGCACCTGCTTGCTAGATGGCATTCCCTCTGGGGGTGTTTTTGAAGGGGAGGTGGCGCCACACGCGTGCGGTGGCGGGTGCGGTGTGGTCGCTGAGTAGAGTGCTGCGGCGGGTGTGCTACTAGCCCCGCTTCCGGTGGTCTGCGGGAGGGCTGTTTGGTCCCTTCATGGTTTTATACCTTGGGTCCGCCCTCTGGCCATTTGAGGGGCTGGGTGTGCAGCCTGCACAGTGGTGCTGCTTGCTTGGCGCCCGCCACCAAGTGTGGATGGCGTTACCGTGGGCTACTTGTAGCTTGACCTTTTGTGGGCCTTGAGCCTTGATTCTCTAAGTCCCACTGGAGCTTTGGAACCGTACGTGTGACCGCCAGAAGTGGATTGTAAAACTCTCATCATCATTAGGCGCTCTGCATGCAACTCATCATCTGCATGGTCAAGGCACTAGCCTAGTAGGAGCCTCGGACTCACCAAGACACAGGGTTGTGATCTCAGGCCAGGCCTAGCTTGGTGCATGAGACACAAGCCCCATGCCATGAGGACTCGGTCTGCTTGGACAGAGGCGAGTGACATGGGCTGTTATACCTTATTGCAGCACGGCCCTTTTCGTCCACTCGAAAAACGCGAAATCGCAAATTGTGATAAACATCATCATCAAATCCAACCGCATTGTGCATGCAGTAGCGAGACTGTAGACGCAACGGACGGTGCTTGCTGCTTTGCTGGCCGGTCCATGATGCCGGTAGCCCTGTCCCTGAGCAAGACTCCGCATGCCCCAGGGGTGCCGCAACCCCCGATCGCACGTTCGACGACCTCGCGCATGCTGTGATGGACGACCTGACATCGACGGAAGCTGCGCCGCATAGAGCATGGACGCCGCATGGTGCATGGGGCGTCGCATGCAGGCGTAATCGGCATCTACAGCCTTGCTGCCACGCCTGTCTGCAGCCCCAGTCGCGTAGTCCCGGCCGTATGCCCCCTTGTTCGCCTTGACGAGGTCTTCGTGAGGCATAACACGACTGCACAAAAAAGCAAAAAAGCAAAAACGAAAAACGAGTTTTCACACCAGAGTAGGGTTCAAGGGCCGTGCTGCAATAGAGCACACAGCGCTGTCGGGGCGCACAATCCCGACCAACCGAGATGTATGATCATGGAGTTGTTTACTCGCATGCATTATTTATGGCATGCGCTTTCCCCGCATGCGAACGCACCATGCGAGGATAATCCTCGCGCGGATTATCCTCGCTCGGATAAGCCTCACGCGGATAATCCTCGCAGGAAGCTGCGCAAGCTGGAGGATTTATTTGAATAAGAAGCAAGCCCTTCTGGCACTTCTGCGGTCCCTTCCTATTGAACCTCTGCTACCGGATGTAACAAATGATGAGAGTTTTACAATCCACTTCTGGCGGTCACACGTACGGTTCCAAAGCTCCAGTAGGACTTAGAGAAACAAGGCTCAAGGCCCACAAAAGGTCAAGCTACAAGTACTTGACCTTGTTTCTCTAAGTCCCACTGGAGCTTTGGAACCGTACGTGTGACCGCCAGAAGTGGATTGTAAAACTCATCATCATCATCATCAAAAAAAAAAAAAAAAAGTAGCCCACGGTAACGCCATCCACACTTAGTGGCGGGCGCCAAGCAAGCAGCACCACTGTGCAGGCTGCACACCCAGCCCCTCAAATGGCCAGAGGGCGGACCCAAGGTATAAAACCATGAAGGGACCAAAAAGCCCTCCCCCAAACCACTGGAAGCGGGGCTGGTAGCACACTCGCCGCAGCACTCTACTCAGCGACCACACCGCACCCGCCACTGCACGCGTGTGGCGCCACCTCCCCTTCAACACACCCCCAGAGGGGATGCAACTTAACAAAGGTCGCCACCCTCGTCCCTCGACCGGGCCAGCCAGCCGCAACGCACCCTCACCCACGTCCGCTAGTGCGTGAACCCACCGCGGGGGACTCTTCACGCTTAGCAGCTCACGGACAAAGACCTACTGATGATGATGATGGATCTTACAGTCTGTGTGACACCAGTAATGATGTATAAGACCGGTGTCGGCTCTAGCGCCCGACACCTTAAACTCAGTTTCAGTGGGAAACTGGCTGGCTACCTGGTAGGGGTGAGGGTAAACCCCCACACGCGCGCACGCACTGGACCTAGACAGGACACTGGGCCCCCAGATCCACCCTATACCACCCAGGTAGTGACAGCAACGCATTGTTGGTGTGCGCCTGTGTTCTACTACTAGTCCCGCCGCCGCCATTGGCTCCAGCAATCTCCTCCATGCCCGCCAGCAATCTCCTCCACGCCCGCCAGCAATCTCCTGTATGCCCGCCAGCAATCTCCTCCATGCCCGCCAGCAATCTCCTGTATGCCCGCCAGCAATCTCGTCCATGCATAGGCGCCGCCATGCGATCTCCATGCGCCGCGCCGCGCTCCATGCGCGCCAGCACCCGTACCACCCGCCTCATTCCCGTTCTTAGCTTCCCATGTTTCTCAATTTCTCGCCATCCGTCTCTCTCTTCCATCCAGGCACAGTAAACCATTAGGAGCCGCAATCTGCTTGAGTTCCGATCGTTGTGAGAGGGGGTGCATGCTCGCCGCAATTCTCGCCATCGTGCATCGTGCTCTCCATCGTACCGCTGCCCCATCTGCCACATAGCCTCGCCCCATCAGGACCAGTTCATCAGTAGCGCTGTGCGTCACAGCCGCTCAGGGTAAATTTCCAGATTTTCAGCCGCCCAGTACCAAGCGCAGTTGTCCCGGTTGTCCGCCATCGAGCGGCGCCAGGGCGGGAGCCCCTGGCGAAGAGCTTATGAACTTATAGCCGTAGGGTTCTTATGGGCCCGCTCTACACAGCAAGCTAAGCTAGATTTGACGTCCCGTGACAGGCTAGGTATGCCCAGCTTTCGTGCTGACATGCGCAACTGACGAGCCTAAGGTGCGCACGTGTTCCACAAATAAACCTAAAGTACTGCCACTCGTCCGTGGCATTGTTCACTTGCCACCGAAATAAGCTCTCTACCTGGAGGCTCCGCTCATGGCAGCCTTACAGTTCACTGTTCACAGTACGCAAACTCAGGGCGTGGGATTGAGGGAGCTGCCTAACGAGGCTATAGCTATAGCTACATCCCATTCAAAGGGGGGGTGAGGGAGGTTGGCCAGGGGCGGCTCTGTGCTGGTAGCCTTCTGCGTGCTTGTGCGTTTTTTGCGTTGCCCCACGGGTAGAGTAAGGGGCGTGCCGCCTCAGTAATGGTCGAGTGTGGACATGGGCTGCCAGACTCGTAGTTTTTGAGTGCACCTGGGTGCACACACGTTGACGGTGTAAGCGGAGGGAGGGCGCCACAGCTTGGCACAAGTTGCGCCCGGGTGTGAGTGTTTACAACACCGGGACCGATGTCAGCTTCGATAGCCCCATCTGGCAAGAGAGTGGTTGTCCAGAATTCATGGTTCACAATCATATGATGTACCAGGAGGGGGTGCAGGAAGGAGGGATTGGGGGGGGGGGAAGGAGGGGTTGGGTCCGAGTCCACACTCAGCCCAGTGTGAACGCCGGGCACTCCAGGGATAATGCATCACGTTCTCGCATCACGTTCTCGACAACCCAGATGCCTGAAAGCACCGCCACGAAGCTTGTTTGTCAAATTACACGACTGGAGGAGCTGTCAAAAGGCGCCTCGTCTTCTCGCCACCTGCGCTCGTCTACTCCGACCAGCACAGCACAGCTCGTCGTGACGCGCCGTTTTCGACACATGATATTATGCACTGAAGTGCGTGGGTGGCGTGCGTGTGCGGTGCCTGCCGTGGCACGCCGGCATGGCGCCCGCAGATCGCATGCAAATGCCCGCGGCCGCCCGCCTGGAACCACAGCCATGACGTGCCGCATGCGCACGTTCCAGTCAGAGACCCAAAGCGAGGGACGAATCCCCTCCCCCCGCGTTGCCTCCGCATGCATGAATACAGCTACCACATGCGTCACCATGCGTGATACACCACCTTGCTCACGTTCACCGGTGCCCTCTCCCCCCCTTTGCCACCATGCACGTCCAGATGTTGGAGCCTGGATCACCAGCAAGAACGCCAGACTGTCGCAGGAGTTCTGATGCACCTCGCTCTCAATGCTGAGAATGAGGCCACTATCGCTGCTGCTGGAGCCATCCCTCCACTAGTGCAGCTGCTGAGACCTGGCTCTCCAACCGTCACGAAGCAGGCGACAGCAGGAGCTTTGTTTACACTGGGCTGCCGCAACGTCGAGAATCGCGCTGCCATCGCAGCTGCTGGATCCCAAGCAAACTTGCTGCAGGAGATGGAGAGACTGGGTGTTTTCCAACCACGGCCGAGCTGACAGCAGACCCAATAAACCCGATACAGGCGCCGTTTGGTACCTCTGTGCACCAGCAATAATCTGCACTCGATGCGCTGCGCAGTTGCGCGCTGTGTTCAACGCAGCTCTGTCTTTGAATGCTTGCCATCAACACGAGCTTGCCATCAACACGCGCACACCAGGCTCATGGAGCACGGAAAACACATGACGAACGCACAGCGCACACACGGTGCAAACACTGCACGCCCGATGCAGCTGTGACACGTCATGTAGGCGACGGATCACAGCACAGTTTTTCCCCCCAGGATTTGCCCGAGAATTTACAAGCGCACCCCCCCTGTGGGCCCGCGGCGTGGATACAGAGGAACACCTATCATATTGTGGCCTAGAACAAAGTTGCACCGCACAGAGTCTTACTTAGTCTTTTCCATTTACGTATTTCCGGGTTCTCCAGGTTATTATTCCTGTAAATATGGGGGGGCAAAACATGGGGAAACCATGGGTGCGAGAGTTTACAAAGTGTTTTCTAGTGTCGTTGTAACAACACGGAATGTTGCCCACTCTCTCCTCCTCTGAAATCTGAGCTACGCCTGTGCTACAATCTGATCTGGTGTACTGCATTGCCGGCGAGTCCAGAGCACCCGTCATGCTCAGTACCGCTCCTCTGTCACCACAGGGTCGTCCGGGTTGTTGCGGTGTGCGAGCCAGTCTGGCGACAGGCGGCACCTGCGGCGAGTGGAAGCAGGGAAAGGGTGATGTTTGTGCGGGTGTGTGGTTCTACAGGTTTTAACACGTCTAGGGGAGCTCTACTAGGAGAGCCCGCAAGGCCACGCAGCGCGCCAGCCTACCAGCGAAGCTGGGGAAGGGTAACGTGTGTCCGGGTGTTTAAGTGGTGGTGTGTTGGGTGGGGTGGGGTGGGGTGGGGGGGCGACAGGGGGTCGAGCAACCGAGGAGTGCGGTGTGTGAGTCAGCCGGGACAGAGGCGGCACATGTGGCTGGCAAAGGCAGGGACAAGATAGGGTTATGTGTGTGTTTTGGGGATGAATGAAGGGGGTGAACAGCCGAAGATTGCGGTGTGCGGGCCAGTCTGGCGAGGTGCAGTGCCTGCAACGAGCGGGGGCAGGGATAGAAGATGGGTTGTGTGTGTGCGTGTGTGTGTTAGGGGATGGATGAAGGGAGGACCAGCCGAAGATTGCGGTGTGCGGGCCAGTCTGGCGAAAGCCGGCGCCTGCGGCGGCGGGGCCAGAGACGGGATAGGGCTATGTGTGTGCGGGCGGGCTGCCCCGGGGTCCTCCATGCGCGTACTTGTTAAACCTGTACAACCTGTGTGCGGGTTTGTTCATGGGGATGGATGAAGGGGGGAGCAGCCGGAGAATGTGGTATGGAAGCCAGTTTGGCGACAGGCGGCACCCGCGGCGGGCGGGGCTGGGGACGGGGGAGGTTTTTTTTGTGTCATCACTTACTATCTCCGTTGCCATGGTCGATTGAGAGGTCCGTGTGTGTGTGTGTGTGTGTGTGTGTGTGTGTGTGTGTGTGACTCCCTGGGCGGCCCACTCCCTGGGCGCGAGTCGCGGCGGTCGGCCCATGTGAGTCGCCGTAGCCCATCCCCCCTCATCGCCCCGCCCCCTCTCGTCGACTGCCGCCTATGTACTGCGGCCCACCCTGGACTATCCACCATCGTCATCGCCCGAAGGGAGCAGCCTCAGCGAGCCGAGCAACCTCGTCCACAGTCCCAATCCTTATCCTTTCGCAGAGCCAGTCCCATGCCCTCGCCAGCGCCGAACAGCTCCTCGGCAGACTGTCAACCGCATCATGGACCGCCCCGCCACCGCCTGACGCCGAGCAGATTATTGGCCGCGACCCACTGCGGCGCCACGACACCATGCACCACAGAGAACCTCACATTGCCATGATCCCCCCCTTCAGCACCCTTCACTCCCCCTGACACGCTCCAAACTACACAGTCCAACTCTTCCCCACCGTCACCCACCCACAGTCGACCACCCACCCACGCTTTCACCCCCACATGGAGCTCGCCGTCTCATGTGCGCGCCATGCAGGCCCATGCACCCCCGCCCCATGCACCTCCCCAGCCCCCCCGCGCACGCTGACCCCATGCTGGCAATCCAGGCTGGCACTCCCTCCTCCCCCCCCATCCGTGAGCGCACACGCGCACGCGCACTCCCCCCTCGCCTCCCACGCCTCCTCCGACCCCTCCCACGCCTCCTTTGATCCCCCCACGCCCCCCCCTGATCCCTCCCACGCCTCCCCTGATCCTTCCCACGTCTCCTCCGATACCCCTGATGCCTCACCTGACCCCCCCGATGCCTCATCTGACCCCTCCCACGCCCCTTTCAACCCCCCCTTTCCCGTCTACCGAGCCCCTATCCCAGGCCTGCCTGCCTTTGTCCGTCGCCCATCGAGTTCATCGGTCCAAGGAGCTGATCCGACGTCCTCATGGCCTGCCCAACGAAAACTCAGTCTAGTAGGCCGCGGCCGAACGGATCTAGTAGTTGCGGCGACGTATACATTGCACGACGGACAACCCCGACTATCGCCCATGGAATTAATCGGCCCATGCGGAGATGATACGCTGCGATTGAAGTTGAAGTTGGTTGGCCAGAGTGGCAACCCAAGTTGTAGTTGGTTGGCCAGAGTGGCAACCCTAGTTGAAGTTGGTTGGCCAGAGTGGCAGCCCCCCCCAGACCCCCCAAACCAAGGATACTATCCACTCGATTCAGGCGCTGGTCGGTCACCCGCTATTCGAAAGACATCCCAGTGCACGGGTCAGACTTCGTAACAATTGCCGGGGTGTATTGCTGTTAGTAGTACAGGCATTGCCGGTGCATGCGGACGGCCTCATGTAACGCTTGGTTGGTTGGTTGGTTGGTTGGTTGTGTGTGTGTGTGTGTGTGTGTGTGCCGACCTCGAAGCATGACCACATCCGAACCCACGCATCCATCCATCCTCCATGCAGCAAAGGGTTACATGAGCGCGAGCCGCGCGCACCGGCTATGCCTATCGTAGCTCAAAGCCCCACAAACTATTTAGTGGGGTACGTGTCCCTCAACACACACCACACACACACACACACACACGAACACACACTCACCATTTACTATCTCCGTGGCCATGGTCGATCGAGAGGTCCGTGTGTGTGTGGAAGTGCGCCTCGGGGCAGAAGAGGTCACGGATCATGGTCTGGGTCGCAACGTCCACCTGCAGCAAGTGTATGTGTATGGGCCCCATGCACGACGCGGAGCACACCGGGATGGCCGGGCACGGCGGGGCCGGGCCCAGCCGGCCGGGCCACGCCCCGGCATCGGGTTACGCGTAATGACGTGGAACGTTAAAGGGCAACACTATCACATAGACCAGAGCGCCGACGTCAGTAACTGGCTCTGGGCCACAACGGACATCATCGCATTCACTGAAACTGGGCATACCGGCGAGGCCCCCGGGGCTATTAGGGGGTTCAAGTGCCTAGCATGCAGCCGACGCCCATGCACCGCTAAACACGGGGGGGTGGCGCTTCATGTGCGCTCCACGATCGCGAGCCACGTCAAGGTGGTGGAAGACACCCCAGTGCTGGGGATGCTTTGGTTCAGGATAAGGCTCAAGGGGGGGAGGGACGTGTACGCGTGCGCTGTCTACCTCCCCCCCCCCACCTCCACGTACCTGAAGCGGGAGGGCGGGAGCCTGTCGGCGGAAGCCCACATGCTGGCTCTCGCCCAAGGGATAGCCAAGTACAGGGAGCTGGGGGAGGTGCTAGTTTTGGGGGACCTCAACGCCCGCACCGGCCAAGCGGACGACAGGGGGGGGCACGACGCCGAGGGGGGTGACCCCGCCCTCGCGCTGACCGCTTGGGACATCACACGGGCTGGGCGGGTAGGACAGCGGACGTCTGCCGACCACGGGCCGCAGAATGCGCACGGGAGGGACATGATTAAACTGTGCCGAGACACCGGGATGGTGATTCTGAACGGGCGCTTGCCAGAGGATGAGGGGGGAGCACACACATTCCATGCAACAGGCAGGAATGCGCACAGCGTTGTTGACTACCACGTTGCATCGCCGGCACTCATGTTTAGCGAGACGGGGGCCCCGCGGGAGGGGGCCACGCTCAGGGTGCATACGATCCCCACCCTGCCAGGCTGGAAGGGGTCCTTTGACCACTGCCCAGTTGTGCTGACCATGGGCGAGGCGGCCGGTGAGGCGGTCGCCACGCCACACCCCACCATGCCATGCACCACGCCAACTAGATTTAGGTGGCCTGAGGGGGGGGAGCGTGCCTACGCACGGGAGCTGCAGGGGGTGGCGGCAGAGATCAAGGGGGCGCGGGAGGCCCCCACGGTAGATGAGGAGCAGGCGCTCCTAGAAGGGGCGGTTGAGCGGGCAGCGCGGGCGCTGCACGCGTCAGGGGCGGCTGGGGCGGTGCTGGTAAAACCAGGGGGGGGGGGCGCATCAGTGCGACCACACAACACATGGTATGCCCAGGAGTGCAAGGAGGCACGGCAGGCGTATCGAGAGGCCGAGAGGGCGCACGGGGCGCAGTCGACGCTGACCTCAGCAGCGTTCAGGGCGTATAGGCAGACCACGCGACGCGTGCGCCGGGCATGGGAGGCCCAGGAGTACGACGCTATGCTCAAACACATGCATGGCGCCCCCAGGAAATTCTGGCGCAAGGTTAAACCAGGGAGCCAGGGAGGGGGGCTGAGGGATGTAGAGGGGTGGACGACCTACTTTGAGGGCCTGGTTGGGGGCGAGCATGCCCATGGGGAGCTGCAGGAGGGAGGGAACCCGTTTTCGGATGCCTCCGAAGGAAATAAGCAGCGGGCACGAGTACTCAACGCTTGGCTCACCGAGGACGAGGTGAGCACAGCCCTCCTGGGCATGGCGGCGGGCAAAGCGCCGGGCGTGGACGGCGTACCGGTAGAATTTTATCAAAGGGCATGGACTGGGGAGGGGGACACAGGGGGTGGGGGAGATGTGGAGGGGAGCGAGCCGCAACACGCGCTGCTTGAACCGATCACACATCTACTCAATCGGGTCTTCCGCGAGGGGTATCCCAAAGCATGGCACATGGGGGCAGTCACGCCGGTGCCGAAGAAAGGCAATCTGGACGAGCGGGACAACTATAGGGGCATCACGGTGGGTGGGGCGCTTGCTAAGCTCTATAGTCTGGTGCTACTCCGCAGACTAGACGACTTTGCTGAGAAGGGCGGCCATAGAGCCGCCGGGCAGGCAGGGTTCCGGAAAGGGCGGGGGACCCCTGACAATGCCTTCATCCTACAGCACATGATTGAGAGGCGCAGCCATGAGCAAAAACCGCTGTATACTGCCTTCATCGACTTTAGAAAGGCATACGACTGCGTGCATCGGCAGCTCATGTGAGAGTGCCTTAAGAGCCTGGGGGTGGGGGGGGCGTTTTTAGCAGCCCTGACATCACTGTCCGATGGGGCTGGCATGTGCGTGCGCACAGACGGCACGGTGGGACCAGGCTTCACCACACGCCAGGGGGTCATGCAGGGCGACCCAATGTCGCCGCTTTTGTTTGGGCTGTTTATCGACTCACTAGAAGGGGAGCTTGACGCACAGATGCCAGAGGTCGGGGTCCCCCTAGGGACAGGAGCAAACAGGCGGCTCCTGCGGTTACTCTTGTATGCAGATGACCTCGTGCTCATGGCAGAGACGCCGGAGGCGCTCCAGCGCTTGCTAGATGCACTTCACGTTTTTTGCAGGACGCACGCTCTCACTGTCAATGTCCGCAAATCTGAGGGGGTGGTGTTTAACGACCAGTACTGCCCGGTCACGAGCGCCAGGGGAAGGGTGACCCTGAAGTACGCTGGTATGGACCTGCCCATGAATCACGAGTTTAAATATCTGGGCATGCTTTTTGGGAGCCGTCGGGCAATAGGCGCGGGGCTGGAGCAGAGGCAGGGGGCGGGCCAGCGTGCACGCTTCGCCCTAGCGCGCAGATACGATGCCATGGGCCTCCACAACGTGGGAGTAAAGGCGCACCTGTTCAACGCACTGGTGCGACCTGTAATTAACTACGGGTGCGAGATCTGGGGCCCAGGGTTGATGGCGGGGGCGGGCATGGGGGTACAGGGGATCTTCTCGGGGGCAGCCGACAAGTGGGGGTTGGCTGGAGGGGACGGAGGCCCCTCCAAGGCGGCGCGCCGCAAGTGGCGCGCCATGGAAGCCCTGCACTTGCAATCTGTGCGCAAGGCCCTCCGTATTCGCAGGTGTGGGCAACAGCTATCGCTGCTGGCGACGGAGGTGGGCTGGCGACCGCTGTCGACCGACTGGCTGCGGCAGGCGGCGCGCTTCTGGGCGAAAGCGCTACGGCGGCCGGATGGCGATCTGCTGAAGGCGGCAATGCGGGAGAGCTGGGAGCTAGCGGCGGGTGGCGTGCGAGAGAGCTGGGTGGCACAGCTGAGCGAGTGCCTCAGCACAGTGGGGCACACGCTGGTGTGGGGCCAGGAGGCGGGGGGCATCGCCCGCCTGCTAGAGACAGCAGCGGCGGGTTGGCTGGCATCAGAGACCAGCACACCAGAGCTGCCAGAGGACGCCAACCAGCTCAGCGTCGTCCGCTCAGTGCCTGACTCATGGTCACACCGCTTCAAGATGCTTACTTACTTGCGGTGGATGGCAGACGACTGTGGCGGCGCACCAATGCTCTGGACGGGGCTGAACAGCGCCGCCCAGATCACGACACTCGCACGCTTTAGAATGGGGCTGCATGAACTGCAGATAGAGAAGGGGCGCCACACGGCGCAGGCAGAGCCACGCAGCCAGAGGCTCTGTCGCCTTTGTGGCATGCGGGAGGATGAGGCACACGTGATTTTTGAGTGTCCAGCGTATACGGAGACACGCGTACAGTTCCACACCCTTTTCCTGAGCGTCCCTGGGGACGATAAAGGCTTGGATGCGAAGATGCGGGCGTTTATGAACCCCAGCCCGGGGCTACTTTACCCTTGTTTTTGGCGTGACATGGCCAACTTTCTGGTCTCGTGCCTTGATATACGTAACACAAGCCTGGAGATGGTAGAGGATCGGGAGGAATAATTGACCTGAAGCGAACGATGTTTTGAATTAGGAGTCAATGAGGCAGCCACGATAGTGGCGGGGACCCAAGCGTGGGTTCCCGAGGAGCTGCGGTGGACTGTGCCGTTTGCAGTGCACCGCAGCTGGCGCACCTGAGAAATGCCCACGCTGGGTCTCACACGTGAAAGCTGCCTCAAAGATGACGACCTCAAAACGGAGTATGCAGAAGGAACATATTTATCCGCTATAATCGGGGGGCAAGCTTGCTTTCTAACCTATTACCAAATCCCACACTGTTGGTCACTACTGACCGCCTTTTCCAGCCCCTTTCTAGGTAGTTAGCCTTAGGGATGTGCCCCTCACCGAGTCCTTCTGTGCCTCCCCCCTTCAGCAGGGGGGGGCCTGCGACACGTCCAATGTCGTGCTCGGTGCAACAACAAGGGGTCAGCTTCTGCTCAGAGCCGGGTTAAGGGTAATAGGTTGAGAATCCTGTGAATGCTGGTTGAAATCCCAGTTAGAAAACCCCTTAACACGTTAGAGGTTGCGGCCCGGCTGGATATCCTTTTCGGCCACGTCTTGGCCTTTCTCCCCACGGGGGGATGTCTCTTCTGGCAATTGGCGACGAACCTGCCTTGCGTTTTCCGTTTCCCAACATGCGCTCACCGACTTCAACAAGCGTTTGCTGCCGCTGCGGTAGGGGACCTAGGGGTGCGCCCACGCTCTTTACAGAGTTGGGGTTCACTACCACCAACAGCCAGCCATCTCAGTAAGGTGCTCGGGCCATACGCGCCGAGCACGGTCTTATACGCCTTTAGAGGTGTCCCTGACTGTAACATCCATCATCATGTGTGTGTGTGTGTGTGTGCGTGTGCGCGTGTGTGTGTGTGTGTGTGTGTGTGTGAGCATGCTGTGTGTGTGTATGTGTGTACATGTGCTTGCTGTGTGTGTACCACCCCACTATGTGCGTGTGCGTGCGTGTAGGCAGAAGATATCACGGATCATGGTCTGGGTTGAAACATCCACCTGCCGTTCGTGTGTGTGTGTGTGTGTGTGTGTGTGTCAGTGTGTGCGTGTGTGTGTGTGTACCGCCCCACCTTGTATGTGTGTGTGCACGTGTGTGTAGGCAGAAGAAGTCACGGTCTGGGTTGAAACATCAACCAGTGCCCAAGTGTATGTGTGTGTGTGTGTGTGTGTGTGTCAGGGGTTTCCTTTGGGGCTGTCCGGCTGTTGGTTTTCGGCGGAGCCCCCCACTCCATAGGGGCTCCGCCCTCGGGTTTAACTGATGAGATTCGTGTTAGTGTACAGGCCCCCTCAGCGCCATCCGCCCTGGCGGATCGCTGCGGTATGGGCTCAAAAGCTTATGTCTAAATACTCAGGGGCATGCGTGGCCTCAGTGAAAGTTGGTGCCAAGTTGCGTACTCGCCATCGTGAAATTTTGCCGGCGCCCCAGCGCGCCCCGCTGGCCCCCACAGCGAGGGTACAGGTTCTATATGCGTGTGTGAACATGCCTGCGTCGCGTTGCGGCGGTGGGGAGGGCCCGGGGCGCGGGGGAGCTACCCCTCAGTGCCGCTGACTCAGCACAACCCCCGCCGTCGTGGCGACGTGGCCCGAGGCCTCCTCCGCGGTCGTAGAGCCGCCATATGAGTCTAGTATGACATCCCGCTGCTGTAGAGGCGGGTCGAGGGCGCCAGGGCGGCGACCTGGTGCCGTCTGTCACTCCCTGCCCATATGCATGCCCAGCAGGGTTGCACGGTACGTACGTATTTTGGGTCTGGAGCGTACATACATATGTATTTTTTGGGAATATACGTACGCTCGCCGTACGCGTGCGAAAATCGGGATGCTGCAGCACTGTACGGCTTTGACTTGAAACACAAAAACAGCCATAACTCACGCTCCTGTGCTGGGATTGCATCCGTTAAACATGCATTGGAAAGCTGATGGAAAGGGAAATCCAGTGCGCTCTAGTAAGGGGCGACCTGGAGGGAGATGCTGCCGTTTTGGGTTTTGTTGCGGTGCGAGCGCGTGCGTGCGTGGTGTGCTGCAGCACCCCCGCAGGCACGCCTCCTACTGCAGTGCACTGCTGCATACTGAGGTCATATACAAGAAATCGTGCTACAAGCTTTCCAATGCAAGTCGAATGGTTCAAATCCAGACAGAGGGCAGGCAGTTATGTCCGTTGTTGTGTGCATCATTGCAAGCGCGCGCGTGTGGTGCTGCAGCAGCACCCAAGGCCCACCCCCCTACTGCAGTTTGTTGCTTCATACGAGCGGTGGATAGCCCCTGTTACAAGCTTTCCAATGCAAGTGAAATGGTTTCGATCCAAGCACAGGAGCGTGAGTTATGGCCGTTCTTGTATTTCAAGTAAAAGGCGTGAAGTGCTGCGTACAGGGCGTACGTATATACACTCCCTCACGTACGTACAAACGTACGTACAAAAAATACGTACGCACGGTACGTGAGTACGCGTGCACGCGTACTCACGTACCGTGCAACCCTGATGCCCAGCCCCCTAACTGCCTCTCCCTGTGTGCACACCTTCCCAGCATGACGCAATCATCATATGTTATGGAGTTGTTGCCTCAGATCTGGCACCAGGGACATTTTTGCCGCATGGGCACGCCATGCGCCATGCAGTGAGGGCGCGCACATGCGCGCGCAGCAACAGCGCGGCGCCCGCAGCGCCCACGGTTACGCCACCCCGGCCAAAGCGGCCCTGTGACATAAGCTACAGGCCTGTGCAGTCAGATTGTGCCTCCCTGCCCCCAGTTGCCCTGCCAAGGTCCTGATGTGGCGCAGTTTCGGGCGGTTCACCACTTACGTCGCTCAGCGCGGCGCATGGGACGCTCTCGCCCATCGTCTCCTCCTCAAAGCTGCGCGTTGAAACTATCTACATGATGTCTGGGGGCAGGGCGGGTCAACTCATCCCCCAGCCGCACACCACACACACGCGCACACGCACACACACCAGCTTGGTATATCTGCTCGACCCGAGCGGCCGGGGGCAGACGGTGGGCGGCAGTAGGTCGGTGGTGTGTGTCTCTCTCTCTTCTCTCTCTCTCTCTCTCTCTCTCTGCGCGCGGTTTGTATCATCACAACCGGTGCGAACCAAACCCGGCCTCATGACGGCTCAGCCGTTTTTTAGCAGCGCCCCAGCGCCGCTCTCTTAACTTGTCCTGGAGAGGGCCTCCCGGAATCTCTTTTTTCTGGAGAACTCCCCGGGGCTTCTCCGGGTCTTGTACCCCCCCCCCCCTTCTTCCGCCTTCATCCATCCACATGCACGCGTGCGGGCACATGTGTCCCTACACATGTGCAGGGGCGGCAGCAGCAGCAGCGGCAGCGTCGCCATCACCATCAACAGCAGCACCAGCAGCAGCAACAACAGCAGATGCAACAGCACGCGCAAC
>VFSX01000773.1:0-5000 GCA_016618255.1 Chlamydomonas sp. UWO 241 | reverse complement strand
AGCCAATTTGAATGCCAGCGTTGGGGAGCTGGGCAATCAGGGACCGGACAACTGTGTCGATGTAGACATTGAAGAGGAGGGGGGAGAGGGGGCAGCCTTGCTTGACGCCAGCTTTGAGAGGGAAAGGGGCGGAGTATGCACCGTTGACTCGGGCTCTGGCGGTGGCACCAGAGTAGAGGCTTTCGATGCGTGCAAGGAGGGCAGGGTGCGCGCCGCGGTGGAGGAGGGTTTTCCAAAGGGCGGCGTGGTTGACACTGTCGAACGCCTTGGACAGGTCGACGTAAGCCACATGGAGGGGGGCGTGGGCGCGGTGTGACTCCTCTTGGAGGCGTCGTAGGGTGAAGATGGCATCGGAGGTGCCACGGCCCGGACGGAAGCCGAACTGGGAAGTGTGGAGGGTGGGCTCCAGCTGGAGCTTGAGGCGGTTGAGGAGGATGTGAGTGTAGACCTTGCCAGCGACGGGCAGGAGGGAGATGCCGCGGTAGGACTTGCTGCGCGTGGGTGGGCCCGAGGATGCGCCCTTGTAGAGGGGGCAGATGTCTGCTTGGTTCCACGCGGCGGGGATGGAGGTGGTGTTCCAACAGGTAAGGATGATCTGGTGGAGGGCGGTTGCGGTTGCGGTGCCGCCGTGTTTGAGGAGGGGGGAGGTGATGTCGTCAGAGCCGGGGGCAGAGTTCCTGAGGGATTTGATCGCGGAGACCACCTCGCTCAGAGAGGGAGGGGAGGCAAGGGGAGGAGGAAGAGGGGGAGAAGGGGGAGGGCGGGCGAAAGTGGAGGAGGTGAGGAGGGGAGGGAAGGGAGGGGGGAGGGAGGACGGGAGGGGAGGGAGGGGGAGGGCGGGAGGGGAGCGGGTGAGGGGGGGAGGGGGAGGGGGACCGGGAGGGGGAGGGAGGGAGGGGAGGGGGACGGAGGCGGAGCGGGGGTGGTGTAGGAGGAGGAGGGGGAGGGAGACGGGGGCGGTGCGGGGATGGTGGGTGTGAAGATGAGGTGCGAGGCGAGGGTGGCTTCGTCGACTTCCGAGCGGAGTGGAGTGTGGAGGACACGGAAATATTCTCCAAACGCGTCTGCCACCGCCTGAGCTCCAAAGCACAGGTGGTCGCAGACACGGAGGGCAGGGAGGGCGGCGGAAGGGGGGCGGTCAACGAGTTTGGACAGCATGCGGTGGGCGGAGTGGGGGTGGTTGTCGTCAAAATCGTGTTGCACGCGTTGAGCGACACCGTCCCAGTGCTTGTTGGTGGCGCGTGCGATGGCGGACTTGAGCTGGGCAGTCATGCGCGCCTCCTTGGGGGCGTCACGGTTGCCAGTCAGTGCACTGTCGGAACGCTTGGACTGAAGGTCGTGGGCGAGTTTGAGAGTCTCGGGGGGGAGGTAGAAGTCGATGGGGACCTCGCGTGGGCGGGGGCCAAGGGTGGATCGGGCCGCTGAGTGGATGGCCGCGGTGAGGTGGCTCGTCATCTGGTCCAGGGTGGGGGGGGTCGGGGAAGGGGGGAGGGTGGCGAGGGCCTCCTCGACTGCTGCCGCGAAGTTGAGCCGCGTGTCAGGGTCTCGGAGCAGGTCGGTGAAATAGCGGGAGGGCGGATGAGGACGGCGGGAGTGGGTGATGTTCCAGGCTCTGGAGAAGCGGAAGAGGATGCGCGCGGTGACAAGGGCGTGGTCAGAGCGGGCGATGGTGTCAAGTCCCCGGGTCTTGGGGCATCGTGCTCGCACGTCTTGCACGGAGCCCAGGTGAGGGCGGCGGACGAGGATGTAGTCTGGGATGTTGCAATCCGTTTGGGTGTTGCTGTACCAGGAATATACGCTCGAAGGGGGGTGGGGAAAGAAGGTGTAGGTGACGGCAAGATTGTGGGCGGCACACAGGTCGAGAAGCCGGTGGCCGTTGTCGCTGATGCCAGGTTTGTGGTGGAACCCGGCAAAGGGGGAGTAGGGAGGGAAGAAGGAGGAGGGGCGGTGGAGGGGGGGGGCAGGCGTACGGACCCACCGACGGGTGGGCGTCGGGGGATGCCGCTGTGATCTTGGCGTTGAAGTCGCCTAGGACCCAAAGGAAGTGGTTTGAGGGGGTTTGGGAGAGCACGTCGCGGTGGAGTTGTTCGTAGAACGCGTCCTTGGCGACTGCGTCATCCGGCGTCTGTGGGGGCGTAAGCGATGACTGCGGTGACGGGAGGGGCGCCGGCGGGGCGGAAGCGTACGACGAGGATGCGGTCGCTGAGTGCGGCGTAGCCGCCCTCTTTGAGGAGGAGCTTGGCGGTGTCAGGGCTGAGGAGGGCGCCGACGCCGTGGGTGTGTTTGGTCCCACCGGACCAGATGAAGTGGTAGCCATTCTCTTCGAGCGGCTGGCTACCGGAGCCGGGGCGCCACACCTCTTGGAGGCCGCATATGTCGATGCGGAGGGGCGATGCCATGGGGTTGAAGCGTGAGCCATCTGCTGCACCCCAGAGGGTGCAGCAGTTGTAGTTGGCCGCGATGAGCTCGTGGCGTGGGTGAAGGAGGTGGGGGCGCTTGGTAGCCGGGGGAACGGATGGTACAGGGACGGTGGCTAGTCGTCCTGCCCGTCGGTGGGGTGGGGCCCGCCTACTCCTGCCCCACCCCCGGGCCGGAGGGGGAGAGCTGCTCAAGGGACATGGAGCGGGTGATGGAGCGGGTGATGCGCTGACCAATGCCTGCAGATGCCTCGCGGATCTTGATGGCCTCGATCATCGAGCCCTTGCCCTTGTGGGTGACAAAGGCCGGGGACTCGTGCGTGGAGGGGCCGCCGTAGTCTGCGAACCCTGTGTCGGGGTTGGAGAGCTCGGAGGGTGTGTGCGCGTTGGTGGTGGTGAGGGCGTTCTGGGGGGTGGTGGGCGAGTCGGCGGTGCCGGCTGCGTGGTCCCACCCCTGGAAGGAGGGTGAGCCTGCAGTGGCGGGGGTGGGGGCGGCCAGGGCGGCGGAGGGGGCGGGAGTGGTGGAGGTGGGGGATGCCGGGGCAGAGGGGGTGAGGAGGTGGGGAGGAGGGCGGCGGCTGCGGCAGATGCGACTGCGGCAACGGCGTTGGCAGCGGCGTTGAGGGCGCGGAGAGGGGAGGCCGACCGGCCGCGGGCTGCAGGCTTGGCAGGCTTCGCGGCGGGGGCGGTGGAAGTGGTGGAGGGGCGCGCGGCCGGGCGCGCGGCCGGGCGCGCGGCCGGGCGCGCGGGCGAGGTCGACTGGCCGCGTTCGGAAAGTTTGGCGGGCCTTACGGCGGGAGTGGTGGCGAGGGGGGCGGCAGAAGTCACAGCGGGGGTGAGGGACGTCTTGGGGCCGGAGGTGACAATGGCGGGGGTGGCGTTGGCGTTGGCGGGGGCGGCGGAGGGCGTGGGGGGGGAGGGGTTGGCGGAAGGCTTGGGAGGGGAGGTGGCGCGGGGCGCAGGGGAGGGGTTGGCGGAAGGCTTGGGAGGGGGGGTGGCGGAGGGCGCGGGGGAGGGGTTGGCGGAAGGCTTGGGAGGGGGGGCGGCGGAGGGCGCGGGGGGGGAGTTGGCGGTAGGCTTGGGGGAGGCAGCGGAGGGCGCAGGAGAGGGGTTGGCGGAAGGCTTGGGGGCGGGGGCGGCGGGAGGCGCGGGGGAGGAGTTGGCGGAAGGCTTGGGGGCGGGGGCAGCAGAGGGCCCGGCGGCGGCAGGCTGCTCGAAGCAAACGCGCTTGCCAGGTGCGGAACGGGCGCGCTTGGAGGCGGCCTGTGCGGCGGCGTTCACCACCTCGGACACGCCGACCAGGGCGGCCTTTGCTGCCTGGCTTGCAGGGCCAGGGGGGACGATGGGGGCCTGAGAGGCAGGGGGGGCGGGACCACGCCGCGCGCCGCGCATGGGCATGCGCATGGCGGCCTGGCGGGCGGCGGGTGGATGGGCGGCGGCGATTGCCTGGGGGGCGTGAGCCTGGGCGGGCTGCGCTGCTTGGCCGTCGTGGGGCGGCTGGGCGGCGGGGCGGTCGAAGGAGATGCGAGCGTAGAGCTCATGGGAAAGGTCCAGTTCGGTTATGCCAGCGAGCACGTGACCGAGGTGGACGAGAAGGAGGCCGACTCCCGCGCGGTAGCCGGCGTGATCCCTGGCGATCAGCGCGACGGTGGCGCCCGCGAGGGCGATGAGCATGCCGGTGGAGCCGATGGCGGCGATGAGCGCGTTGGATGCAAATCCGACCGCGACGATGCCGAACAGCAGGAGGGCGTGCAAGGGAGGGGGTGCCATGGTGCACATGCAGACACACACACACACACACACACACACATACACACACTCGCACAAACACACGCACACACACGCATGCACACACGGTCGAATTCGCCATTAAAGGCGTGTCAACTGAAAAAAATCGACCACAGGCGTATGAACACCTACCCACCCACCCACCCAAACACACACACACACATCCACACACACATACATACCTTGGGTGGGGTCGCCCCATCCGGAGCGTAGTCCAGTTATGTCCGGAGGGATGCAGTGGTGGAAAAGGTCTGGGTTCACACCTGTGATTTGTGTGTGTGCGTGTGTATTTTGTGTGTGTGTGTGTATGTGTGTGTGTGTGTATTCGTGTTTGTGTGTGTGTGTGTGTGCAAGTGTAATGTCTGGCAGGTTGCAGTGGTAGAACAGGTCTGGGATCACACCCTTAATTTGTGTGCGTGTGTGTGTGTGTATGAAAGGGTGTGAGTGTGTGAATGTGTGCAAGGGTGTGTGTTTGTAAGTGTAATGTCTGGCAGGTTGCAGTGGTGGAACAGGTCTGGGTTCACACCTGTAATCTGTGTGTGTGTGTGTGTGTGTGTGCAAGTGTGTGTGTGTGTGTGTGCAAGTGTAATGTCTGGCAGGTTGCAGTGGTGGAACAGGTCTGGGATCAGACCCTTGATTTGTGTGCGTGTGTGTGTGTATGTGTGAAAGGGTGTGACAGTGTGTGTATGTGTGCAAGGGTGTGTGTAAGTGTAATGTCTCGCAGTTTGCAGTGGTGGAACAGGTCTGGGTTGACACCTGTGACCTGTGTGCGTGTGTGTAAGTGTAATGTCTGGC
>VFSX01000643.1:30000-67500 GCA_016618255.1 Chlamydomonas sp. UWO 241 | reverse complement strand
CGCGCGAGCACACATTCTTGTGTTGGCTGCGCACGTGTGAGCACACGTGTGTGACCGTGCCGCATGCCTGCCGGTCCACACTGAAGGGCGGGCGCTCACAGACACACGCCCCCCACCCCACCTACACACAAACCTGCGCTTGAACCGATTGCGGGCGACAGATTCCACCTCAGCATACAGCTGGAACAAGTTAGGCACCCTCGCCCCCTCCACCCCCCACCCACCCACACACACACACACACACACACACACACACACACGCACACACACACACACACACACCTGCGCTCAAACCCGATTGCGGGCGACACAGAGTCCACCTCAGCATAGAGCTGGAACAAGGTAGGCACCCTCGCCCGCTCCACGCACACACACGCACACACACACACACACGCACACACACACACCTGCGCTCGAACCGATTGCGGGCGACACAGAGTCCACCTCGGCATACAGCTGGAACAAATAAGGCACCCTCGCCCACTCCACACACCCGCACGCGCACACATGCACACACGCACACACACACGCATGCACACACACACACACAAACACACACACACACACACCTGCGCTCGATTCGATTGCGGGCGACACAGCGTCCACCTCAGCATACAGCTGGAACAAGTACGGCACCCTCGCCCCCTCCACACACACACACACACACGCGCATGCACACGCGCACACACGCACACACACACACCTGCGCTTAAACCGATTGCGGGCGACACAGAGTCCACCTCAGCATACAGCTGGAACAAGTTAGGCACCCTCGCCCCCTCCACACACACACACACGCACGCGCGCACACACACATGCACGCACACACACACATGCCCCCCCCCCCTCCACACACACCTGCGCTTGAACCAATTGTGGGCGACAGAGAATCCACCTCGGCATAGAGCTGGAACAAGTACGGCAAGGAGCCGGACGAGTCGGGGCTGTATGCGGTGCGGTCGATGGCAGGCAGGCCTGCAGTGTGTGTGTGTGTGTGTGTGGACGGGCGGAGAGGAGTGTGTGTGTGCGTGTGTGTGTGTGCGTGTGTGTGTTATATAGAGAGAGAGTAGCCGGACGAGTCGGGGCTGTATGTGCTGCGGTCGATGGCGGGCAGGCCTGCAGTGTGTGTGTGTGTGTGTGTGTGGAGGGGCGGGGGAGGGAGGGGCGTGTGCGTGTGCGTGCGTGTGTTTGTGTGTATGTGTGTGTGTGCGTGTGTGTGTGCATGCATGCATGCATGCATGTGTGTGTGTGTGTGAGAGAGAGAGAGAGAGACAGAGAGAGAGAAAGAAAGAGAAAGAGAGGATCCTGAAGATTCTGGTGATTGATGCGGGGGTCGCCAAACGACCGCCCCCCCCCCCCTGTGGTACGCACGTACCAGCGCACAACCTTCAGACATCACTACACGCACGCACACACACACTCCCCCCCCACCCACACACATACCTCCATTTGTGCGCCCCCCAAAGTGCACCGAAACATGCATGCTCCGCGCCACATAAGCCCCGGAAGCCGGGCAGCCAAGGCGGTACATCCAGCTCCGGTACTTTGTGCTGTAGGAACGGGTGTAGAGCTCGCCATCGCCACTGCTTGAGTTGTGTGGGCAGGGGCGCGCACGTGTGTGGGTGTGGGTGTGTGTGCCGTAGTACCGCTTTGCCTTGCCGACACGTTTTCCGTGGTCGCACGTGACTGTCAGGACACTATGAAGACAGCTGAGACAGAAATGCTGAAGTAACGGGTGTAGAGCTCGCCATCGCCACGATATGAGTCGTGTGTGTGGCGGGGTGCACGTGTGTGTTTGTGTGTGTGTGTGTGTGTGTGTGCGTGTGTGTGTGTGTGTGTGTACCGTTGTACCGCTTTGCCTTGCCGACACTTTTATAAAGAGGTAATTGTTTAGAATTTGGGCGCCATGCAACGGGACTTTTCGAATTAATTGCCACCTAGCGGTGCTGCTCTGCTCTGCTCTGCTCTGCTCTGCTCTGCTCTGCTCTGCTCTGCTCTGCTCTGCTCTGCTCTGCTCTGCTCTGCTCTGCTCTGCTCTGCTCTGCTCTGCTTTGCTCTACTCTGCTCCGCTCCGCTCTGCTCCGTGCCGTGCCGTGCCGTGCCGTGCCGTGTCGTGCCGTGCCGAGCCGTGCTGTGCTGTGCTGTGCTGTGCTGTGCTGCGCTGTGCTGTGCTGTGCTGCGCTGCGCTGTGCTGTGCTGTGCTGTGCTGTGCTGTGCTCTGTGCTACACGATAGGAGGAGGCAGGGAAAATTAGCACAGTGGCAAATTAGCACACTCAGCTATTGGAGAGCTGCCCCCTGCTGCTTGGCTGTGCGCCCGGCGCCCCCCTTCTGGAGTCAAGCCGGGAAAATGTGGGGGGGACCCCATGGCCTTGGGGGCGGGTCGGGCGGAGCGGCCCGGACACCCCTGCTGGGATGGGAAAGAGTCACACACCCAGCCACATGCTGGCCATCACAACGTGCGGGAAACATGTCTTCAGGGACCAGTGTAGTCGCACGAAGAGGGACTGGAACCGGACCCTCAACCCTCACCCGTGGGCCCAGACCCTCTCAACCCTCATGGGAATGGGAAAGAGTCACACCTCCAGCCACATGATGGCCATCACAAAGTGCGGGAAACATTTCTTCAGGAACCGTTGCAGTTGCATGAGGAGTTACAGGGACCTGACCCTCAACCCTCAACCGTGGGCCCAGACCCTCTCAACCCTCAACCTCCAACCCTCAACCGTGTGGGTAGCTATGTCTGCTCTGCCTGTTGAGCTCTGCATCCCTGCTCTGTCATCACAAGGTGCGCATTTCGCCCGCATGCTCGATCGGCTCCTATATCATTACTGGTGTCACACAGACTGTAATATCCATCATCCTCATCACTGTTTTACAGTGTTACACGTGCGCGCGCAGAGGACTCCGGGGCGTGAGTCAGGGCCTCGACTGCACGTCTAGGGGGGCTCTGTTAGAGGAGCGCCCGCGCAGCCATGCAGCGCGCCAGCCTTGAAGGTCGTGATGGCGTTGGGAGACTGCGTGAGGCTTGAGGCGCTCAGGCCGGTGCCGTCTCTGTCTCCACAGTCTCTCTGCCACTCAGTGTGTGTGTGTGTGTGTGGTGGCCCCTCAACACAGAGCCTAGACAACACAGAGCCTGGACTAGGGGGGGCTCTAGTAGGAGGGCACGCAAGGGCACGCACGCTGCTCCTACTGTCCTGCACTGTCCTGCACTGTCCTGCACTGTACTGCACTGTACTGCACTGTACTGCACTGTACTGCACTGAACTGTCCTACACTGTCCTGAACTGTACTACACTGCACTGCACTGTACTGCACTGTACTGCACTGTACTGCACTGTACTGCACTGCACTGCACTGCACTGCACCTGCTGGCCTGGTTCTCTGTCGCACACCGGTAGTCACCGAGGAACATATCGCGCACGCACGCGTCGACGGGAGAACCGTCGTCCTATGTGTGTGTGTGTGTATGTGTGTGCGTGCGTGCGTGTGTGTGTGTGTGTGTGTGTGTGTGTGTATGTGTGTATGTTCATGTGTGTTTGTGTGCATGTGTGGTGGGGGGGGGGGGGTATCTGGTCACACAACATGCATGTATTGACAGCACACACACACACACGCACGCACACGCACACACCCACACCACACACATGCACACGCACACACACGCACACGCACACACACACACCTGCTGGGCGGCTGTGCAGTCCTGGTGGACATAACTGGAGGGAATGCCAACGAGCGAGAGGTTCGTGCCGGGGGGTCCAGCTGACGGGTAGACGCGTCGCAGCGCTGCGGGGGGGGGGGGGCAGGCATTTAGGGTTTAGAGTTAACACTTACCCCTACCCGGTAGCCAGCCAGTTTCCCACTGAAACTGAGTTCAAGGTGTCGGGCCCTAGCGCCAACACAGGTCTTATACATCATTACTGGTGTCACACAGACTGTAATATCCATCATCATTAGAGTTTAGGCCGCTCAGGGTTTCGATTTTGGGGCCTTAGGGCTCGAGAATTCGAGGGGGGCCGGCTGACGGGTAGACGCGTTGCGGCGCTGCGGGGGGGGGGTAAGGGTTCAGGGTTTGAGGTGTAGGGGTTTGGGTTTTACACACACCTGCTCACTCGGTGTTAGCGAGTCCTCGAACAAGAAGCAGAGCACGCGGTGCCCCACCCACCCACCCAGTACTTTAGGGTTCAGGTTTCAGGGGGGTCGGGGTTAAGGCTTAACGTTTTAGGGTCTAGTGCCAGGGTTCAGGTCCCTGCAAGCTCTCACTTGGTGTCAGCGAGTCCTCGTACGAGAAGCAGGCAGGACGCGGTGGCCCCCTCCCCCCCCCTCACCCACCCAGCACTTTAGGGTTCAGGTTTCAGGGGGGTCGGGGTTAAGGCTTAACGTTTTAGGGTCTAGTGCCAGGGTTCAGGTCCCTGCAAGCTCTCACTTGGTGTCAGCGAGTCCTCGTACGAGAAGCAGGCAGGACGCGGTGGCCCCCTCCCCCCCCCTCACCCACCCAGCACTTAAGGGTTCAGGTTTCAGGGGGGTCGGGGTTAAGGCTTAACGTTTTAGGGTCTAATGCCAGGGTTCAGGTCCCTGCAAGCTCTCACTTGGTGTCAGCGAGTCCTCGTACGAGAAGCAGGCAGCACGCGGTGGCCCCCTCCCCCCCCCTCACCCACCCAGCACTTTAGGGTTCAGGTTTGAGGGGGGTCGGGGTTAAGGCTTAACGTTTTAGGGTCTAATGCCAGGGTTCAGGTCCCTGCAAGCTCTCACTCAGTGTCAGCGAGAAGCAGCACGCGGTGGCCATTTTCGAGCCGTCCACGACCACGCTCACATTGCACGTCTTTGCGTGCAAGCACACACACACACACACACACACGCATACACATGCACACACACGCACACACTCACACACACACACACACACACACACACGCACACGCACACACATGCACACACACACGCACGCCAGGGGTTTCCTTGGGGTCAGTCATCCTTTCGTTTTCCCGACAAAGGTTTCCCGCTTTCGTCGGGATTTCGGGCTGCAGCCCAAAGAATCGCTTCGAAAAGTGCGAAAATTGACGATTTCACACTTTTCTCTCGAAAAAATCGCCTCCGCACGTTGGTTTTCCTGAACGTGCTCTCCCCCAAACCATCGGGGACGCGCCCTTCGGCCACGCATTTTTTCGTTTCTCGATCGGGAAGGAAACCCCTGACGCACGCACACACACACACACACACACACGTACTCACTCGGTGTCAGCGAGTCCTCGTATGAGAAGCAGCACGCGGTGGCCGTTGTCGCGCCGTCCACGACCACACTCACGTTGTACGTGCCGTCGTCGCCGGGCCCCGTGTCGCACGTGATTGAACGGTCGGTCGTGAGGTGGTCGATGACTGCGCAGTTTTACAGGGGTAACGCTTACAGGTTTCACAGGTTGTAAAACCTGTATATATGCAGATTGCAGGTTGCAGGTTGCAGTTTGCACGTGCTGAAAACGTCGGTTGTGATGTGGTCGATGGCTGCGCAAGTTCTAGAGTGTTAACACTGCAAGTTTAACGGTTTTAAAACATGTTCAAGTTGCAGGTTATACAGGTTTTGCATGTTAACAGGCTTTACAGGCGTTCCATGTACGCGCCCGGAGGACCCCGGGGCATGAGGTAAGGCACAGGTAAGGCCTAGACTATAGATGTCTCTCTACTAAAAGAGCCTGCAAGGCCACACACGCGCCAGCCTACCAGAGCAGGGGTATGGGCCGACGTAGACCGTGTTGGAGCCAGTGTAGGGGTCGGCGCTGAAGTTCGACCCAGTGAGGGTGAGCCTGTGTGTCGTGGGTGCAGAGATGGAAGGCGAGTCTGATGCGGCGTGAGGGTGGGCCTGATGTGCAGGGAGGGGTCTTGAGGCGGTTGAGGTGAGGGTGAGCTGATGCATGGGAGGTTTGGAGGGGAGAGGAGGGGTGATGGGTGGGTGCATGGATCATAACACGCAGTGTTGATGATATATGATATATGATGCCATGCATGCATGTCGAAGTGTCGCGCACACGGCGCGTCTCTGCCTCTCCTGCCCTCTGCTTGCATGGCACGTAGATGTGATATGCTGCGTACCTGAAGCCGCCTGCTTTTGACCCTCGCGTCGATGGGCTGATGGCGGCGACGGTCTGGGCCAAAACTG
Organism: Chlamydomonas sp. UWO 241; assembly: GCA_016618255.1. Lineage (NCBI taxonomy): Eukaryota > Viridiplantae > Chlorophyta > Chlorophyceae > Chlamydomonadales > Chlamydomonadaceae > Chlamydomonas > Chlamydomonas priscui. Next base: position 61,344 of record VFSX01000643.1, on the reverse strand, counting down.
CAACACCCTGCAGTGCCAAAACAGCCCCCATCAGGCTGACTAGGAGGGCCATTGCGCCACTAATCCGCGTGCATGTTCTCAGCACACGCGAGCGTGCCGCGCTGCGTGCCGCGCCCATGAGGGAGGGGCCTTGGCCACGCCCGCCGTCAGCAAAAAGTGGTGCGCGAGTAGTTGATGCCGATTGCTATTGGATGAGTTGTAAGTTGAATAGGGTATTTCGGGGAGTACACAGAAGTGGAGTGTCAGCGATGTCGACACATGTTGTGTGTATAACCCCACACTGAATCACAATCAAAGCAACACCAATCTAATCCGAGCAGCCTGAGTTGTGCCACAGCGGGGAAGGGAGGCAGCAAAGTAAATCAATTTGTGAATCGCGGCAGCCAGCAAAAGCCAGCACAATGTGAGACGACAAACATTTACAGCCGGTTGTACCAGGCTGCTTCAGGGCTGAGTGTGGTGCCTGGCTTGCGGTGCTTGCTTGGCGCCCACCACCTGATGATGATGATGGATGTTACAGTCACCTAGTGTGGGTGGCGCTACTGTGGGCTACTTTTGTAACTTGACCTTTTGGTGGGCCTTGTGCCTGCTGTCTGATAGTCCGCTGGAACATTGGAACTGATTGTGACCGCCGGCAGCGGCAGTGTAACACTGCTTTCTCTTAACATAACCAGAGAGAAGTCTTGAGAGGAGTGTACAAATACTGTTTTTTTTTCAGGGAGGGTGGGCGGTGGTGCTGAGGCACTCTGGGCCGTATGCAGCCCCGGAGGTGGTGGAGGAGTTGAGGTGGGGTAGCACGGGCCTGGAGGCCTTCAGGACACCGCTCTGTGTCATGAGGTGTAAGCAGGTAACTCCGCTCAGTTCACATACTGGATGGCGTGCCACGGCATGCAAGCTCGGTTGGAGTGGTCAATCCTTGTAGGGCCATGTCTGAGTCCCTTGTAAAGGGCCCCCGATGCGTAGATACAAGAATTCCTAGGGCCAGCGCCAGCCCACTGTCGAAAGGGAAAGGAGCTGTGAGCTACTACATGACTCTCTCCCACTCTCTCATTGGATCTTGCACTCACGAACCGCCCATTAGATTGTGTAGCGCCAAGCGCGGCTGGCGACATGTCTGTGCCTCTCTCTTTCATCATTGAGTGGCCGGAATGTTTCGCATGCTCATCTCTACCTGCCGCCTGTCACCCAATCCAACCCACACACACTTGCGCGTGCCTGCTGCACAGACGGCTGCGCTGTGCAGCGAGTGCAGCCGACACAAGAGTAACGCTTACACAACAGTTTTAACAATCCGCACACCCGTGGCAGCAGGCCGCACCGAGGCGGGCCTGGCGATGGATGTTTCAGTCGCGCGTCACGCAACCCCTACAGGCAGCGTATCCAACTTTGCTCGGGCGCTATGCGCTGAGCACTACCAACAGGTGGCTGCCCTGGTAGGCTGGCGCGCTGCGTGGCCTTGCGGGCTCTCGTAGTAGGGCTCCCCCAGACGTGTAGTCTAGGCCTTAACTCACGCGCCGGGGTCCTCCGGACGCGTACGTGTAAAACCTGTTAAACCAACAGCTGGCTGGCCTATGCCGCCCCAGCGAGGGCGCTCGCATGAGTACACGTTCTGGACGATGCGCGCCCCAACGGACGAACTTCTGCCTCAGCGCCTCGCGCGGTCCAGTCTGAAGTGCAGCAGCCACGTGCAGACTTCGGAGCAACGGAGCTCGGCGTCCACTCTCGGGGACGGCTCTCGGAAACGGAGCTCGGGGATTGCTCTCGGAAACGGAGCTCGGCGCCCACTCTTGGGAACGCCTCTTGGGAATACTCTCGGGTGCATTCTCAGTACACGTACGGGATGATGCGCCACGGCACGATCGCGCAGTACGCATCCCAGTCGGCCCCGTACTTCTTCCTGCGGGGTCGAGACAGTGTTTGAGACAGGTTTTAGTCAGGGTTTTAGTCAGGGTTTTAGTCAGGGTTTTAGTCAGGGTTTGAGTCAGGGTTTGAGTCAGGGTTTGAGTCAGGGTTTGAGTCAGGGTTTGAGTCAGGGTTTGAGTCAGTCAGGGTTTGAGTCAGGGTTTGAGTCAGTCAGGGTTTGAGTCAGGGTTTGAGTCAGGGTTTGAGTCGGGGTTTGAGTCGGGGTTCGAGTCAGGTCAGGGACTGGTAGGCTGGCGTGCTGCGTGGCCTAGACGTGTAGTCTAGGCCTTAACTCACGCGCCGGGGTCCTCCGGGCGCGTACATGTAAAAACTGTAAAACAGGGTCAGGGTGAGAGAGTCGGCAGGGAGCATGCTGGGCAGGGGAAGAAAGTCCACGTGCTGCCAGAATTTTGACAGCTGCCGGCCTCTTTCACAGAGTGCGCTTGCAACACAGGCCTTAAAATACGCCAATATGGGCGCCGAACAGAGTGTAACATCGACAGTAACATCGACAACCATGTCTCCAGAGCACAGGTTTTACAGGTTTACATGTGCGGACCCGGAAGACCCCACGGGGCGTGAGTAACGGCCTAGACTACACGTCTAGGGGGACTATATTAGGAGAGCCCGCAAGGCCACGCAGCGCGCCAGCCTACCCCCAGAGCACACATACACACATCTCTCACCTGCACGCCACGTCGTCGCGTCGCTCGCGGTGCACGAGCAGGCACGCAAAGTAAAGGCAGTAGAAGTAGGGCGTGACGCTGCCTGTGCGCGCGTGTGCGTGTGCGTGTGTTTCTGTGTACGTTCACTAGGTCGGCGCGCGAGCGGTGCACGAGCAGGCACGCAAAGGAGAGGCAGTGGAAGTGGGGCGTGGCGCCGCCTGCGCGTGCGTGCACGCGCGTGTGCGTGTTTGCGCTCGGCCGGTGGGGGTGGGCACAGCACAGCACGGCACGACACAACGCAGCGCAGGATGACACGGCACACTGCGGCACAGCACACCACGGCACAGCGCAGCGGCCCTTGCGTGCCCCCCTCCCCCCCCCCTTCCCACACCTAGCACGCCAACATAGGAGGCGTCCGACGGACTGTCGCCCCCCTCCGCCCCCCCCCCGCACCTGCCCCGCACCCACCTTTCGCCCCCCCCCCCCCCCCCCCCCCCTTGCTTACCAAGCGCCGCGATTCCGCACGGCAGGCACCACGCCACACCCATGATCCAGTCCCCAAAGTAGTTGATGTGGCGCGCCATGCCCCACCTGCGTGTGTGTGTGCGCGCGCGTGTGTGTGCGTGTGTGTGTGAGCGTGTGTGCGCGCGCGCGTTTGTGTGTGTGAGTGTGTGTGTGTGTGATTCCGCACGGCAGGCACCACGCCACGCCCATGATCCAGTCCCCGAAGTAGTTGATGTGGCGCGCCATGCCCCACCTGCGTGTGTGCGTGTGTGTGTGTGTGCCTGTGTGTGTGCGATTCCGCGGGGCAGGCACCACGCCACGCCCATGATCCAGTCCCCAAAGCAGCTGATGTGGCGCACCATGCCCCACCTGCGTGTGTGTGTGTGTGTGTGTGTGTGTGTGTGTGTGTGTGTGTGTGTGCGAGTGTGTGAGAGTGTGAGAGTGTGTGTGTGTGCGTGTGTGTGCGATTCCGCAGGGCAGGCACCACGCCACGCCCATGATCCAGTCCCCGAAGTAGTTGATGTGGCGCGCCATGCCCCACCTGCGTGCGCGTGTGTGTGTGTGTGTGCGCGCGTGTGTGTGTGTGTGTGTGTGTGTGTGCATGTGTGTGTGATTCCGCACGGTAGGCACCACGCCACGCCCATGATCCAGTCCCCAAAGTAGTTGATGTGGCGCACCATGCCCCACCTGCGTGTGTGCATGCGTGTGTGTATGTGTGTGCGAGTGTGTGAGAGTGTGTGTGTGTGTGCATGTGTGTGATTCCGCACGGTAGGCACCACGCCACGCCCGTGATCCAGTCCCCAAAGTAGTTGATGTGGCGGGCCATGCCCCACCTGCGTGTGTGCATGCGTGTGTGTGTGTGTGCGTGTGTGTGTGCGTGTGTGCGATTCCGCAGGGCAGGCACCACGCCACGCCCATAATCCAGTCCCCAAAGTAGTTAATGTGGCGCGCCAAGCCCCACCTGCGTGCATGTGTGTGTGTGTGCGTGTGTATGTGTGTGTGTGTGCGATTCCGCAGGGCAGGCACCATGCCACGCCCATGATCCAGACCCTGAAGTAGTCGATGTGGCGCGCCATGCCCCACCTGCATGCATGTGTGTGTGTGTGTGTGTGTGCGTGTGTGCGTGTGTGTGCGTGTGTGTGTGTGTGTGTGATTATGCACGACGGACACAGCAGGACCCAGTCCCCCCACACTCGCGCCAGCCAGAGATGGCGAGCTTTGTGCCATGCAGCCGTGAATGCAGCGTGTTGAGGTGCGCGACTGACTTCATACATCATAAACATACAGGGCTGTTAGGTTGGGGCTCGATTAACGGAGGCGCGTTCTCGTCGCCGAGCCCTGGACCCAGCAATGCGGCGCTGCTGGTGACTAGGATCTCCGTGCCGCTGACGAGCGGGATAAAATACGACTGGCCTGGCTCCTGCTAGACTGTCCCTCGGTGGAAACTACAGGAGCGGCTTGTCCGGCGCTGTCATGGCTTGGCGAGTAGCCGCGGCGCTGCCGCGACCCGTGCTGGGAGACGGCCCTTATCCTCCTCCCATGCAGGACGCCATGCGGCACCGATCTCGACGAGTTGATCGACGAGCGGAGGAGCTGGCGCCCGTCAATGCATGCTGGACATCGGTCAAGATGGCTGCTCGTGGGGGCGAGCTACCATCAGGGCTTCAGCGATGGTGACCGCCGAGGCAACAACAGAGTTTATCCGCTTCACCATCGCAGCGTTTGTCACCGCGCTCACCCTCGGGGCACTCGTCTGCCGGTGACTGGCGTCGGCATTGGTCTTCAGGCAGCCTGCCATGACGACTCTGTTTGCCCAGGCCCCCCTGGGGGGTGGGACCTGGCCATGCATGACGCATGGGGCGCAGGCAGAGCCCCATGCATGGAGTTGGACAACCATGCACCATGCCAGGCGGGGACTTTTCTGCTTCAGCGCCGCCAGTCGGCACAGCCGGCGTGGTTGGCCTCAAAGGCCAGGAGGAGGACGGTCCTTTCCTATACGCTCCTTGCCAGACATGTCCCTCAGGGACTTGTTTGGGTCTAAACTAGCCGGCGGGAGCGGTAGTCTAGACGGCAGGTAACCGGCTGGTGGCTATCGTCTTTCACAGGGCGGTGGCACTAGGACTAGTGTTGTCTTAGCTGGAATGCCATGTAACTGTAACTGTAACTGTTAGGTAGCTGCTAAGCAGCTGCTGGTCAGCCCTCACCAGCCAGAGATGATGAGCTTTGTGCCGCGCTGCGTCTGCAACGTCTGGAGGTGCGCGACCGACTTCATAAAGCATGAATATACAGGGCTGCTAGGCAGCTGCTAGGCAGCTGCTAGGCAGCTGCTAGGTAGCCCTCACCAGCCAGAGATGATGAGCTTTGTGCCGCGCTGCGTCTGCAGCGTCTTGAGGTGCGCGACCGACGGGTGCGTCGGGTCGCTGCGGAACGCGTCCTTCTGTCCGTTCGCGCCGCGAAAGATGTAGTAGCCAAGGGCCTTGACGGCAAGGATGGCCTGGTGTATGTTTATGTGTGCGTGTATGCGTGCGTGTGCGTGTGTGTGTGTGTGTGCATGTGTGTGTGCATGTATGTGTGTGTGGGTGTGTGGGTGTGCATGTGTGTGTGCATGTACGTGTGTGTGGGTGTGGGTGTGTGTGTGCATAGGAGGGGTCGCTGCGGAACGCGTCCTTCTGTCCATTGGCGCCACGAAAGATGTAGCCAAGGGCCTGTGACGGCGAGGATGGCCTGGTGTATGTTTATGTGTGCGTGTGTGCGTGCGTGTGCTTGTGTGTGTGTGCATGTGTGTGTGTGTGTGTGTGCATGTGTGTGTGTGTGTGCATGGGAGGGGTCGCTGCGGAGCGCGTCCTTGTGTCAGTTGGCGCCTCGGAAGATGCAGTAGCCGAGGGCCGTGACGGCGAGGATGGCCTGGTGTGTGTGCGTGCGTGCGTGTGCGTGCATGTATGCTAGTCAACCCTGAATCCCTAAACCCTGAATCCCTAAACCCTGAATCCCTAATCCCTGAATCCCTAATCCCTGAATCCCTAAACCCTGAATCCCTAATCCCTGAATCTCTAATCCCTGAAGCCCTTAACCCTGAAGCCCTAAACCCTGAAGCCCTAAACCCTGAAGCCCTCAACCCACCAGGATCATCGGCAGGCTCAGGTCCTGAGGGTGGTCCACCAGGAACCGCGCCGCGTTGGAGAAACCAAACGGCACCCATGCAAGGTCGCCAAACGCGAGCATGTAACTGCGTAGCGCGTGTGTCGCGTGTGTGTGCGCGGTGTGTGTGTGTGAGTGTGTGTGTGGCATGAGAGTTTCGTGTGTGTGTGTGTGCGTTGTGCGTGTGTTGCGAGGTCTCGCCAAACACGAGCATGTAACTGCGTAGCATGTGTGTGTGTGTGTTGCGTGCGTGCGTGTGTTTCTTGTGTGTGTGTTGTATTCTGTTTGTGTGTGTGGTCTGTGTACATGTGGGCTGCCCCAGCGCCAACCCCTTTTTCTCACAAAGACAAGCACACACGCAAACACACACGCAAACATTAACACAAGCGCAAACACACACGCACACACACACACAAACGCAGACACAAGCATACGCACAAGCACGCACACAGCACAAGCACACGCGGTCAACATAAGCACACAGGACGAGGACTGGTAGGCTGGCGCGTTGCGTGGCCTTGCGGGCTCTCTTAGTAGAGCTCCCCTACGTATAGTCTAGGCCTTTACTCACGCCCCGAGGTCCTCCGGGCGGGTACATGTAAAACCTGTATAACTCACAGGACGAGGCACGCACTCAAAACCGTCGGGAGGAGCGCCACACAGACACACGGTAACAGTAACATCGGCTTCCCAACGAAAAATACCTTCTCGTCCTCGTCCCACCGCCTCAACCCAAGTCCAGCTCTGGCCCTGTGTCTAGCCCTTACAAGTAATTGTGAGGGGCGGTGGCCACCAGCCGGCTGCCTGCCAACGCATAGTCCTAGGGCAAAAAGGAAGGCTATTATGTGACACCTCCAAAATAGATCCCATCTACTTCCAAGGGATAGGGGCAGGATAGGGGACCTGTAGTGAATTTCTTTCCATTTTTATTACTATTTATTCTTCCACAGCCGGATTTTGCTTTGACCGCGTTGACGGTTGACCTCCCGTTGACCGTTTGCCCTCATATATAGGTCCCTTGAAAGCTCCAGACGAGGTCTGTCTGGCAGGCTAGGCAAACTTCCTATCCACTGAATGGGTTGAGCTGTGTTAAGACCAAAGCTCAGCCGGATTACAGCCAAATGGCTGTGCAGAGTCAAAAGTTAATCACTGAGTAGGGGGTTGACACCGACACAAATGCGACACAAATGCAACAAAAATGCAAACATAAACACACACGCGACACAAACACGCACGCGCGACACAAACACGCACGCGCAACACAAACATGCACACTCAACACAAACACACAGAAGAAGGGAAAGGGGTGGTGGGGGGGGAGACATGCACCACACGGGGGGGGGACACGCACCACGCGCAACACAAACACACGGGAGAAAGGAAAGGGGGGGGAAGGAGGGAGAGACACGCACCCGAAGCCGTCAGTCGTGATGTCCATCGTCGTGAGGATCGCCTTCTCGTTCCACAGCGCGTCAACCTGGCAGCGTGAATCAGGCAGAAGTTTGCCAAGGGGCGCCGGGCTTCAGATGTTAAGGGGCGTCTTAGTTAAGGGGGGCGCCTTATTTTAGGGGCGCCGGGATTTAGAAGTTAAGGGGCGCCTGAGTTAAGGGGGGCGCCTGTGTAAAGGGGCGCCGGGCTTTAGAAGTTAAGGGGGGGACGAGTGGGGGCCGAGTGCCCTGTCTAGGTCCAGCCCCAACCCACTAGCCCCCCACCACTAGTAGCCAGGCACCCGTCTGTAGTCGAATACGCTGCCGGTAGGTTTGTCACACACGACTGTAAAACCCATCATCATCAAGGGGCGCCTTAGTTCTAAGGAGTTAAGGGGCACCTCTCGGGCTATAATAGAAGTAGAAGGCGACTGGTTCAAGCGAGAAAATGTATCATTGATGTGCATCGTTGTAAGGATGTCCATTGTCATGAGGATCGCCTTGTCGTTCCACAGCGCGTCAACCTGGCGGCGTGAATCATGCAGAAGTTTGTCAAGGGGCGCGGGGCTTCATAAGTTGAGGAGCGCCTCGACTTCCAAGTCAAAAGGCGCCCCTTTGTTCTAACAAGTCAAGGGGCGCCTCTCGGGCTATAATATAACTAGAAGGCGGATTGTTCAAGCGAGACAGGGTACCATTGATGTGCATCGTTGTTAGGATGTCCATCGTCGTCAGGATTGCCTTCTCATTCCACAGCGCGTCAACCTGCCAGTGATAGGAGCGTGAATTCAGGAGGGTGTGTCTGTGGGGAGGGCGGGGGTCTGGCTGTCGGCATGGTGGTGTGTGCTTAGAGGTGCCCATCGTCGTGAAGACCGTCTCTGCATTTAAGTATCTAGGGAGTTGGATAACCCAGAGTGGTGGTGTGGAAAAGGAGATCGGTGTGCGTGTCGGTCGCGCGCTGGGCGTGTTTGCGTCTTTTGATAAGATTTGGGCCAGCAAGAAGATGCAAGTGCAGTCTAAGATGCGGGTTTACAACACTTTCGTGCTGCCCCACTTTCTGTACGGCTGCGAAACATGGGCCCCTACTAAAACACAACTGACTCGATTGGAGGTTGCCCACTCTAACTGCCTTCGTCGCATTCTGGGTGTGCGCCTGGTCGACCGGCACAGATTCAATTATATTTGGCAGGCGTGCGACACTGAGCCAATTGAGAGCCTCGTGGCAAAGCGATCAATGCAGTGGCTAGGCCATGTGATGCGCATGCCGGCTTCTCGTCTTCCTCGTACGACTTTTGACTGCACAATGGATGTGGCTCGGCAGCAAGGCCGGCCTCCAGCCTCCTCCCGACACTATTTTCTTAAGCTACTGATTCAGCAGCTAGGCGAAACTAGTGGCACTCGTTCTGATTGGAAGACTTTTTCGGACACGGCGTTTGAGCGTGCTCAGGATAGGGTCGGGTGGAGAGCCGTGGTGTACGGTCCGGCTGCCCCTCAGGCGCCGGCCCCTCCACCACGGCGGTCAAGTAGATTGGCAAGCGCCACTTGACCCCTATCCCCTAGAAGCAGTTAGGACCTATTTTGGAGGCGTCGCACAATAGCTCTCTTTTTTGCTCTGGGACTACACGTTGGCAGGCAGCCGGCTGGTGGCTACCGCCCCTCACAAGTAATTGTTAGGGCCAGAACTGGACTTGGGTCTAGGCGGTGGTACTAGGACTAGAGGTAGTCTTTGCTGGAAAGCCGATGTAACCGTCACTGTATCGACGTGAGGATTGCCTGCTCGTTCCACAGCGCGACAACCTGCCAGTGATAGGAAGGTGAATTCAGGGGTGTGGGAGGGTCTGGCTGTCGGCATGGTGGTGTGTGGTTATGGGTGCCCATCGTCGTCAGGATCGCCTTCTCGTTCCACAGCGCGTCAACCTGCCAGTGATAGGAGCGTGAATTCAGGAGGGTGTGTCTGGGGAGGGCGGGGGTCTGGCTGTCGGCATGGTGGTGTGTGGTTAGAGGTGCCCATCGTCGTGAGGATTGCCTTCTCGTTCCACAGCGCGACAACCTGCCAGTGATAGGAAGGTGAATTCAGGGGTGTGGGAGGGTCTGGCTGTCGGCATGGTGGTGTGTGGTTATGGGTGCCCATCGTCGCGAGGATGGCCTGCTCGTTCCACAGCGCGTCAACCTGCCAGTGATAGGAAGGTGAATTCAGGGGTTTTGGAGGGTCTGGCTGTCGGCATGGTGGTGCGTGGTTAGGGGTGCCCATCGTCGCAAGGATGGCCTGCTCGTTACACAGCACGCGGCGGCATCGCAGCGTCAAGGGGCGGGCACTTGCTGTTGCTGTTGTTGTTGTTGCTGCTGTTGTTGCTGTTGCTGTTATTGTCGGGAGAGGAGGGGTGCATCATGTGTACAGCGAGCGTAGACGAACACCGCGCGCGTGTGTGTGTGTGTGTGTGTGTGTGTGTGTGTGTGTGTGTGCTACTCAGGAACGCTCGTGGTGCCACTCCCACCCCATCCCCCGCCACCCACCACGTAGTAGAGCTGGAGCGCGTTGGTTTGCATCATGCCGTTGGTGGCACACACACACACACACACACACTCCCCACGCCCACATTCAGTCAATTTCAACTGTACAACGTCTCCTTGGCGTCCCGCCCACCCACCACATAGTAGAGCTGGAACGCGTTGGTCAGCATCATGCCGCTGGTGACGTAGCCTCCCCACCCCCACCCCCTCCCCACATTTAGTCAACTCCAACAGCTTAAAACCTCTGTAACAAAACAGTTCATTGGCGTCCCGCCCACCCACCACATAGTAGAGCTTGAACGCGTTGGTCAGCATCATGCCGTTGGTGGCATGCACACACGCACACACACACACACACACACTCCCCACGCCCACATTCAGTCAATTTCAACTGTACAACGTTTCCTTGATGTCTCGCCCACCCACCACATAGTAGAGCTGGAACGCGTTGGTCAGCATCATGCCGTTGGTGACGTAGCCCAAGCGCTGGCGCTGCTTATGCGCCATCGCTAGGTTGGTGAGCGCCCAGCCGATGATGCCGGGGTACAGCTCGCAAAACTCCTTCCAGTCAAAAGGGCCGAGCTGCGCGTGAGCGTGTGCGTGTGCGCACGTGTGTGTGGGGGGAGGGGGGGGGTCATATACATGTTGAGCTCGTGTGGGGGGGGGGGGGGGGCAGCGCCCAGCCGATGATGCCGGGGTACAGCTCGCAAAACTCCTTCCAGTCAAAAGGGCCGAGCTGCGCGTGGGGGGGGGAGGGGGGGGTGTTGTATGCGTGTTGTACTCGTGTGTGTGTGAGGGGGGTCGTATTGTTTTGCATGCATGTGAACTCGTGTAGTCTTTGCTGGAAAGCCGATGTAACTGTAACTGAACTCGTGTGTGGGGGGGGGGGAAGGGGGAGGGGGGGGGGGGCAGCACCCAGCCGATGATGCCGGAGTCCAGCTCGCAAAACTTCTTCCAGTCAAAGGGCCAAGCTGTGTGTGAGCGTGTGGGTGTGCGTGCGTGTGTGTGTGTGTGTGTGTGTGTGTGTGTGAAGAGCTCCTTCCAGTCAAAAGAGCCGAGCTGCGTGCGTGCGTGTGTGCATGGGTGCATGTTTGTGTGTGCATGGTGACCGCCCAGCCGATGATGCCAGGGTACAGCTCGCAAAACTCCTTCCAGTCAAAAGGGCCGAGCTGCGCGTGGGGGGGGGAGGGGGGGGTGTTGTATGCGTGTTGTACTCGTGGGGGGGGGGGGAGGGGGGATTGTGTCGAATGTGCGTTGTACTTGTGTGGGGGGGGAGGGGGGGGGGCAGCGCCCAGCTGATGATGCCGAGGTTCAGCTCGCAAAACTCCTTTCGGTCAAAAGGGCCGAGCTGCGTGCGTGTGTGCATGTGTGTGGGTGTGTGCGTGTGTGTGTGTGTGTGTGTGTGCAAAACTCCTTCCAGTCAAGCGGGCCGAGCTGCGTTCGTGCGTGTGTGCATGGGTGCGTGTTGTGTGTGTATGGTGACCGCCCAGCCGATGATGCCAGGGTACAGCTCGCAAAACTCCTTCCAGTCAACAGGGCTGAGCTGCACCTGTGGGCGGGGGAGGGGGGGTACGTGTTCTACTCGTGTGGGGGGGGGGAGGGGGGGGGAGGGGCAGCACCCAGCCGATGATGCCGGGACACAGCTCGCATAACTCCTTCCAGTCAAAAGGGCCGAGCTGCGTACGTGTGTGCGTATGGGTGTGCGTACGTGTATGTGTGTGTGTGTGTGTGTGTGGCTGTTTGTGTGTGCAAAACTCCTTCCAGCCAAAAGGGCCAAGCTGCGTGCGCGTGTGCATGTGTGTGCGTGTGTGAATGTGTGTGTGTGCAAAACTTTTTCCAGCCAAAGGCCGAGCTGCGTGTTTGCGTGCGGGCGTGTGCGCGTGTGTGGACAGACGCGTGAGCATGCACCGTTCGTGTGTGTGTGTGTGTGTGTATGTGTGTGTGTGTGTGAGTGTGTGTGTGTGTGTGTGGACAGCCACGTCAGCATGCGCCATTGGTGTGTATGTATGTGTGTGTGTGTGTGTGTGCATGTGCATGTGTGTGCGTGTGCCGGGGTGCATTGCTGTTAGTAGAACAGGCATTGCATGCCTGTGCGATGCATGCGGACGGCCTCATGTAACGCTTGGTTGGCTGGTTGGTTGTGTGTGTGTGTGTCGCAAGGCCCTGCCAACGCGCGCCGTTGCAAGGGCGCGCATGCTGGTCGCACACACGACCAAAAGCCCCGACTCACCCTTGGGTTGAGCTCCCGCCCCATCCAGAAGTCGTATGCGCGGTAGCCGCTTGTTCCGTGCTCGCTCAGCAGCGCCCCGTGCTGCGTAGTGTTGTGCATGTGGAAGGAGTGTGTTTTCGTGTGCATGTGGAGGGTGTGCGAGCGGGGTCGTCGCACACGCACACCAGGGTCGCACACACACACACACACCACGCACGGCTGGGAGGGTGTGAGAGGAGAGGGGGGAGGGGGGGGTGGGAGGGGGCACAGCTCAGCGCAGCGCAGCGCAGCAGCGCCTCGTGCTTTTTGGGGGGGGGGAAACGAGGGTCAGGATCAGGCTCACACATGCACACACATACACACACACCACGCACGGCTGGGAGGGTGAAAGAGGAGAAGGGGGCAGTGCTTCTTCAATTGATTCTTCAATAAATGAATTCTGACAGCCCAGCCGCTCGCGGCGGAGCCAAAATCGGCCCTAATCGGCAACAAAAAAAACGGCAAAATCGGCAAAAATGGGCAACAAATCAGTTAACCCTCAAAAATCTATTAATTATTACCGCCCAGAAACCGCCGTAGGCGGTAAACCGTCCAATCGAAGAAGCACTGGAGGGGGCAGCGCAGCGCAGCGCAGCTCAGCAGCGCCCCGTGCTTTGTTTTGTTGTGTGTGCAAACGAGGGTCAGGATCAGGATCAGGCTCACACACACACACACACACACGCACAAACATACGGCTGGGAGGGTGGGAGAGGAGGGGAGGAGGGGCAGCGCAGCGCAGCAGCGCCCGTGCTTTATTTTGTGGTGTTTGCAAACAAGGGTCAGGATCAGGCTCACACACGCACTATCAGGTGCCATCCAGAGCCACCCTGGCATCACCCTAAGACCACCCTGGGATCACCCTGGGATTGCCTAGAGATCACCCACCTTAAACGAGGTGGTCTACAGCTTCGTACCTGACAAGAACTTCTCTCTTATTCTAGAAGGAGAGCGAGCGCACCCGGATACAAAGGTGCAGAGACCACCCCAGAGCCACCCTGGCATCACCCTAAGACCACCCTGGGATCGCCCTGGGATCGCCTAGAGATCACCCACCTTATGCGAGGTGGCGTACAGGTAGAAGGAGAGAGCGGTGGAGAACAAGCACGCCGCTGTGTGTATGTGGTGTGTGTGGTGGGGGGGGGGGGGGCATGTCAGTTGGTTGGCTGTTGGTTGTTGGTGGGTGGGTGGGTGGGTGTGGGTCACCAACTGTGTGGGGCGATGGTTATTGGTTGTTGGGTGCATGGGTTGCCGCCTTGTGTGGTTGGTTGGTTGCTGGGTGGGTGGCGAGCTGTCAGCAGCACCAGCCAGCCACCCACCCACCTGTCAGCATCGGCAGATAGTTGTCGCACACCTTCCCACCCACCCACCCAACCACCCAGCAACCACCAGCAGCCGGTCAGCAACTAGCCAACCGACCCACACAACCACCCAGCCAGCCAACCACCTGTCAGTATCGGCAGGTAGTTGTCGTACGCCCAACCACCCAGCCACTTGTCAGACACCAACCAACCAACCAACCAACCAACCAGCAACCACCAGCAGCCTGTCAGCGACCAACTACACAACCACCCAGTAACCGACCCACACAACCACCCAGCCAGCCCCCTTCCTGTCAGCATCGGCCGGTGGTTGTTGTACATCCAACCACCCAACCACTTGTCAGAAACCAACCAACCAACCAATCAGCCAGCCACCAACCAACCACACAACCACCCAGTCAGCCAACCACCTGTCAGCATCGGCAGGTAGTTGTCGTACACCCACGAGAGGTTGAGGGTGTCAGCGACGAAGCCAAAGTACAGCGCGGAGCCATAGGCGATGCAGAAGACCGTGAAGGCTGCATGGGGGTAGGTGGGGGGCGCGGGGCGTGCATGTGTGTGTGTGTGTGTGTGCGTGTGTGTGTGTGTGTGTGTGTGTGTGTTTTCCGTTGTCGAAAGCGCAACGCAACGAGAGTGAGTAAAAACACTAGACAGCCAGCGAGGCGCACACCGACCCCCCAGCACAGTCCCCCCTTGTGACGAACCACAAAGAAATACTATCGAAGCGGGCGCAGTTCCACCGCGCGCGCCTCGTCGTTGACGGCGAGCGGGTGCCTGCACCTGCTTGCTAGATGGCATTCCCTCTGAGGGTGTTTTTGAAGGGGAGGTGGCGCCACACGCGTGCGGTGGCGGGTGCGGTGTGGTCGCTGAGTAGAGTGCTGCGGCGGGTGTGCTACTAGCCCCGCTTCCGGTGGTCTGGGGGAGGGCTTTTTGGTCCCTTCATGGTTTTATACCTTGGGTCCGCCCTCTGGCCATTTGAGGGGCTGGGTGTGCAGCCTGCACAGTGGTGCTGCTTGCTTGGCGCCCGCCACCAAGTGTGGATGGCGTTACCGTGGGCTACTTGTAGCTTGACCTTTTGTGGGCCTTGAGCCTTGTTTCTTCAAGTCCCACTGGAGCTTTGGAACCGTACGTGCGACCGCCAGAAGTGGATTGTAAAACTCTCATCATCATATCGACAAAGTTATGAGAGCCAGCCAGAGGCACGCACGCCCATGTCCACGCTCGTAAATCACTGAGGCAGCCCCCTGAGCACGCCCCTTGCTCATTCCCACCTCACGCGGGGGTGTGGGGGGGGGCAGTGTGTGTGTGTGCGTGTGCACACGTGTGTGTGTGCGTGTGACATGTGTGTGAGGGTCTTTGACCACACGCGCATGCACGCATGGCTCCCTGCATGGCAAAGCTCCAACGCAGCCCCCCACTGCACGCCACTGCTACTACGACCGCGAACCTCACCGTTCAGCTTGTACTGCAGGCGCTGTCCGTTAGGCAGCACGGTGCCGTGCGCGACAACGCCAGGGAGCAGCAGGTGTGCTGACGCGAGGCCGAAGAACCACGCCGTGTACACGAGCAGCGTCTCGAGCGTGAAAAGACGCGATCCATCCGGGAAGCCGGGCACGCTGATGCTGGGCCACAGGGCCAGGCAGCCATCGACATTGCACGCGTAGATGAGACCATACAGCACGAGCGGCAACACGCCGATCAGCACACCAGGCCCATGCGGGCCAAAGAACTCAAACTCGGTGTGCTTACCCATGGCCCCGAGCGACGCACTGGCCCTGTTGAGCACGGTGTTGCTCGGCCTGCTTGTGTGGCGTTTGTACGGTGTGTCACTCGTTTGTTCAAAAGCGCTCGCTATGACAGCTAATAAACACAGGGCCTTGTAGCGTGTGACCTAAAGACACACACACGCGCACGTTGTTGTCTTGATACAACGCATTGACCGCATCAGAGCGTCCCTCTCTGCACCCAATGGCGACAGCGGTGGGGCACCGCGGCATGGGCGACCCGTTCGCCGAGCACTCCGCGGTCATGAAGGTGAAGGGAAGGGCGTGGCGACATGCGCGTGTGCACGCGGTGGGCATGCATGTGCATGGCGGTGGCGCCTGCATGCTCCTGCATGGCCGCGGGGCGTGGCTGGGGCATGGCTGCGGGGCGTCGCTGAGCAATGCAGTGTCCACCGCCACGGCATTGGGATGGGAGTGCAGAGGGCCATGTCTACTGTCTCCATGTAGTATGAGACCGCCCGCCACGGCACACACGCGCACACGCGTGCCCCTCTTCTTCCTCGCAGGAGCTGTACCATGAGTACCAGCGCAAGGACGAGTTTGACAACATCGCGATGGTCGAGGCGCTGCTGCGAGAGACAGCACGCGTCGCGCACTCCAAGGAGGCGAGCTGCCAGGAGCTCATCCAGGGTGCGCCCCCCACTCGCGCATGCGGGGATGGGATGGCGTGCGGCAAGTGCCGACACACACGCACACACACACACACACACACACGTGCACACACGCCTGCAGGCCTGGCCAAGAGCACGGCCGACCTTGAGGTCCTAGCCACCTACCCCGACGCCGAGGGCGCACACACAAAGCGCGCGGCCGGGCTAAGCGCCGCGGTCGAGTGTGCGTCGGCGGAGGCCGGCAGCCTGAGGCACGAGCTGCGCGCGCTCGAGGCTGCAGCCGCGGCGGCGGACGCGCGCATGTGCGAGGCGGTCGAGCGCCGGGCCGAGGTCGAGCGGGCGGCGGCGGCCGAGGAGCCGATCCTGAGGTGGGGTTTAGGGGTCAAGGGTTTAGGTTTTACGTTATGGGTGTCTTTATAAACCAAGCTGCGCGCGCTCGACGCTGCAGCCGCAGCGGCGGGCACGCGTGCGCGCGTGCAGGGCGGTCGAACGCCGGGCAGAGGTCGAGCAGGCGGCGGCAGAGGAGCCGATCCTGAGGTGAGTTTTAGGGTCTGGGGTTTTCGGGGCGTAGGCCTAAACCGAGCTGGGGGCGCTCGAGGCGTCAGCCGCGGCGGCGGACGCGCGCAGGGCACGCAGGACGCGGGGCGGTCGAGCGCCGGGCCAGGGGTGGAACGGACTGCGGCGACCAAGAAACCGATCCTGAGGTGGGGTTTAGGGTCTAGGGTTTTCGGGGTGTAGGTCTTAACCGAGCTGGGGGCGCTCGAGGCTTCAGCCGCGGCGGCGGACGTGCGCAGGGCGCGCAAGACTCGGGGCGGTCGAGCGCCGGGCGAGGGGTCGAACGGACTGCGGCGGCCGAGAAACCGATCCTGAGGTGGGGTTTAGGTTCAAGGGTTTTCGGGGTGTCGGTCTAAACCGAGATGGGGGCGGCCACAGCGGCGGGCACGCGCGCGCACGGAGCGGTCGAGCGCCGGGCAGCGGTCGAGCGGGCGGCGGCAGCAGAGGAGCCGATCCTGAGGCACCAGCTCTCGCAGTACCAACTGCACGCCCACATCTCGCGCGTCAACTGGCGCAGACGCACGCATGCACACGTGCCTAGGTTTGTCGTTTGAGGCGCGCACGCACTCACACGCGTGTATGTGTGCCCATCTCCCAGGTACCACTTCTCTCAGTGCGCCCACATCCCACGCATCAGCCTATACACCTGAACTCATTCGCCCACTCTGATCCCACCCTAATGAACCCCAAACGCCCCCAGGTACCAGCTGTCGCTGTACGCCCACATATCGCGCATCAACTGGCGCTTCGACCGCGACGACCGCGTCGCCGGGAGTGTGTCCGACCCCAAGGTGTGGACTGGTGGTGGTGTGGCCGGGAGTGTGTCCGACCCCAAGGTGTGGACTGGTGTGGACTGGTGGTGGTGTGGCCGGGAGTGTGTCCAACCCCAAGGTGTGGATTGGTGTGGACTGGTGGTGGTATGGCCGGGAGTGTGTCCGACCCCAAGGTGTGGACTGGTGTGGACTGGTGGTGGTGTGGCCGGGAGTGTGTCCGACCCCAAAGTGTGGAGTGTGGACTGATGGTGTTAGTGAGTGTGGACTGATGGTGATGTGGCATGGCGTATACGGGACTGAGTGCGGCAGCATGCATACACACACACGCACACCACGCGCACCATGCGCACACACACACACATCTCCTCCCCCCCACACACGCACACACACTCCAACAGGGCGGTGACCTGCGCCCCTTCGACATGGACCCCTCAAGCATGGACGCCTCGGCGGTCGTCAACCAGCTGTGGGCGCTGCTGTAGAGACAACATGCCTCTGGTGTCACATGGATTTACATGTACGCGCCCGGAGGGGCGTGAGTCGAGGGGGGCCTGTACTACGAGAGGCTGTTGGTTTTCTACTTAATCCCTAGATGGGTAGAAAACTGGAGTTTCTGTCGGAAGCTACTTTCTAAGTGTGAAGTGAGAAGTACGGAGCGCCTCTTAATGGTGCTAGCACCCCAAGATTCCTATCCGTCTTCTTGGGTCGCTAGCACCGCTCACTTTTCGGCTTCCAGTTTCGTTGTCAGCCTTTGATATACCACCCACTCACCCTGATGAATCGTGATGTCCCACCGACTTTTGAGTTTGAGCGAGTTAGGGGAATGGTGCCTAGCTGCAGAGTCCGGCCGCTCGACATTGGTCGTGGGTGGTGACTGCCATGCCTTACGGCGGGTCACCATCTGCGGCCGGTGGAGGTCAGGCTCTGCCCCGAGCCGTGACCATTGTCACTCGTGACTGTAATCAAACGAACACCACTGAAAGGCTGAGACAGAAACGCGCAAGCGCTGACCTACCACTGGAGAGAGTGACTCTGGAGAAGCGCAACTGCCACGCTGTGTCACGCCATTCACGTCAACCAGTTGTGGTTTTACAGTTTTACGTGCGCGCCAGGAGGACCCCGGGGCGTGAGTTCAGGCCCAGACTACACGTCTAGGGGGGCTCAACTAGGGGAGCCCGCAAGGCCACGCAGCGCGCCGGCCTACCAGGCAACCAGCTGTGGGCGCTGCTCTAGAGAGTCCACACCTCACAGCACAAACAACCCTCGGGGCGTGGGGTTGAGGGAGGTGCCTAGACAAGGCAGGCTTCCAGCTATGAAGAGAGACTGCCTCTGGGGGAGAGCGACAACAACCCATAATATCTAAGAGCTTGCTGGCCAACGCCAAGGCAGATCTACACCACTGACCTCCCGCATCTTTCATGAAGGCCGTAGACATGGCCCAGCACCTTACCTCCCCAGGGACTGCGGCCTGGCCCTTGTAACTGTAGCAGTGACTGCGTCTTGCACTGTCCCGTGGCACGATCTGCATGGCGACCACCTACACTGATGAACCGTGTCGCTGAAGCTGAATCGCCACCTTGCATGGTGTTAGGTGTGGTCACGGGTGGGACGCACACATACTGGAATCCACGAAAATCCATGTTGCTAAGATGTTGGGACATGCATGGCCGTCAGGAACAATAAACAGGGCTCTCATAAGGACGTTACTGGTGGTGGGGACCAGGTGGGGATCTAGTGGGTCGGGGCTGGACCTAAACAGGGCACTAGGATTCCCTGCACGCCTGGTGGTGCTGCTGTTTGCACACGCCCCCGGAAGCTGCGTGCCCTCACGGTGAAGCAGCTCCACTCTGTAGTCACCACCCGGCGGCATTTGGAACAGAGCCACCCGTGGCTCACCCCCCCTCACAACCCCTTTGAATGGTAGCTAGCCTCGTTGGGCAGCTCCCTCAATCCCACGCCCCAAGGGTGCGTACTGTAAACTGCTGTTTGCGCCAGCTGTTCTGATTGGTGGCTACCGCCCCTCACAAGTAATTGTTAGGAACAGAACTGGACTTGGGTCTAGGCGGTGGTAATAGGACTAGAGGTAATCTTTGCTGGAAAGCCGATGTAACTGTAACTGCTCTGATTTGGGGGTGTTGCACGCGGTCACCGAGGCGCAACTGCTCCCAGCGGTGCACATGCTCCTGCTGCAGGCGTCGATTTTTATTACAATGGCGGTGCAGGTGATGCGGGTCATGGTGGTGGTGCATGTATGGCGCGTCTGCCGGCAACTCGACTGCCGACTCTGCGTCTGCCTCCGCCTCCCCCCCCCCCAACCCCCTCCACCTCTTCTCACTGACAATGACCTTTATCTGTGTCTTCAATTGCATGATTATTTCATCTCCCAGGACAGTCCTGCTGACGTGCCTGCTGACGGTGTATTCTCTAGCGCCGCACACACGGAGTTGAACGGGCGGCCCGCCAACGGCACACTTGTGTGCAGTGGCCCATGCCCACAAGCGTGCTGTAAGCGCAGCAGCAGTCCCCATGCAGGCGCTTGTGGGTGTGGATGAGGCAAAAAGGATGGCTGGCTGCCAATACAGCCGACCGCGCACCGCGTGGGGGAAACAATAGCGCGTGTTGCATGTGCTGCAATCGGCTGCTGATGCACTCACGCGCGCTCAAAGCATGCCAAGCGTCAGGAGCGCCGTAGCGAGCAGCGCGCTTGCGGTGAGCAGCAGCGGTGACGCGGCGGCGATGGTGGCGGCGTTGGCGTCGCGCGCCATGCAGACGGCAATGGTGCTCGGTATCTCGAGCTTGCTGTCCGCGGCCTTGGCAATATCGATCCAGAGCTGCGGAGTCTGGAGGCAGACCCATCCGGAACAGTCCACAGCCGCTGCTGAGCCATCCGCCGGCACCGTAGCCTGTGTGTGAGTGTGTGTGTGCGTGCTTGTGGTCAGTTTTACAGTCCGTCGGATGCCTTTGATGGTGCACTAGACCCTAGGAAAGAGGCCGGCTGCTGTCAAAATTCTACCCCTAGCATGCCATCTGCCATCATGACTGCTGTGCATGCAGTGCGTGCCTCAAAGCAGGCAACAAGGAAGTCAGCCATCTCGTGCCATAACCTGTGTGAGTCTGTGGCGAGGGCACACAGCAACATGTTAGCAACAGGTGGGGTCGACACGAGACGGGCCTCACCTGATATGTGATGCTGTTCCCGCCCCCGAGGTCAACCGTCTCGCTCGTGGAGTTGTACGTGCCACACTGGGCATCACGGCCGCAGCTGCTCTTCTTGTAGCACGATTCATCGCACGCACCGCAGCTGTAGTAGTACGTGGCGTTTTCTCCTGTGCCAACTGTGCAGGGGAACTCGGAGCACTCCAACGCGACTGTGAAGTCGGGCAGCTGGATAGGGAGGGCGGTCGTGTCGAGCGCGGTGGTGTGGGGGTTGGGGATGAGGGATGGGGAGAGCGGTGGTGTTGAGTGCCGAGCGTTTGTGTGTGTGCATGTGTGCGTGTGTGTGTGTGTGTGCCAGGGCGCGTGCTGGCAGGGCCAGCACCAGCCCCAGGGCACAGAACCACAGCACCACCCTTATGCACCTCCAGTGTGAGTGTACACAGTTGTGTGTGTGTGTGTGTGTGTGTGTGCGTGTGCGCACGTGTGTGTGCACGCGTGTGTGCGCAACGTTCCAGGTCATGCGTGCCCCCCACCAACCCCTTCCTCGCTCCCCCTCCACCTCCACGTGCCAATGGACAGGGACCGCCACGTGTCAATGGACAGGGAGGCTGTAGCAAGCGCTTGGGTGGGAACGCTGGGTGAGCCTCTGGAGCAGGCGGCCTGCACTACCAGCGCGCTACTACGCCATCGCGATGCCTCACCTCTTGTCCAAGCGCCGGCGCGGTTGAAATGGCGACTGCCAGGAGGAACAGACACCCGCGGCGCAACATGCTTGACAGTCGAAGAACGGTGTTGTTGGTCCACTTCTGGAGGAAGGCTTAGATGGCGGGGTTGCGTGCGTACGTGAGGAAGGCTTAGATGGCGTGTGTGTGTATGTGTGTGTGTGTGTGCGTGGTGTGTGTTTGTTCGGTGTGAATAGGGTGGCGGGCGCCGAAGGGTGGGCAGCATCGAAGGGCGATGTGGCCGCCATCGAATGGCGGCCACAGCTACGCATAACACATGAAATATGCATCACAGACTGCGCACGGATATGAGTCACTTGCAACAACAGGTGGGGCATGCAACAACAGGTGGGGCGGGATGTGTGACCTGTGCACACGTGAAACATGTGTTCCGCAGGCACCACAGATAGAGAGAGGCACATATCACAGATCTAAACGTCGCAAGGTGGCGGCAGCAGCTTAGCATTGAGCTGCGAGTTCTCGACGTCCCTGCGGCAGATTTTGCTGGGAAAGTGTACGCTGCCATACTTCTGCACCGCGTCTCCACGCAGGTTGATGGTCAGTTGCATGAGGCTCAGTGTGGTTTCAGAAAAAGCAGAGGCACTGTTGATGCAATTTTTACTCTGCGCTCGCTGAGCGCGGCACATGCCGAGTACAAACAATGCATGGCTGTGGCATTTGTCGACTATTCTAAAGCTTACGATTGCATAAACCGTGCGGCACTGTGGAGAGTCCTTAGATTATATAGTGTTCATCCGCACATTATTGATCTGTTGGAGGATCTTCACACCAACACCGCAGCTGCCGTGCGGCTGGCTGGGAAAATCGGGCACGAATTCCCCGTGTCGTCTGGTGTGCGACAGGGGTGCGTCATTGCTCCTGTGTTGTTCAATGTTTTTATTGACCACATAGTGAAAAAGGCGCTAGACATGATGCCAGAGGGGGCTGGCGTGTCAGTCGTGACCCGAGCCGGCGGCTCTGTGTTGTTGTCGTCGGTTGAGCGCATAGTAATGCTGATGTATGCCGACGATTTATGTTTGTTCTCGCATGACCCAGCTCAGTTGGCGCTTATGCTGAAAATCCTTGACAAAGTGTCCTCTAGCTTTGGCATGCAAATCAACGCCGCCAAGACAGAAGTGATGATTTTGCCAGCAGATTTTGACGCGGATCTGCCCACGTTTGCGCTGACTGGTGGTGAAGTGAAGACCGTCTCTGCATTTAAGTATCTAGGGAGTTGGATAACCCAGAGTGGTGGTGTGGAAAAGGAGATCGGTGTGCGTGTCGGTCGCGCGCTGGGCGTGTTTGCGTCTTTTGATAAGATTTGGGCCAGCAAGAAGATGCAAGTGCAGTCTAAGATGCGGGTTTACAACACTTTCGTGCTGCCCCACTTTCTGTACGGCTGCGAAACATGGGCCCCTACTAAAACACAACTGACTCGATTGGAGGTTGCCCACTCTAACTGCCTTCGTCACATTCTGGGTGTGCGCCTGGTCGACCGGCACAGATTAACTTATATTCGGCAGGCGTGCGACACTGAGCCAATTGAGAGCCTTGTGGCAAAGCGATCAATGCAGTGGCTAGGCCATGTGATGCGCATGCCGGCTTCTCGTCTTCCTCGTACGACTTTTGACTGCACAATGGATGTGGCTCGGCAGCAAG
Source organism: Chlamydomonas sp. UWO 241 (assembly GCA_016618255.1). NCBI lineage: Eukaryota > Viridiplantae > Chlorophyta > Chlorophyceae > Chlamydomonadales > Chlamydomonadaceae > Chlamydomonas > Chlamydomonas priscui. The sequence continues at coordinate 38,373 of VFSX01000643.1, read as the reverse complement.
GCCGGCCTCCAGCCTCCTCCCGACACTATTTTCTTAAGCTACTGATTCAGCAGCTAGGCGAAACTAGTGGCACTCGTTCTGATTGGAAGACTTTTTCGGACACGGCGTTTGAGCGTGCTCAGGATAGGGTCGGGTGGAGAGCCGTGGTGTACGGTCCGGCTGCCCCTCAGGCGCCGGCCCCTCCACCACGGCGGTCAAGTAGATTGGCAAGCGCCACTTGACCCCCTATCCCCTAGAAGCAGTTAGGACCTATTTTGGAGGCGTCGCACAATAGCTCTCCTTTTTGCTCTGGGACTACACGTTGGCAGGCAGCCGGCTGGTGGCTACCGCCCCTCACAAGTAATTGTTAGGGCCAGAACTGGACTTGGGTCTAGGCGGTGGTACTAGGACTAGAGGTAGTCTTTGCTGGAAAGCCGATGTAACTGTAACTGCGGCAGAAGCTGTGGCAGCAGAGTTAAGGCGTGGGTCCCACTTGAGTTGGATTGTCAGGGGCGCACCACTAGTGCGCACGGTTTTGTGACCCATAGGTAAATCAGAATGCTTCACTGTGATGCGATGCGAAGCGGCATGCATCAATGCCATTCCACAGGATGCTGCGCCTGCAATTTTAGGGAGAGTAGTTTCACAAATCAACTGCCGGCGGTCACAATCAGTTCCAAAGTTCCAGCAGGACTATCAGACAGCAGGCTGCCCTACAGTGTTCCCTGGGAAGGATTTTAGAAATTAGTTTTTTCCCGGCTCGAGCAACTTTGACCGCTCAAACCAGGCACAATACACAGCGGGTATGCATGCAACGCATGCCGTTGTGCTGCTCTCGGCAACAGCTTTCCAACGCGCCGCTCCACGCCCTCTCCCATCAAGTGTGTGGTGGTTTTCTGGGAAATGGGAAATCCGGCTCGGAGCGGTATACGGCTCCCAGGGGAATCACTGGTGCTGCTAAAGGACGAGATGATCACCAAGAAGTGCGAGAGCGTGCTGGAAGATGCACCCTCCAGCAAGGGGGCATCGCGCGAGAGCTCGGGCTCCGGCGCCACAGACACGCCTAAGAGCCAGGTCGACATGCACGTGCTGGCGGCACGCCTCTGCTCCTTGCACTCGGAGTGTGCATCGATGCGTCGCGGCATGGCATGGTGGATCGAGCTGCGCACTGAGCTCAGGGTGCGCAAGTTTGCCGTTGTTTGCGTTTGAGGTCGTCTCGGGTGTCAAGGCGACCCACGTGGCCGTCACTGCCATCAACCCGGTGACCGGAGAGCGCATCGCCACGGCGCGCCCACGCACGTACGCTGACGCCACCAAGGGGGTGCCAGCGACGCTGATCATTGCATGAGCCCCTCCTGTGTAGCTGTCACGTCACGTCCGGCAGCAGCACCGGCATGCCCGGCCCCTTTTGCTGTTCCGTCGTCGCTTGTTTGGGATTCTTGACTGATGATGGTGGAATATACAATCGTGTGTGACGCGCCTTACAGGCAGCGTATGACTGAATATTTATTTTCCATGGTGCGCTTGAATCATTCCATGATGCACTACCAGGCAGGGACCGTTCCAGTCAGCGCCAGTCGGCTCTGCCGGCTTGACTTGCCACAAGGCCACTACTGTGACCCTGAGGAAGGTCCTCTCCTATATGCTCCTTGCCAGACATGTCTCTCAGAGACCGCTGTTTGGGGTAGTCTAGCCGGCGGGAGCGGTAGTCTATCGGCCGGGAGCCGGCGGTACTCTAGCACTAAAGTGTGCTGGAATTTCGGCGGGTGTCTCTAGTAGAAGAGTAGCCTGCTTAGCTGGAAACCCCGTGTTACTGTGTGTTACTGTGCTTGAACCATCAGGGCGGTGCCGGCAACTCTAGCCCTCGCGTGAGCCGCACCTGTGGGGCTGTCATCTGTGTTTTCGGTTTCCTTCTTCTTCTGGGAGCCGGCACGCGGACCAACGTCCCATTGACCACCTTGACCGCTGCCTTTGCGTTTACCGTTGACCATCAAATATAGGTAATCTTCAAGCTCTTGAAGAGCTCCATCTGATGGGATCGTCGCACCATCAAGCAACTTGGTTGGTTGAGCTCTATCTGATGGGATCGCCAGGAGCCAATGGCTCCCAATGGCTCCCAGGAGCCCCCCCAAAATGACTGGCTGTCAAGCTTTTTCTGCCAGCAGCACCGGTGCGTCTGGTCATAGAAATGAACACATCCGTCGGCGCTTGTTACTGATAACTTTGTGATTGTTATTCGGCTTGATATATGTGATCTCCCATTTGCAGTCATCCCTGCAAAGAACATACTCTCTCTCTTTGGATGGTCGCTCGTGTGTGTTCTCAGCAGGCAGCCGGAAGAGCTTTGTAACAACACACCGCGGTCTTGCCCCTCTGCCTCCGCCTCGCCCAGCAATCCCTCAGTGCTCGGCCGCCGAGCGTCGGTCAAGCAGCGCGCACGTGCGTGGCTCCCTCAGCCTATCTGTGCTTCGTATGTATTGGCCGTGCCCGGCGCGCGGCGCGCGCAGAGGCCGCAGTTTCCCAGCGCTGCCGCTGCCTCCCGGTGCAGCTGCCCATTGCAGCCGACTCGCTCTGACTTGCAAGCAGCGCAGAATCATGGGGAAAGGGAGGGAGGGCATCCCAATTTGAGCAGAGTAAGCGCTGCTGCTGCTGCTGCCGCTGCTGTTGCTACTGTTCGTGAAAGCATGTTGTTGGTGATGAGCCGACCAGAGAGGAACGCCGTCTGGTGGAGGCCGACGAGTGACTCTAGGACTGGTGCCAGCTGCGCAGCCAGGGTTGTCGTCATCACGCGGTAGCGGTCGACAACAGGGTGATGGGGCAGTATTTGGTTGGCCCGGCTGCAGCAGCCATTATGGCGGTCCGGCAGACCAGGTCTGCACCCCTGCAGAAGCCTCTGCTCTCACGACTGTTGCTCAGTTGTGCTGGGTCATCTGCCACGCCCTCCTACGCACCCTTGCTGCTTCTACTGCGCTGCGTCGCTGAGGAGCCGCAGACATGCGACGATGCCCAGCAGGCACAGTTCACAGTTTACAGTTACAGTACGCACCCTTGGGGCGTGCGATTGAGGGAGCTGCCTAATACAACAGCAGGCACACACGAGCAAGGTTCTGCAGGTGCTGTGCACACCCCGCCGTCGGAGGAGATGTTCAGCAATGATGCGCTGGCCAGCGTCCATGGAAGACGTCCGTGACGCGTGCATGCACCTGCTGTTTGAGCGGGGTGCCAGCGACTTTGACTCAAACCGTCCTGTTCAGAAGCGTGCACATCCACAAACACTTCACGTGCACAGACTGCCTGCTGCCTGCTGCCTCATAGTGCCTGCAAAATGCAGACAGAATAGGCAGACAGAAAAATGCAAACAGAACAAGCAGACAGAACACAATGAATAGCGTCGTCCGTGAGCACGCACAGCTGATAAGCATGCCGCAATGCATCAATGAGGCCAGCGTGGGCATGGCGGTTGCGTGGACGAGGCCGCGCGACGGCATGTGGATGCATGCAATGCGCTTGTGCACCCACTCAGCTGTCCGTGGGCGATGGTGCAGCCGCTGCCTTGTGGGCATACAGCACCAGCACCGTGTGTTCATCGCCCCGTGACTAGCTAGCAAGAGCCTACACCAGCCCATGTCACATCCCAGTGCATACGCTCCTGTAGTGGCAGTGTTCCCCTGGCTAGCTGAACTCATCATGGATGTTACAGAGAAGCGTCGTCCGACGTCTATCATCCATCGCTCCTTCACTTTGAGACAGGGCGGGGGAAATTCCCAGGAGAGGCTTGAGATGGGGAGCCACCCTGCTACGGCCCCAACGTCTGAGATGCGCAAGTCAAGGTGGTCATAACGTCTGAGGCAGCTGGGGGTGCGCTGAGGCGGTCTCGGCGCGCTTGAGGCGCCGCCGCATCCGCGCAAAACAACGCGGCGCCTGAGGCGCCGCCTGAGGGGTTGGGAGTGTGGTAGGACGAGCTCGATCACCAGCCACATGCGCAACTGTTGAAACAGCTCCAGGCGCGCGAGACGAGGCTGGAGCTGCCCGGCCCTGTGCCACATCATGCCGCGGGAGCGCTGCTCGCACACCACCACCTTGACAGGGATCTAGCGGTCATGCCTGCAGGGGTCAGTGGGTGAGTGGGTGGGTCGGGTGTTGGGTTGGGTTTGCTGGTGGGTTGCATCTGGGTGGATAGTCGTCACGTCTGCAGGGGTGCGTGTGTGTGGGGTGTGTGGGGGGGTCTGGTGTTTTTTGTTTTTTTTTGCTGGTGGGTTGCACCTGGGTTTAGGGCTTCAGGATTGTAAGACTGATCCTTTTAGGGGACACGTTCCTGGGCTTGTGAACCCCAGCCGTGCCCGCACCGGGAGGTAGGGTGGAGGTGGAGGAAGGTGACCCAGTGCCCTGTCTAGGTCTAGCCGAGGCCCTCTAGGCACCCACCACCAGTAGCCAGCCACACGTCTGTGGTGCTCGGGCGCTTTACGCCGAGCAAGGTCGAATACGCTGCCGTTGGGTGCGCGACGCACGACTGCAAAATCCAACAGCAACCACCTTACCACTTCTCACCTGCACCGGAGACTTCATCGGCGAGCGCTGGTGTATTGGCAAAACTCGCGGTGGTGACACACGCGGGGCATACCTGCGGCGCAGCACAGGTTGCATACATTTGGGTCGGGGGTTGTGGGGAGGGAAGATAAGAAGGCAGGCAGGAGAGGGGAGGAAGAGGGCGCGAGGAGGACCATGGCGCAATGGCAGGCAGGGCACTGGGATGGCCTGGCATAGGTAGTGTTCCACGCATGCGCAGGCGGGCTGGGGGAAGGAGGGAGGACTGTGTTGGCGAGGAGGTGTGCCATGTTGGCGTTAACTTGGCGTGCACACAGGTGGCAGGCGGGAGTGGTGGCGCACACACGCAGTGTCAGTACATAAGGGAAGGTGCCACAAGCCCGAGTGGTGTGTCGATGCGATGGCTTGTGCATGCAAATACGGGTGCACATGCATATACTGCTCCCTGGAAGCAGCCGCAGACATGCTGCGTCGTGCTCTGCCCCTGGGCCTGCCACCCACCATGTTGAGCTTGCTTGTGGTAGAAGAGCGACAAGCGCGGTGCCGCCCACGGCAAGGACATTCAGAAAGTTCAGGTGAGATGTGAGCGAATGCAGGTCGCACTTGTCCTTCAACATTCGTCTTGTGTGTTTTCACGTCGACACAAACACACAACGGTGCTGGCACGCGGAACGCAGGCGATGGTCTGCCAAGGAGGCGCCGTTGTGGTGGTGCTAGAGCCGCTGCACCGAACGCACGCAGATGGCGTGCGTTTCCTGTCGACGTTCTGATCAACGTGCAGATTGCGCTTGTTGGTGCTGGACTCTGAAGTTGTTTCTGCCACCCGCGTCGCTCTCCGTATAAAACAAGACAGAAGGACAAGAGAACCCGTTTTTTGTGTATGAATGACCGCTCACTCAAAACGGTCGCGAATGAAACACGTTTCCGGACAACACGGACTGTCCCACGTACAGCAAGCTGACGCTTCAGAGTGACGGCCCGCCAGACAACACAACATAATCTCACAAGCATGTTCGCCTCTCAGAAGCTCAAGCTCAGCAGCGCTGCTCCGGCTGCTGCCCCCCTTCGCGTTGTCCCCGTTTCTCTGCGCACCGCATCTCAGGTCGTCGGCGTCGCTATCGCCTCTCTCGCGCTCACCTTCTCTGCGCACGCTGGCGGCATGGGAGAGACTGTCTTCAACAACAACTGCGGTGAGGAGGGGGGGGGGGCAGTCACTTAGTGGCACGGGTGCCTTTCTGCCACAAGCATGTGCATGAGGAGGGCCTGTGCATAAGAAGGTACCTCCACTGACAGAGCTGGTGTGTGATTGAGCGCGCCGGTCACATGCAGTGAGGTGGGACGTGGGAAGAGGGAGGGCCGCGCTGACTGCAGTCAGCTGACACGACCCACCGTCCACCAGCTAGTACGCGCACCGACACACTGCCGCGCGCGCACAGCCGCGCGCACAGACAGCCACCGGATGCACGCCTGCAATCTTCCGGCACATGCACCTGACACGCATTGCCGCAGCCCTCCCGAACTGCCGAACTGCCTCGCACTCACCCCCGGAGCGCAGCGGCGTGCCACGCGGGCGGCAGGAACGTTGTCTCCCCAGAAAAGACACTCGACAAGGTCTACCTCGAGAAGTACCTGGCGGGCGGCTTCAAGCTTGACTCGATCGTCACCCAGGTGAGGTCCTGTGTCCTGCTAAGCAGCTGCTTTGCAGCATTTTGGCGACCGTCGGTGTGTGCCCACTCGTGCCCCCCCTGCCCCCCCTCCGCCCCCCCAATCCAGCCTCCCCGCATGACATCCTGCCCCCCCACACACCCCTACACACCCCCGCCCCCTCCCCATGGATACACACAACCTCGCAGGTCACCAACGGAAAGGGCGCCATGCCGGCCTGGGGCGAGGTGCTCGATGAGGACGAGATTCAGGCCGTGGCCAACTGGGTCCTTGAGAAGGCCAACGCGGGCTGGTGAGGGGTGCAGAGCAACAGGACTTTTCCGTCGGCACGTGCCGTGTCGTTGGGACGGATTGGAAGTGGGCAGAGACAACGCGGGGAGGGGCAGCGGGCGCCGACGTTGCGTGTTTTTAGCTGGCTGTTGACGCATGTTGAAAAGGTGGCGCGGATGATGGACGCAGGCGGTATGCTGTGGATGCAAGAATGGGGCAGCATGCACAGGAGGAGAAGTGGAGAGATGTAAGGGTAAGAGGCGTTACCACAGCTGCCACAGTTGGTTGTCCACCTTGTGTGCCAGCACACATAGGGGTTGGTGACTGCGCAAAAGAGGCTGCGTGGCAAACATCAACTGAACGCAACAAGTGTTTGCTTCAGGACGTGAGCTCAACCAACGTGCGCCCAGCGTGAGGGTGGCAAGCGGGGTCGTTGGCACGCGGCTTCCCACTGTGGCCCTCGGTGCCGGGCTGCACTGCTCGCCACCCACCACTCGCTCCGTCAACAGTTTGTCCGAGGGGGGATCAGAGACATCTTTGTGCGTCGAGTCTCTAAGGCCACGTCACATACCTGCCCGTCACACGCCTGGTGCCACGAAAGAGCTACGCAAGCCAGCCATCCGGCAACGTGTGCTGGTACCCAGGCAGGAGCCCGTTGCCGGCAGTTACTAGACTTTTTTACTGTGCCTTGATTGAAGCGCGTAGCGTCGACATGTCGCCCATGGACCCATGCCAAGAACGACGTCAGTCTGCCTGTCTGCATGTCTGTCGGTCTGTCTGCCTGTCTGCCTGCCTGGCTGCCTGGCTGCCTGGCTGCCTGGTGTCTGTCTTGCACTTGCACTGGCTGCACAACTGCGCTTGCCGGAAGGGGCCGGCTGGCAGCGGCGGCATGTCCCAGTCGTTCCTCAACGCCAAGCCTGCCGTCTTGGGCATCGGTGTGGAGCCGCGCCGGTGGCGGCGCGCTGCGTGTGCTCTTCACCGTGACGTCTGACGTTGTGGCCGACACCGTCGTCCGCTGGCGTCGTTGGAGGATCAGTACCATCTCCGACGTCCTCAGGAACCGCGAGGAGGCGTCGAACTGGGGTAGCTGTGTGCTTTCGCCGCCGCCAAGGCTGCGAGGAAGCGGGCGCAGTTCCACCGCGCGCGCCTCGTGGTTGACGGTGAGCGGGTGGCTGCACCTGTCTGCTAGTTGCCCCCCCCCCCCCCCCCGGGGGTGTCTTGAAGGAGAAATGGCGCCACGCACACGCGGTGGCGGGTGCGGTGTTGTCGCTGGGTAGAGTCGCTGGGTAGAGTCGCTGGATACAGTGCTGCAGCGGGAAGTTGAGGGTGGGCCTTCTTGGTCCCTTCATGGCCCTGGCTTTACAGACGGTTAAACGTAGTCCTGGGGTCTGCTTCTGGCTGCTTCAGGGCTAGTGTGGTGCCTAAATTGCGGTGCTGTTTGCTTGGCGCCCACGTGTTGGTGGCGCTACCGTGGGCTACTTTTACAGCTCTACCTTTTTGGTGGGCCTCGTGCCTGCTTTTCGTGTGTCCCACTGGACATTTGGAACTGATTGTGCCCGCCAGCAGTGGATGGACAACAAATTGCTTCTTTAAAATCGTCGTCGTCGTTTGCATTACACAACGGGAGCGCCTTGACCCTGAGTAAAAACACAAAACCCAAAACTCTTTAGTGTGGTCGCTGAGTAGAGTGCTGCGGCGGGTGTGCTACCAGCCCCGCTTCCAGTGGTTTGGGGGAGGGCTTTCTGGTCCCTTCATGGTTTTATACCTTGGGCCCGCCCTCTGGCCATTTGAGGGGCTGGGTGTGCAGCCTGCACAGTGGTGCTGCTTGCTTGGCGCCCGCCACCAAGTGTGGATGGCGTTACCGTGGGCTACTTGTAGCTTGACCTTTTGTGGGCCTTGAGCCTTGTTTCTCTA
>VFSX01000643.1:5000-25000 GCA_016618255.1 Chlamydomonas sp. UWO 241 | reverse complement strand
GCACACACACACACACGCGCACGCACACACACACACACACCCTGCAGCTCAAGCCCGAGCGACGTCGTGCCGCCAGCTCTCGCTCGCTCGCGCACACGCGCACGCACACACACGCACACACACACACACACACACACACACAGCTTGAGCTGCGGTGGCGTAGGCAAGGTGTGTATGTGTGTGTTTGACATACACACACACTCACGCACACACACACACACACAGCTTGAGCTGCGCTGGCGTAGGCAAGGTGTGTATGTGTGTGTGTGTGACATACACCCACACACACACACACACCTCGAACACGCCACCGCAGCTGTATGACAAACACACACATTCACACATACCCCCCCCACACACACACACCTTGCACACGCCACCACAGCTCAAGCTGTACACAGGCGTTGGGTTCACCCTGCTCGGCCCCAGCGACGTCGTGCACGGAGCGGAAACGTGGTACGAGCTGAGCTACGACCTGGCTGAGGAAGACGGTGCTGTGCAAGAGGAGGGGGGCGCGCCCGAGGAGGGCGCGTAGCCAGCTGCTGGGTTGAACTGGCGTGCCTGAGGTGTAGCAACTCTCAGGGTTGTTGAAGCTGTGAGGCCGGATGTTGGTGATTGTGAATATCAGGTTATATCTCGTGCTTGAACTGTCCTCTCCATCCAAAGCTCAGCTTATGAGAGGTCCAAGGGTGTGGAAGTGTGAGGACTCCACACTCTGCTGGTAATTAATACCCGTCACTAACCAGGAGCATCCTTATTAAACTGTAGGCTCAGCGTAAGGTTTCTGACAGGAGGGCGCGCAGCCGCTGGGTTGCACTGGCGCGCCTGAGGAGGGTGCGCAGGCGCTGGTTTGCACTGCGTGGTCGTAGGCTCGGCTGACGGCCCACTGCTGTAACTCTCACTTTTTTTAGGCGTACATTTTTTACGAGGGGGGGTGTACATGGATTTTGAGGGGGTGGCTGGAGCGCGGGAGGGGTGAGGGGACGTGGGCGGGCTGGTTTTGGGGCGACAGGTGCTGCAGCTGGTGCCAGACGAGCACTCAACCCCTGGACTTCCGGTGAAGCCCGCGTTACCCCCCCCCCCTCCCCCTCTGTTTGGGGGGCGGGGGCAGTGTGTGTGTGTGTGTGTGTGGAATCCCGCATGCTTCCTCGTACAAATCAATAGCAGGCAGCACGAGGCCCGCGCTGCTCTGGCGTGTTGGGGACGCCACTAGGGCCTCTTTGCCAGAGCAGCGCAACCAGGGTTTGCACCACCTCCAGAGGTTTGCAGTTGGAGGGACACGCCCGTGCCAGGTGATGGGGATTAGATAGCCCTGCCTTGAGGAGGTGAAAGAGGGGTTGCCATGTCGGCATGTGTGTGGTCTCTGGGTTGTGTGGCTGCGTGCGGTGTGGGGCCCACAAAGACCCCACATGACAGTGGGATGCTCGTTACAACTCGAAACCCCGCACGGCCACCACCGTCAGGCACAGTCTTACCAACGTTCACGCGGCCACACGTGCGTTCTTACCTGTGCTCCTGCACGAAGACAACCCACTGCCATTGTTGAGGCAGGCCCATTGTTGAGGCCCAGGCTCAGGCTTGTTGTCAGGGGCAGCAGTTTGCCTCCATGAACCGGGCACTATCAGCGCTGGAGCGCGCAGGCGAGGCGTGCTCATCGACCGCGCGTTCTCATCCCCATGCAAACCACCTGCGCCGAGTCGCTCCTGTCTCCACCGCGCGGCCCCGATGCTCTGTGTCGAGCCGCGTGATCACGCCGTCGAGGCCTTCGGGTCAGGTGGCGTCGCTGGAGAGCGCGCTCAAGGTGTCGCCGGACCTGAAGCACATTCTCTCGCCAGTCGCTGATGATATGGAGACGATGCGCTTGAACCTGAAGAACGTGGTGGGCCAGCGCCACCCCATGCTCATGGCCGCAGCGGAGCAGATTTTTGGCGCGGGCGGGAAGCGCCTGCGGCCTGCAATCGTCTTCATGGTGTCATACGCCACGCAGCAACTGGTGCACAACTCGAGGTAGGGCAGGCCTTGAGAGCCCATCCTGCCCACGATCGACCGCCACACGCTAGTAAACCCATCGAATGGGCTGCTGGTGGGGAGAGGGAGGGGAGGGAGGGCGGGTGGGAGCAATAAACGAGCCCGAACGCGCACCACCACAACATCTCACTTACCCCATGCGCCCCTCCCTACCTCTCCCAGCGGCATCACCGCTCGCCATAAAAGCCTGGCCGAGATCATGGAGATGATCCACACGGCGTCGCTGGTGCACGACGACGTGCTGGACGAGAGCAGCTTGCGGAGAGGTGAACATAACGCCGCCGCACATCGCGCCATGCACGCGTGCCTAGGCGACGCTCACGCCGATGCGCACCCGTGTATTCTGATACATGCGCGTTTGTGCCCAATACCTGGGTCATGCCATGCGCGCGCAATCCCAGCCACCCGCTCACCATGCACCATGCACACGCACACCCATGTGCACACGCACACACACATGCACACACACACATGCACACACACACACACATGCACACGCACACGCGCAGCACCATACCCCTGATGCTGCTGCCGGGTGGGTGTGGCAGCTATTGTCCCCGTCCGGTTGTCGTTGTCCCCGCAGTGTTGCACTGTGGACACACACACACACACGACCTGCGCACGCACGTGGGCTCCATCCCCGCAGGCAAGGCGACCATCAACAGCACATACGGGACGCGCGTCGCCGTGCTCGCGGGCGACTACCTTTTTGCGCAGTCGTCGTGGGCGCTCGCCAACTTAGAGAACATCGAGGTCATCAAGCTCATCTCGCAGGTCATCGCCGACTTTGCCAACGGCGAGATCAGCCAGGCCACGAGCCTCTTCAACACCGAGATCACGCTCGGCGAGTACCTCGACAAGAGCTTCTACAAGACGGCGTCGCTCATCGCCGCGAGCTGTCGCTCTGCAGCGGTGCTCTCCGACGCAGATGAGCACGTCAAGCTCGCGATGTACGAGTATGGCAAGCACCTGGGGCTCGCGTTCCAGGTCGTCGACGACATCCTTGACTTCACGCAGTCAGCAGAGCAGCTCGGCAAGCCGCAGGGCCAGGACCTCGCTTCGGGCAACCTCACCGCGCCCGCGATCTTTGCGCTCGCGTCGCGTGCGGCGCCCGACAGCGCGGCGGAGCTGCTCCAGATCATCGACTCGGAGTTCATGGAGGACGGCAGCCTGCAGCGCGCGATTGACCTCGTCACGTCGTCCGGGGGGCTGGCGGCAGCGCAGAAGCTCGCGCGCGATGAGGCAGACCTCGCGCTGCGCGCGCTCGATGTGCTGCCCGAGGGCCAGGCCAAGCGCTCTCTGGTGCTGATGGTCGAGTACGTTGTTGACAGGCTGTACTAATTGGATGGGGAACCACTCGCAATGGCCAGGCCAGGCACGCTCTGGTGCGCATGGTCGAGAACGCATCTATCACACCTGGTACTGGACCTCAAGGGGAATCTGCCTGCAATTTTTCTGGCGTGAGGCACACAGGCACAGGCTGCGGGCACACGCAGCGGCAGTGGATGGATGGCGTTGGGCGAGGGCCTGCCCCGCCCGATTTTGCGCGCCCCCTGTTGACACCTCAGCACGCGCGATTGCCCCCAGTGTGCGGGTGGGGGGTCGTGGAGATGGGGAGAGAAGAGAGACGGGGACATAAACAAGAGGAGAGACAGGGAGCGAGCGAGGGTGGTATACAGGCTGCAACGCTTGCGCTCGCTGCCCGCCCGCAAACACTACAGCTCGCACACTGTACAAGTAAATTGATTAGACTGTGTTTGCCAGTTGGCTGGAAGTGGGACACGCGGGCAACCCCACGGTCTGCGTCGAATGATTCGCCGCCGTCGCAGCAGGCTGTGTAAAAGGCACCTTGACGTTTGGTCCCCCTGTCTCTGCCGCTGGCTGCCCAGTGCCCACTGCCCTGTCTTCTACACCGCACACACGACACCGCGAGAGACACTGTGCGTGCCACCATGTGCTACTGCATTGCGCAGCATCTGTTCTGCCGTGCGTACCTGGTGCCACCAACAGCCTGCCGGTGGCCAAACAGGAAATGCAGCCGTGCATGCTTGCTGGTGCACCGTGCGTCCCTCTTGTATGATGCTGCCTGCACATCGATCGACACGAGCAGCGACCTGCACAGCCCGTGGATACAGCCACTGCCACCCTGTCCCTCCTGCTAGGTGTGTGAAAAAAAGATCCGTGCCGTGTGCGCACGCTGCCAGGTCGTTCGTTACTCGACCTTCTCGCTTGTCCCCGGCGCATATGTGCATCATGGCTGTGTCGCCAGCCGGGTGATTGAACAGCAGCCGTGTATGTGCGCCATACGGCGTTTACGCAGCCATGCACAAACGTTGCCAACACACTGCCAACACACACGCTCCTAGCTAGCTCAATCGCTCTATCTGCACACTAGATTCAGGTGGGCGACCCGGTAATCCGCCGGCGTGCACATAAACAGGCAAATAGAGCGTTCACTTGGATCACAACGTCGTCTTTGATAGTGGCGCCATCTAATGACGCCATGCCATAAGCACCACGTCGCCATGGCGACCAGAGCGGCGGGTGGGTGGCCATGCATGCCGCCAGCTGCCAGGGCCAAGCTGCGGCTGCACGCCTGCGCTCTGATGTCATCTGCCCTGATGAGCGCTATTGTGACGCTATGGCCGCCGCCAGCTGTCGGGTCCAGCGTGGGTGTTAATCCACGCGCAAGTGGCACGGTGCCATCAGCTATCCGGGTCGGGCGCGGCTGTACGCCCCCGCGCGCTGGTGCCCTACCACATTCCCAACACCCGAGATAGCACCTCAGGCGGCGCCTTCACTTGCGCGGATCAGGCGGCGCATCCGGCGCTCCGAGACCGCCTGAGCTGCCGCCGCAGGCGTCATCCCTGACAACCTCGGACGCCACCCCGACCGCCTTAGGCACCCAGCACCGCCTGAGGCGCACCCCCGACCGCTTGAGCTGCCGCCGCAGGCGTCACCCCTGACAACCTTGGACGCCACCCCGACCGCCTTAGGCACCCAGCACTGCCTGAGGCACACCCCCGACCGCCTCAGGTGGTGTGACCGCCTTCACTTGCGCGCCTGGGGAGTTGGATTGTGGTAGGGTGGTGGGCGGCGCGGTGCCATCCGCTGCCCGGGTCCAGCGGCGGCATCACATCTGCGTGCTGGTGCTCTAGCACATTCCACACGCCTGAGGCGCGCAAGTGAAGGCGGTCAAAACAGCTGAGGCGGCCGGGGGCGACGCCTGATCCGCGCAAGTGAACGCGCCGCCTCAGGCGTTGTGAATGTGGTAGGGCCATCAGCTGTCTGGCTCCAGGGGCGGCGTCACGTCGGCGCTGTCAGCCACGATCGTGAAGTAGCCCTGCATACATGCCTCGCGGAAGCGGCGCATGAACTGCTTGGGCGACACGATCGTCGTCCGAGGCGCCGCCTCGGGCGTTGGGAATATGGTAGGGCTATCAGCTGTCTGGGTCAAGTGACGGCGTCACGTCTGCGCTGTCGGGCATGATCGTGAAGTAGCCCTGCATCGCCTGGCGGAAGCGGCGCATGTGCTGCTTGGGCGACACGATCGTCGTCTGAGGCGCCGCCTCGGGCGTTGGGAATGTGGTCGGGCTATCAGCTGTCTGGGTCCAGTGGCGGAGTCACGTCTGCGCTGTCGGGCACGATCGTGAAGTAGCCCTGCATCGCCTGGCGGAAGCGGCGCATGTACTGCTTGGGCGACACGATGGTCGGCTCCTTACCGTTGCCGCCGGGCACCGACGTCTTGAGCCACGTCTCCATCTTCTTGTCCCACGTGTACTGTGGGGGCGTGTGCGTGTGCGTGTGAGTGGGGGAGGGAGAGGGAGGGAGAGAGAGAGAGGCGTCTTGAGCCACGTCTCCATCTTCTTGTCCCATGTGTACTGTGTGTGTGTGTGTGTGTGTGTGTGTGCGTGTGTGTGCGTGTGCGTGTGAGTGGGGGGGAAGGGAGAGGAGAGGGAATCGGGAGGGGGGGAAAGAAGGGGGAATTGGGGGGAGAGGGCGAGAGAGGGAGAGAGGAGAGAGAGGAGAGAGGGGAGAGAGGGAGAAGGGAAGGAGGGAAGAGGGGGAGAGAGGGGAGAGAGAGAGGGAGAAGGAGGGGGGGGAGAGGGAGAGAGAGGGGAAGATGGAGAGAGAGGGAGAGAGGGAAGAGAGGGAGAGAGAGGGAGAGAGAGGAGAGGGAGAGGGAGAGGGAGAGGGGAGGGAAGAGCAGAGAGAGGAGGGGGAGAAGGAAGAGAGGGAGAGGGAGAGGGAGAGGGAGCAGGAGAGGGAGAGAGGGAGCGGGAGAGAGAGAGAGAGAGAGGGAGAGTGGGAGAGAGAGAGAGCGGGAGAGAGAAGGAGAAAGAGAGGGAGGGAGAGTTGCCAACACAACAAAACTGGCAACGGGCGTCACAGGGACAGGGACCCTAGAGCTGAGCAGGGACGCCTCAAAACTACTCACTACGCCCCCCCCCTTCCCCCCCCACACCTGGCCCACATGGGTGATGATTGAGACCCCGGACATGCGCGCCGTCGTCCACCCACCACCCCACACACCAACATAACACACACACACGCACACACCCACACCTGGCGCACGTAGTCGATGATAGAGACCACGAGCATGGGCGCCGTCGTCCATCCCACCCACCCCACACACCAACAAAACACACACACACACACACACACATACACGCACACACACACACGCACACACGCACACACACGCACACACAAACCTGGCGCACGTAGTCGATGATAGAGACCACGAGCACGCCATCGTCTTTGTCGACGCCCACCAGCAGGCTGTAGTCCATAATACCGAGCGCTGCGTGTGTGTGCGTGTGCGTGTGTGTGTGTGTGCACGTGTGTGTGTATGTGTGTGTGTGTGTGCATGAGTATGTGAGACGCGCCAGAGGGCTGCAGTCCACATAATGCCGAGCGCTGCGTGTGTGTGTTGGAGTTGAGGGTTGAGGGCACACCTGTGTGTGTGTGTGTGCGCGTGTGTGTGCGTGGTCGATTTTACAGCCCGTCGGTCGCCTTCGATGGCGCATGAGACCCCGCGTGTGTGTGTGTTTGTTTGTGTGTGTGTGTGTGTGTGTGTGCGTGCGTGTGTGTGTGTGTGCGACAGTGCTGGTGTGCGGGCGCGCTAGCCTCCCCCTCGCTCCCAGCAACCTGTGTATATGTGTGTGTGTGTGTGTTTGAGTGTGTGTGTGTGCGTGTGTGCGTGCTTGCGTGCGACAGTGTTGGTGTGCGGGCGCACCAGCCTCCCCCCCCCTCAACAACCTGTGTGCGTGTGTGTATGTGTGAGTGTGTGTGTGTGACAGTGTTGGTGTGCTGGCGCGCTAGCCGCCCCCCGCCCCCCAACAACCTGTGTGTGTGTGTGTGTGTGCATGCGCGCGCGCGTGTGTGTGTGTGTGTGTGTGTGTGCGTGTGTGTGCGCGACAGTGTTGGTGTGCGGGCGTGCTAGCCTCCCCCTTGCTCCCAACAACCTGTGAATATGTGTGTGTGTTTGAGTGTGTGTGTGTGCGTGTGTGCGTGCGTGCGACAGTGTTGGTGTGCGGGCGCACCAGCCTCCCTCCCCCTCAACAACCTGTGTGCGTGTGTGTGTGTGTGTGTGTGTGTGCGTGTGTGTGCGACAGTGTTGGTGTGCGGGCGCACTAGCCTCCCCCCCCCAACAACCTGTGTGCGTGTGTGCGTGTGTGCGGCAGTGTTGGTGTGCGGGCGCGCTAGCCTCCCCCCGCCCCCCAACAACCTGTGTGTGTGTGTGGGTGTGCGTGTGTGTGCGCGACAGTGTTGGTGTGCGGGCGCTCTAGCCTCCCCCCCCCCAACAACCTGTGTGTGTGTGTTGTTCAGCGTGGGTCGTGTCGTTCCACAGGTGCTTTGGAGTGGTGCGCTAGCCTTCCCCCCCCACATCCCCCCCCCCCAACAACCTGTGTGTGTGTGTGTGTGTTGTACTTTGTGCTGGCTGCGGCAGTAGTTGTGTGCTGGCCGCCGCTAGCCCCCCGCCCCCCCCCCCTCCCCCCCAACGACCTGTGTGTGCATGGATGCACCCTAACTAAGCAAACGCACCCGCCAGGAATGCAGTGTCGGCCCACAGCGCACGCTCCGTCTCTCTCAAGGGCGCGACCATGTCTGCTCGATTTTACAGTCTCTGCCAGGCGCCAGCCAGGCGCCCATTTTGGCGCATCGGACCTCTGGTCTGAGTGCACACCCATGCACCCACGCACCCGCCAGGAATGCAGTGTCGGCCCACGGCGCGCGCTCCGTCTCTCTCAAGGGCGCGACCAGGTCTGCTCGATTTTACAGGCTGCCAGGCGCCCATTTTGGCGCAGCATCGGACCTCTGATGTCCCTGAATGTAACCTCCGTCATCGAGACCTCCTGGTCTCTCTGTAACTAACCACCAGATGGCTGCCCCCAGCGGGCCATCCCCCGCACTTTGTCCGGAGGGAGATGGAAAGCTGGGAGGTTTGCCGGGGGGGTTGGAGCAAAGCTACAGCACCCCCGACGTCGAGAGGGGGGAGGGGTGTGTGGCCAAGGGAAGAGTTTTCACCCCCCCATGAAATAAATAATAAAATACCAGATAGTACAGAGGTGCCGACCCAAACTCTTAACAGTTACATTTACATCGGCTTTCCAGCAAAGACTACCTCTAGTCCTAGTACCACCGCCTAGACCCAAGTCCAGTTCTGGCCCTAACAATTACTTGTGAGGGGCGGTAGCCACCAGCCGGCTGCCTGCCAACGTGTAGTCCCAGAGCAAAAAGGAGAGCTATTGTGCGACGCCTCCAAAATAGGTCCTAACTGCTTCTAGGGGATAGGGGGTCAAGTGGCGCTTGCCAATCTACTTGACCGCCGTGGTGGAGGGGCCGGCGCCTGAGGGGCAGCCGGACCGTACACCACGGCTCTCCACCCGACCCTATCCTGAGCACGCTCAAACGCCGTGTCCGAAAAAGTCTTCCAATCAGAACGAGTGCCACTAGTTTCGCCTAGCTGCTGAATCAGTAGCTTAAGAAAATAGTGTCGGGAGGAGGCTGGAGGCCGGCCTTGCTGCCGAGCCACATCCATTGTGCAGTCAAAAGTCGTACGAGGAAGACGAGAAGCCGGCATGCGCATCACATGGCCTAGCCACTGCATTGATCGCTTTGCCACAAGGCTCTCAATTGGCTCAGTGTCGCACGCCTGCCGAATATAAGTTAATCTGTGCCGGTCGACCAGGCGCACACCCAGAATGCGACGAAGGCAGTTAGAGTGGGCAACCTCCAATCGAGTCAGTTGTGTTTTAGTAGGGGCCCATGTTTCGCAGCCGTACAGAAAGTGGGGCAGCACGAAAGTGTTGTAAACCCGCATCTTAGACTGCACTTGCATCTTCTTGCTGGCCCAAATCTTATCAAAAGACGCAAACACGCCCAGCGCGCGACCGACACGCACACCGATCTCCTTTTCCACACCACCACTCTGGGTTATCCAACTCCCTAGATACTTAAATGCAGAGACGGTCTTCACTTCACCACCAGTCAGCGCAAACGTGGGCAGATCCGCATCAAAATCTGCTGGCAAAATCATCACTTCTGTCTTGGCGGCGTTGATTTGCATGCCAAAGCTAGAGGACACTTTGTCAAGGATTTTCAGCATAAGCGCCAACTGAGCTGGGTCATGCGAGAACAAACATAAATCGTCGGCATACATCAGCATTACTATGCGCTCAACCGACGACGACAACACAGAGCCGCCGGCTCGGGTCACGACTGACACGCCAGCCCCCTCTGGCATCATGTCTAAACTCTTAACATGACGTCTAAAAGAATAATAGTCATGGCCAAGTCATGGGCCATGACTCATGGCTAAAATTAATAAAATATCTGTTTTACCGCCATGCTGTGATGGTTTGCAACTCACCTGCAAGGAATGCAGTGTCGGCCCAAAGTGCGCGTTCCATTTCGCGGAACGACGCCGGCTCCACCAGCAGCGGGCTGCGTGCGTGTGTGTGTGTGTGTGTGTGTATGTATGTGTGTGCGTGTGTGTGTGTGTGTGTGTGTGTGTGCGCGTGTGTGTGTGTGTGTGTGTGTCGATTGCCGGATTGTCAAATTGCCGGGGTGTATAGTAGGTGTGGCTAGGCCATGTGATGCGCATGCCGGCTTCTCGTCTTCCTCGTACGACTTTTGACTGCACAATGGATGTGGCTCGGCAGCAAGGCCGGCCTCCAGCCTCCTCCCGACGCTATTTTCTTAAGCTACTGATTCAGCAGCTAGGCGAAACTAGTGGCACTCGTTCTGATTGGAAGACTTTTTCGGACACGGCGTTTGAGCGTGCTCAGGATAGGGTCGGGTGGAGAGCCGTGGTGTACGGTCCGGCTGCCCTCAGGCGCCGGCCCCTCCACCACGGCGGTCAAGTAGATTGGCAAGCGCCACTTGACCCCCTATCCCCTAGAAGCAGTTAGGACCTATTTTGGAGGCGTCGCACAATAGCTCTCCTTTTTGCTCTGGGACTACACGTTGGCAGGCAGCCGGCTGGTGGCTACCGCCCCTCACAAGTAATTGTTAGGGCCAGAACTGGACTTGGGTCTAGGCGGTGGTACTAGGACTAGAGGTAGTCTTTGCTGGAAAGCCGATGTAACTGTAACTGTTTAGTAGCTGTGAGTAGTACACAGGCATTGTCGGTGCATGCGGACGGCCTCATGCAACACTTGGTTGGTTGGTTGCAGTGATGTCCTTTTCGGCACAGCCACTTGCTGTACTTTGACCTTGAACACAGCTCGACGCATTCAGTGGATTGGTATTCTGACAGACCCGCCAGATACAGCTTGTCAAGAGCTTTCAAATGACCTATGTATGAGGTCGGACGGTCAACGGGAGGGAGGTCAACGGTCAACGCGGTCAAACCAAAATCCGGCTGTGAGAATAAATAGAAAATCCTGAAAAGAAAATCACTGGGTGGTTGGTTGTGTGTCGAGGCAGTGCTACCGTCGGGACATGTTTTTGGCGAGTGGTCGATTTTATAGTCTTGTTGGACGCCTTTGATGGCGTATTAGACTTGTGCTTGCGCACTCAATCCCTGAGGTAGGCAGGTCGCACCCGCAGTAGTCCACCAAGTGGATACACTTTGCCTGTGTTCATCCCACTAGCTCTAGTACATCTGGTCGCGCCATGCGTCTCAGTTCGGGCAGCTAGCCTGGCCACGCTCCTCCTCCTCCGTTCCTTCGTTCATCACGTGGCGAGTGTGCCTCTGTGGGTGCCTGCTCACAATGGCTTGGGGCGTCAGGCCCTACCCCCCTCTTTCTCTCCCCCTCTCTCTATCCCCCCCTCTCTCTCCCCCTTTTTCTCTTTGTCACCCCCTCCCCCTCTTCTCTCCCCGCCCCTCTCTCCCCCTCCCTCTCTCTCCCTCTCCCCCCTCTCTCCCTCACCCGACTGCAGCCGGCGACACGGCCCCCACTCGCTGCCCCCTTTTGCCGCGACCACCAATGAGTTGAATGATCCTCTGTCATCCACCCACCCACCACTATACGGGTGTGTGGGGTCGACCGGTGGCAGTGAGCGGCGCCACTACCTTGACGCAGCATGGTGGGCCTCAGAAGTGTGTGGGCAAGTTGTGATTTTCTGGAGCTTGCCCCAGCCAGGGGAAGGGGCCGTCGGGGCCGGCACTTGGGCCACAGATCCCCCATGCCATGTCTTAACGTAAGCCTGGAAGTAGGGGCCCAGTCGTGCAGCCCAGCAGCATGTGGGCAAGTGCCAAATGGATAAGTTCACCCCGCGGATTAATTTGCCCCGGCTCCTTATAGGGTGCCCTGCCCACCTGCTCATGTTTGCGCGGCGCAGGTTGTCGTCCAGGTGGACCTCGGTAACGTCCTGAGTGTGATGAGTGACAGGGGTGGGGGGAGTGGTGCGAGTGTGTGTGTGTGCGTGTGTGTGTATGTGTATGTGTATGTGTGTCCTGTCGCAGAGCCAGTCCCATGCCCTCGCCAGCGCCGAACAGCTCCTCGGCAGACTGTCGACCGCATCATGGACCGCCCCGCCACCGCCTGACGCCGAGCAGATTCTTGGCCGCGACCCACTGCGGCGCCACGACACCATGCACCACAGAGAACCTCACCTTGCCATGATCCCCCCTTCAGCACCCTTCACTCCCCCTGACACGCTCCAAACTACACAGTCCAACTCTTCCCCACCGTCACCCACCCACAGTCGACCACCCACCCACGCTTTCACCCCCACATGGAGCTCGCCGTCCCATGTGCGCGCCATGCAGGCCCATGCACCCCCGCCCCATGCACCTCCCCAGCCCCCCCGCGCACGCTGACCCCATGCTGGCAATCCAGGCTGGCAATCCCTCCTCACCCCCCCCCCCCCCATCCGTGAGCGCACACGCGCACGCGCACTCCCCCCTAGCCTCCCACGCCTCCTCCGACCCCTCCCAACCCCCCTCCCTCTCCCCCCTCGCCTCCCACGCCTCCTCCGATCCCTCCCACGCCTCCTTTGATCCCCCCACGCCCCCCCTGATCCCTCCCATGCCTCCCCTGATCCTTCCCACGTCTCCTCCGATACCCCTGATGAACCCTCACCTGACCCCCCCCCGATGCCTCATCTGACCCCTCCCACGCCCCTTCCAAACCCCCCTTTCCCGTCTACCGAGCCCCTATCCCAGGCCCGCCTGCCTTCGTCCGTCGCGCATCGAGTTCATCGGTCCAAGGAGCTGATCCGACGTCCTCATGGCCTGCCCAACGAAAACTCAGTCTAGTAGGCCGCGGCCGAACGGATCTAGTAGTTGCGGCGACGTTTACATTGCACGACGGACAACCCCGACTATCGCCCATGGAATTAATCGGCCCATGGGGAGATGATACGCTGCGATTGAAGTTGAAGTTGGTTGGCCAGAGTGGCAACCCAAGTTGTAGTTGGTTGGCCAGAGTGGCAACCCTAGTTGAAGTTGGTTGGCCAGAGTGGCAGCCCCCCCCAGACCCCCCAAACCAAGGATACTATCCACTCGATTCAGGCGCTGGTCGGTCACCCGCTATTCGAAAGACATCCCAGTGCACGGGTCAGACTTCGTAACAATTGCCGGGGTGTATTGCTGTTAGTAGTACAGGCATTGCCGGTGCATGCGGACGGCCTCATGTAACGCTTGGTTGGTTGGTTGGTTGGTTGTATGTGTGTGTGTGTGTGTGTGTGTGCAAAGTGTGAGAGAGCAAGTAGCGCAGGAGGGGGGGAGCAGCAGCGGGCTGCTTATGTTGGCGCAGTTGTCGTTCAAGTGGGGACCTTGGTCGCGTGCTGAGTGCGAGGAGTGTGTGTGCGTGTGCGTGTGCGTGTGTTTGTGTGCATGTGAGGACAAATGTGCGTGCGTGTGTGTGTGTGTGTGTGTGTGTGTGTGTGTGCGTATGGCGCAGAGGGGGGTGAGCAGCAGCGGGCTGCTCATGTTGGCGCGGCGCAGGTTGTCGTCTAGGCGGACTTCGCTCGAGTCCTGAATGTGAGGAGTGTGTGTGTGTGTGTGTGTGTGAGTGTGTGTGTGCGTGTGTGAAAGGGGGCGACACACATGGGGGCGGGTGGTGGGCGAGTCGGATCGAAGGGGGGAGGGGTGAAGGGGGGCGCAAGGGTCCATCAGGTGGGCCTTGCTAGCGTCCGGCATGTGAGGACAAGTGTGGTGTGTGTGTATGTGTGTGTGTGTGTGTGTGTGGAGGTCACAAAAACGCCACCCCAACTGAATAAAACCCATTATAGTAATACCGCCGCCATCAGAGTGATAACCCCGCCGCCCTCAGAGTGACGTCACACCCACCAGCGGGTTTGCCGCCGCCGCGACCTTGCCGTGTTGAAGCGGTTGGTAAACAACATCCATTAGAGTGATGCCACCATCAGAGTTATGCCGGCACAAGAGTGATTTTTCCGCCACCATCAGAGCGACATCTCACCCACCTCGTTCGAGGCGCGGCTGCGCTCGGAGGCCGCCCGACCCCCTCAACCAACTAAAACCCATCAGTGATGCCGCCGCTGCCATCAGAGTGATCACTGTCACTGTGACATCACACCCACCAGCAGTTTTGCCGCCGCCGCGGCCTCGTTGCAGCGGTTGCGCTCGGAGCCCTTCCGAGGTCACAGAAAACACCGTCTCAACCAAAGAAAACCCATCACAGTTATACCGCCGCCATCAGAGTGATTCCCCCCGCCACCATCACAGTGACGTCACACCCACCAGCGGGTTTGCCGCCGCCGCCACCTCGTTGCAGCAGTTGCGCTCGGAGCCCTTCGGAGGTCACAGAATACGTCGCCCCAACCGAATAAACCCCATCAGAGTAATACCGCTGCCATCAGAGTGATTCCCCTGCCACCCTCAGAGTGACGTCACACCCACCAGCGGGTGTGCCGCCGCGACTTTGTTGAAGCAGCGGTTGCGCTCGGAGCCCTTCCAAGGTCACAAAAAACGCCGCCTCAACCGAATAAAACCCATCAGAGTACCGCCGCCATCAGAGTGATTCCCCGGCCACCATCAGAGTGACGTCACACCCATCAGCGTGGCTGCCGCCGCCGCCACTTCATTGGAGGCGCGGCTGCGCTCGGAGATCGCAGATAGGCCACCCGAACTCCCCAACCAACTAAAACCCATCAGAGTAATACCGCAGTCGCCATCAGAGGGATGTCACTCTTGGCGTCACACCCACCAGCGGGTTTGCCGCCGCGGCCTCGTTGAAGCAGCGGTTGCGCTTGGAGCCCTTCCAAGGTCACAGAAAACGCCACTCCAACCGAATAAAACCCATCAGAGTAATACCGCCACCATCAGTGTGATTCCCCCGCCACCCTCATAGAGCGACGTCACACCCTCAAACGCGGTTTGTCGCCGCCGCCACCTCGTTGGAGGCACGGCTGCGCTCGATGATCGCAGATAGGCCAGACCCGACCTCTCAACCAACTGAATCCCATCAGAGTAATGCCGCCGCTGCCATCAGAGTGATGCCACTCTTGACGTCACACCCACCCACCAGCGGGTTTGCCGCCGCGACCTCGTTGAAGCGGTTGCGCTCGGAGCCCTTCAGATCGTAGATGCGCGCGGGCGCGCGGCCGTAAAACACGTTGTCCATAACGATGATGTCGAGCGTCGTGGACTCGCGCTCGCGGCGCAGCGCGGCGGCGGCGCCCTGCGCAAGGTGGGTAGCAGGTGGGCAGAAGGTGGGTGGAAGGTGCGTGGAAGGTCGGCGGCCGTAGAACACGCTGTTTGTCACAATTATGACATGCGTGGTGGACTCGCGCTCGCGGCGGCGGCGCCCTGCGGAAGGTGGGTGGAAGGTGATTGGAAGGTGGGCAGAAGGTGGGCAGAAGGTGGGTGGAAGGTGCATGGAAGGTTAGCGGCCGTAAAACACGTTGTCCGTCACCATTGTGACATGCGTGGTGGACTCGCGCTTGCGGCGCAGCGCGGCGGCGGCACCCCGTACGTGTGTGTGTGTGTGAGCGTGCGCGTGTGTGTTGGTGCGTGTGTGTGAGCGTGCTGTGTACTTAGTGCTAAGAGCTGCGCGCTGTGTGTCCATCACGATAATGTCAAGCGTGATGGACTCGCACTCGCGGCGCAGCGCAGCAGCGGCGCCCTGCGGAAGGTAAGTGGAAGGTGGGTGGCCATCACAATTATGACATGCGTGGTGGACTCGTGCTCGTGGCGCAGCGCGGCGGCGGCGCCCTGCGGAAGGTGGGTGGATTGTGGGCGGAAGGTAGGTGGAAGGTGGGTGGAAGGTGGGCGGAAGGTGGGTGGAAGGTGCGTGAAAGGTGGGCGTACGTGCAACACGTCGTCCATCACGATAAGTCGAGCGTCGTGGACTCGCGCTCGCGGCGCAGCGCGGCGGCGGCGCCCTGTGCGTGCGTGTGTGTTGGTGAGTGTGTGTGTGTGTGAGCGTGCGTGCGTGTGTGTGTGCGCACGCGTGTTTGCCTGTGTGTGTGTGTGTGTGTGTGCGTGTGTGTGCGTGTGTGCATTCAAGCGCCAGGGGAAGCAAGCAGGCTGTGCGGGCAAGGGTTGGGTGCGGTGCCAGAAGAAGCCAGACACGAGCCAGACACAAGGCCCCTTCCCCCACCCTCCCCACTCCACACCTGGTGCTTCAGGGATGGTGACTGTACACGTTCCGAGCAGCTTTGATCGGCACGAGCGCCCCTCCCCTGGCTCCCCCCAACAAAACACACACACACACACACACACACACACACACACATTACACACATTGCACAAACACTCCGAGCTGCTTCGACCGGCACGAGCCCCCCCCCCGCCCCCCCCACAACAAAACACACAAATTACACACACACACACACACACACACACGCACACACGCACACACGCACACCTGGTGCTTGATTGTGACTGTACACGTTCCGAGCAGCTTGGATAGAGGCACAACACAGGTCAGGACTCACCCCTACACAAATGGTGGTGGTTTTCTATTGAACCCTAGGTGGATAGAAAACTGGAGTTTCTGTCAAATGAGACTTTCCAAGTGTGAAGTGAGAGTTACAGAAGCCTCTGATGGTGCTAGCACCCCAAGATTCCTATCCGTCTTCTTGGGTCGCTAGCACCGCTCCTTTTCTCGTGGTCACGCGTGACTGTAATCAAACGAACAGTACTGAAAGCCTGAGACAGAAACTTAAACCAACCCCTTGAACCAATCCCCAAAATCCCAAACTCCAAACCCCAATTTCAGGGTTTTAACCCGAAAGCCTTAGGGTTAAGTAACCCTAAACCCTGAACCTTAAACCCTACACCCTAAACCAACCTGGTGCTTGATTGTGACGGTGAACATGCCGAGCAGCTTGGACAGGCACGAGCGGCTCCCCGTCTGCAGCGCCTTGGCAGCGTGCTCAAAGAACTGTGTGTGTGTGTGTGTGTGTGTCGAAGAACGGTGTGTGAGTGTGTCAGCCTAGCGGTGGGATCTGTCACGGTCGTCTCTCTCCCTCTCTCTGTATATTGTTTGTATGGGCTGCGTACTTAATTAAGTACGCCGTACTTAATTAAGTACGCAGAGTTGTACCGAGTTGTACCACATGCATTGGGCATCTCCAGGGCGCCTTTTGGTCCGTCGTTAAAAAGTATGTTAGTTTACACCTTCATCTCGACCTCCGCAGGCGGGCCAGTCGATACGCCCACTCCTGCCCCCCGTCGACACTGTCGCAAGGGGACTTTTTGGGCAGCAGGCCACATGGCGGGCGAATGGGAGCGAGCAAATTCCGCCCCGATTGGCCGCCCCGATGCCTCCGTCGCCCCTCCCCGCGTCCCCACAGCAGCTATAGACCCTACAGCGCACTAGTACGCTGTTCAGGGTAACCTTGCGGCCCGCGATGGCTCGCTGCGGCATGTGTGGGCATGCCTCGCTCTCACTCGCAAAAATACGCCCCCAGCATGCGCACGCGTCGATATCGAGCCCCCAGGAGCTGCATGCGTGTTCGATAGGTACTCAGAAGCTTAAGTCCGGGGGCGTGGGTGAGGGGAGGCCGTGCATGGGGATTGGTGAGTCGAGGAGTGGATGGGAGCACCGAGTGCGCCATGCAGCTGAGATGCCCCCATGAGCTGCCTCAGCACCCTCCTGGACACCTTGGGTCCATCCAACGCTACCCAGGCCTCCATTTGCATCCCAAACGAGCATCCCTTGGTTTTCATGGCGTGGGGGGGCGTGACCCAGTTGCTGGGCGCTCTGGTGTGGCCTGAAAGGTGTGGGAAAAGTGTGTACAAAGTACAAATCAATACTCCCAAGCATCCTTGCACGTATGAGACCCCCACAAGGCATAAATGGAGGAGCCACGGGTGGTGGGGAGCTGGTGTGTGCCATCCATGCCATGGAATGCATATTTGCCTCCCCAAAGCGCGTCCTCGCGGGGGGCAAAACCTGCTGTTAACACCCACAGAAAGCAGTGATACTGCTGGAGATGGATCTGCGCCTCTTGGCCACGGCTGCTTTGCTATATGAGCTTTGGGCCCTAGGAGCTTCAGTGGTCACAGCACTGATTTACTATACCTTCCATGCATTCACATGAAAATTCACACCAAATATTGTATTTTTGAAGAAAATGCAACTTTGGCGGCAATTTTCAACTGCGTAAAGTCAAATCCATGTAACCGCCGAGTAACAGCAGACGGAAGAGAGTAACAGCTTTCCAACGAGCCGCCCCACGCCTGCAACGGATCAGCACAGCTCCCTTGGCACGCTCTGGGGAATATGGTGATTTGCGTACTTATTTAAGTACGGGGTACAAGTGATCAAACAATATGGTTGATTTTACAGTCCACCAGACGCATATGTTGGTGTATTAGACCTGTGCTTGCGCACACTGTGTTGGTGTATTAGACCTTTGCTTGCATACCCTATGTTGGTGTCTTAGCCCTGTGCTTGCACACCCTTTGTTGGTGTATTAGACCTGTGCTTGCGCGCCTTTTGTTGGTGTACTGGACCTGTGCTTGCACACCCTTTGTTGGTGGATTAGGCCTGTGCTTGCGTACCCTGGAACCGAGGCATGCAGAGCAGGGTGCTGCGTTGTGCAGTGCTGTGCTGCTGTGCTGCTGTGCTGCTGTGCTGCTGTGCACCCACGCTGTGCACCCATGCAGTGCTGTGCTGTGCTGTGCTGCTGTGCTGCTGTGCTGCTGTGCTGCTGTGCTGCTGAGCTGCTGTGCTGCTGTGCTGCTGTGCACCCCTGCTGCATCTTCCATGTCCGTTGGCTTACCTGGGGCGCGGTCTCGAGGAGGCTCGCGCGCTCGCTCCACGACACAGACTTGGCGATGAAGCGGTCGTCGCGCGTCTGCTCGCGCGCGCGTGTGTGTGTGTATTTGTGTGCACATGTGTGTGTGTGCGTGTGTGTGTGTGCGTGTGCAAGGGGGATCTTCAACTGTGCTGGGAAGGTGGGGGGCGGGGCACGACACATACTTGGCGATGATGGTGGGTGGGTGTGTGGGGGGTGAGGGGCGCATCTGCGTGTGCGTGCGTGCGCGTCTGCGTGTGCGTGCATGCACGTGTACAGGGTGGAGGGGGGGGGGCAGGGGAGGGGGGGGGGGGGCACGACACGTACTTGGAGATGACGCGGTTGTCGCGCGTCTGTGTGTGCGTAGGGGAGGAGGGGGGGAGGTGAAGGCGTGTTTGACATGCCGCCGGACGCGGCCCACGCCCACACCACACCCACACCCCACAGCCACACGAAACCCCACACTTTTGAGGCTGTTTATTCGGTTAATTCATATTTTCGGTTATTTTTCAGGTTGCTTGTTAGGTCACTTCTCCTTTTCGGTTACCTTTGCAAAGTACGCGTTGGACTTGCCGCCGGACGCGGCCCACGCGGAGCAGCGGCACAGCGACGCGAGGAAGCGAGGCTCACCGCCGTCCACGACGCGACGGCGCAGCTCAGAGAACTGTGTGTGTGTGTGTGTGTGTGTGTGTGTGTGTGCAGCTGTGGGAAGTCGTCAAAAGCGATGCGAAGGAAGCGAGGCTCACCACCGTCGACGACGCGACGGCGCAGCTCGGAGAACTGTGTGTGCGTGTGCATGTGCGTGTGTGTGCACGCGCGCGTGTGCGTGTGTGCGTGTGTGTGTGCAGCTGTGGAAAGCTGTCGCAGCGACGCGCGGAAGTGCGGCTCACCACCGTCCACGACTCGACGGCGCAGCTCGGAGAACTATGTGTGTGTGTGTGCGTGTGAGTGTGCGTGTGCGCGCGTGCGTGTGTGTGTGTGTGTGTGTGTGTGCAGCTGTGGAAAGCTGTCACAGCGACGCGAGGAAGCGAGGCGCACCGCCGTCAACCATCCTCCGAAGCAGCTCGGAGAACTGTGTGTGTGTATGTGTGTGTGTGTGCGTGTGTGTGTGTGTGCGTGTGTGTGTGTGTGTGTGTGTGTGTGTCAGGGGTTTCCTTGGGAGCCGCCAGGACCCACGTGAACCTGCGGCACGTAAAATACGCACGACGCTAACAGTAGCGACCTTCTGTTAGCCCCTGTGTACTACAGGCGTCGACCTTCTCTCCACGGGGTAATCGCCGCCACCGTGACGCGCGCGCGTGCCC